>CANNZV010001414.1:0-142500 GCA_947561585.1 Caprella mutica | reverse complement strand
AACATATTTTGCACGATTAAAAATATAATAATTAATTTTAATATTGATAATAACGGGTGGGAATATGAATAAATATTCGAAATAATGATATTTAGAATATTTATGATCAAATTAAAATTAAATAATTTTACATTATTACATTAATTAATTTAAATAAATGGAATAATGTCAGCTGTTACCTGTATATGGTGATTCTATTTCTTCTACTTCTTCTGGTAGCTAATTGTTTTAATTTTTCATAATGTGATTATTTGAATAATGTTTTTAATTTGTAGTTATTTATACAGCTTTCTTATATAATAATTTATGATGTATAAGACAGTATTGTACACAAATTGATGACGTCACGGTACGGTAAATTACTCTATACTGGTACCTAATTCTTATGAAATGTAATGGAAAACGGGATGTGAAATGTGTATGAACAAACACGATGAGTAAAGTCCTTAAATATTAGTATTAAAAAGAATATAATTTGACTAATTGGTCTCCTTCTGGGAAATCTTTTTTATTTATAAAGTGCAGCACAATGGAAACGAAGTAACAGTTGTACATCTCTTATTTTTTTTAGAGCTTTCGAATGATAGAATATTCATTATCAATAACCTAATTAAGACTAATTTAAAGAAATATATAGAACTATGAAGTTTTGCAAACTACTAACCAGTGTGATGTTCGTACATTAGAATCTATCTACATTCACACACAGTCTCCTTCGCCTAATGAACAAGAACGTTCTTTCAATTTAACTATTTTGGTTAATAACTTACTATTGTTACTTTTCTTCATTTTAATTTTCTTTGATTTGTTTAACTATTTATGTGACTTTATTATTTTTAGTATCCAAAATACTTCTTAGTTTTGTATATTTCTTAAAAATTAGTCTTAATTAGGTTATTGGTCCAGAGTAATGATAGGTAATAATGAATATTTCATTATACGAAAGCTCTAAAAAAATATAAGATGTACAACTTTTTGGTCGTTTCCCTTGTGCTTCACTTCATAAATTTAGTGAGACTATAATAACTAGTACAGTACCTGTTGTTCATTCCATTCATTGAGTGTTAAATTAGTATATTGGGTTTAAGATTATATTTAAATGCACACTTATGTATACATATTAATAATAATATATTTAATTTATCAAAAATTATATTTTTTACTCTTTAGAATCAAAACTCTTATATTTCCATTTAATCATTCTAGTGTGACCCCCGTAGTCATGATACTGCAGCAAATTATTAGTTTTCCTTTTCTATTTCTGTTTCTTTTATTTTTCTCTTATTTACACCAACTTTATGAGGCGCTGTTGATAGAATGACTGTAACACATTTTGTGACACACGGACAGACAGAAGGACGCGGCTCTTATTACAGTATAGACACATGCATTGTGCACGTTACTGTGTATTATGCATGTGTGCCCAAAGTTGTTGGTAAATGTATCACTTATTGCATTAATAACTATTGGGAAAATTGAGTAGATGTTAATTATTATGCTAATTATTATGCTAATTATTATGCTAATTATGTTAATTATTATGCTAATTATGTTAATTATTATGCTAATTATGTTAATTATTATACTAATTATGTTAATTATTATGCTAATTATGTTAATTATTATGCTAATTATGTTAATTATTATGCTAATTATGTTAATTATTATGCTAATTATGTTAATTATTATGCTAATTATGTTAATTATTATGCTAATTATGTTAATTATTATACTAATTATGTTAATTATTATGCTAATTATGTTAATTATTATGCTAATTATGTTAATTATTATGCTAATTATGTTAATTATTATGCTAATTATGTAAATTATTATACTAATTATGTTAATTATTATGCTAATTATGTTAATTATTATACTAATTATGTTAATTATGTTAATTATTATGTTAATTATGTTAATTATTATGTTAATTATGTTAATTATTATGTTAATTATATAATTATGGATTATTGATATAAATAAAAATATACGGAGAGAAAAAACCATAAATCCAATCTTTTTTCAAACATTCAAAACCAGAATTGAGGTGGAGGAAATTTTTGAAACTCGAGGCGCTGATTCTAATGCTTGGAGTAAATGGTAAGTTTTCATTTAAATAAATAAAAAACAATTTAAATATAACAAAGAATATTTAGAACTTTAACTGTTAACGTTATTTTAGTAATGGTAAAAAGATCTGATGGTAAAAAGGAAGACAAAATGCACTCAAAGAACTCCTTGTCGACTGCACAACTCAATACCAAAGCAGTCAGAGTCTTTATACGACCCATAAGCTGAATCACAATCCGAACACAATGGGGCGAAGATTTCAGGGTTCCGACGTCTAACGATACATTTTACGGAGGACGACCGAGCAGAAAGGATTTAACTAACAGCGAGAAAAAGGTAACTATACAAAATTTAGACTTAGGCCTATTGAATGAATGTAAGGCGGTAGAAACGCTAGTGTAGACTGCAAATTTGCTTTCCATTCATTTAACCGTGATTAATTGAAGAGGTGGAAACTGGGCAGTGAAAACGTGGCGTTTTATCTACTAGTATCAAAACTTTATGCTTAGTAATGTATATCATTAAGAGATTTAATATCAGTTTGAATTGAAGGGAACGAGTGAAAACCTTCTAAATGATGTGAATAAAGTGGAACTCCTCTATAGTGAACGAAAATTAGTTCACTGTAGAAGATTAAGTTCACTATAGAGGATTTGAGAGTTGAATATAAATTGGTCTCTTCATGACAGACTATACAAAATGTACTATTTTCTAAATAAATTCTTTACACGATATGCTTCACTTCTCATAACTATAAATCAGGATGGTTCACTATAAAAGAGTTCACTATAGAGGAGTTCACTATAGAGGAGTTATAATATATCAATTATGAATAATGATGAGAGTTTACTCCATGTAACAATTACTGTGTATTACATATAAGTGTTTAGAAAAGGTTCAACAGTTACAGGTCTAATTTTTACTCGAAAAAATTGTACTTACTTTAGTTGTTCCACGTGGTGATTTGAAATCTAGGCCTAAAAGATAAGCCACAATTTTAGTACATAGGAAGAGAATAAGTTATGGTATACCTAGTTAGTTATAGTGTATCTATACCTAGTTAGTTATAGTGTATTTATACCTAGTTAGTTATAGTGTATTTATACCTAGTTAGTTATAGTGTATTTATACCTAGTTAGTTATAGTGTATTTATACCTAGTTAGTTATAGTGTATCTATACCTAGTTAGTTATAGTGTATCTATACCTAGTTAGTTATAGTGTATTTATACCTAGTTAGTTATAGTGTATTTATACCTAGTTAGTTATAGTGTATTTATACCTAGTTAGTTATAGTGTATCTATACCTAGTTAGTTATAGTGTATTTATACCTAGTTAGTTATAGTGTATTTATACCTAGTTAGTTATAGTGTTTTTATACCTAGTTAGTTATAGTGTATTTATACCTAGTTAGTTATAGTGTATTTATACCTAGTTAGTTATAGTGTATTTATACCTAGTTAGTTATAGTGTATCTATACCTAGTTAGTTATAGTGTATTTATACCTAGTTAGTTATAGTGTATTTATACCTAGTTAGTTATAGTGTTTTTATACCTAGTTAGTTATAGTGTATTTATACCTAGTTAGTTATAGTGTATTTATACCTAGTTAGTTATAGTGTATTTATACCTAGTTAGTTATAGTGTATTTATACCTAGTTAGTTATAGTGTATCTATACCTAGTTAGTTATAGTGTATTTATACCTAGTTAGTTATAGTGTATTTATACCTAGTTAGTTATAGTTTTTTTATACCTAGTTAGTTATAGTGTATTTATACCTAGTTAGTTATAGTGTATTTATACCTAGTTAGTTATAGTCTATTTATACCTAGTTAGTTATAGTGTATTTATACCTAGTTAGTTATAGTCTATTTATACCTAGTTAGTTATAGTGTATTTATACCTAGTTAGTTATAGTGTATTTATACCTAGTTAGTTATAGTGTATTTATACCTAGTTAGTTATAGTGTATCTATACCTAGTTAGTTATAGTGTATTTATACCTAGTTAGTTATAGTGTATTTATACCTAGTTAGTTATAGTGTATTTATACCTAGTTAGTTATAGTGTATTTATACCTAGTTAGTTATAGTGTATCTATACCTAGTTAGTTATAGTGTATTTATACCTAGTTAGTTATAGTGTATTTATACCTAGTTAGTTATAGTGTTTTTATACCTAGTTAGTTATAGTGTATTTATACCTAGTTAGTTATAGTGTATTTATACCTAGTTAGTTATAGTCTATTTATACCTAGTTAGTTATAGTGTATTTATACCTAGTTAGTTATAGTCTATTTATACCTAGTTAGTTATAGTGTATTTATACCTAGTTAGTTATAGTGTATTTATACCTAGTTAGTTATAGTGTATTTATACCTAGTTAGTTATAGTGTATCTATACCTAGTTAGTTATAGTGTATTTATACCTAGTTAGTTATAGTGTATTTATACCTAGTTAGTTATAGTGTTTTTATACCTAGTTAGTTATAGTGTATTTATACCTAGTTAGTTATAGTGTATTTATACCTAGTTAGTTATAGTCTATTTATACCTAGTTAGTTATAGTGTATTTATACCTAGTTAGTTATAGTCTATTTATACCTAGTTAGTTATAGTGTATCTATACCTAGTTAGTTATAGTGTATCTATACCTAGTTAGTTATAGTCTATTTATACCTAGTTAGTTATAGTGTATTTATACCTAGTTAGTTATAGTGTATTTATACCTAGTTAGTTATAGTGTATCTATACCTAGTTAGTTATAGTCTATTTATACCTCCAATTAATTAACTAACTGTTAATTATTCATATATGTTGTGAACATTCATGAATATTTAAGATGGTCTCCCAGCATGTAATGTCACTAACGCCATCTTCCGAACGCTCGCTCTAACTTTTACAACTAATAACAAAAATTATCTGAAAAAATGTCATATCGGTACCTATTTATTAATGTTCTTCCATCTTATTTTGCTAAAATGTTCACTATGAAATTTGAGATAGCGAAAGAATCGAAGAAAAGGTCACATTGCAATATTTTCACGTAAATGAGTTCTTTGTGGTCTTGTCTACCATTTTCTACGATGTTTAACCAAAGAAAACTTCATCTTTCTTATGGTAAGACTCATCTTTATTTAGTGTTCTAACCTTTTTATTTACAGTCCAATGTTGCTTATATTTGGCATGATATGTGAAATTGATTTCAGAAAAAAATTACATTTTTTGGTACAATAGGAATTAAATTTTTTTTAAAGAAATAATCAATTTAGAGGTAGTTAGCGACAATTACAGGTTATAGGTTATAGGTTACAGGTTACAGGTTATAGGTTATAGGTTATAGGTTATAGGTTACAGGTTACAGGTTATAGGTTATAGGTTATAGGTTATAGGTTATAGGTTATAGGTTACAGGTTATAGGTTATAGGTTATAGGTTATAGGTTATAGGTTATAGGTTATAGGTTATTATAGGAATAGGCCTCTATTATCAACCAGACTTACATATTAGAAAAAAGTCGAAAATAATATTGAAAAGTTGCCGTACATTTATGTTGTTGATTTTAAAATATCCGATAAAATGAACAAAAATCAAAAGAAAGCCATCACTAAATTTTTCACACTAACATTTTCTGAAATTTGATCTTCAATCACCTCCATCTTTGTGTTATTTGCATACATGTACAGTTACTTCATTTGTTTTTAACATATTTTAATGGCATTTCTAGTCATAACTATGTAGAATATTTTACAAATTATAAATTGCAATTTTTATTCCTTATTTTTCCAACACTATTTAGTCTTATAAAGTAGTCGATACATGCTGGAGAAATATCAATTTAAAAATAACAAAAAGTGTTGGTGTGTACCAGTAGTGGCACACGATGCAGGCTGAGGAAGTTAGCTCTGTGTACCACATATGGCGCATGATGCAGCTAAAGTCTTAAGCATCTTCACTATTTATTTCACCTAGTTAGAAATGGAACTTTTCAATAATCTAATTCTGATGTAATTGGTAGACATTTTATCAAAACTCATAATGAATAAACTATTCTACTTTCTAGTTAGTGAAGCGACAGATATTCCACGAGATTCAAAGATGGGGTCACCACCTTCAATAAGTACTCCAGAGGAATTGGTATTCTTTTTCGATGACTTGGATTCACTGGATGCAATATACTTCACAGATGACACAGCGCCACTATCTGCTGAAGATCTTTTAATAAGTAATTTGGAGAATGGAGTATCGCATCAGGAGGGTTTACAGGATGCGATGAATTACGAGGCTGTAAAAGATAATTCTCTACTGGGCAATAAATATCCCTTGGCACCTTTGTATGCTAACGTAATATCAAGTGACACAAGCAAGACATGGATTGAGAAGATACAAAGCTATAAAGAAACAACTGTAGCTTCTGTTTGCAGCATATGCGATAAAACAGACGAAGGTGACTTTGTTATTCTACTGGAGTGCTCCCACCTGTTCTGCAGACCTTGCCTCAAAGAATGGTTTGGACCTACTAGTAGTACATCTAGGTAAGTAACCTTGCCTCAAAGATTGATTTGGACCTACTAGTAGTACATCTAGGTAAGTAACCTTGCCTCAAAGATTGGTTTGGACCTACTAGTAGTACATCTAGGTAAGTAACCTTGCCTCAAAGATTGATTTGGACCTACTAGTAGTACATCTAGGTAAGTAACCTTGCCTCAAAGATTGGTTTGGACCTACTAGTAGTACATCTAGGTAAGTAACCTTGCCTCAAAGATTGATTTGGACCTACTAGTAGTACATCTAGGTAAGTAACCTTGCCTCAAAGATTGGTTTGGACCTACTAGTAGTACATCTAGGTAAGTAACCTTGCCTCAAAGATTGATTTGGACCTACTAGTAGTACATCTAGGTAAGTAACCTTTCCTCAAAGATTGGTTTGGACCTACTAGTAGTACATCTAGGTAAGTAACCTTGTCTCAAAGATTGGTTCGGACCTACTAGTAGTACATCGAGGTAAGTCATACTTACACACTGGAAATGTTAAATGAAAATACTACATTTCTACAGTTACAGAAAGTGAAGTCACATGGTATCATGAGGTGTTATTTTTTGGTCAACTTAGCATAATTTACTCCACTAGTCTACCAATTTGTGATACTAATCAAATCTTTAGAAAATTATCGCATTTTAACAGTGAAAATGTTCAATAATTGTTACATAATACAATAAGTTCTCAATCAGCGAAGAACTAGAACTAATTTTCTAGTTCTAGCCTCTCAACCTAAATGACCGTTAGGTAGTTTGTTGTATGTATCCGCTGGTTTGTTGTACTGCTCATAAGTATAGAATAGGTACGCTTTCAACAAATAACTAACTTTCGTGTATTTTTCCAGTTACAGCTGTCCCCTCTGCAGAGCAGAAATAACAGAGTGCGTCACTGTCGAAAACATAGATGACGTCATGACTAAGTTGGAAGATGGCGCTGATTCGAATCTAAACACTGATTCGAATGGTGAACAAACAGTTGAAAATCAGTACTTTTACCACGCTAGTCTGAACGATCATAATTATACGTTATAATTGCAATATATTCTTTTTAATAAAATTACATAAATTACTACCATACAGTTTTAATCTCCCTATAGGCTGTTTCGAATCTATTTTGAGCAGAGAAGGGGTTTATATGGACCCCATTTCCTCTTGATTCCTGTACTATATTATGTTTTAACATTCAGATCCCTTAGCTCACTCAATGTGATTTGTTTGGGGTTTAAATAAGTGGAAAGTCTGGGATTACCGCACTTAAGCGTAACCAGTTCATTGTCCCAAAGTAAATAGTCACTACGGTAACGGAGTAATTGTAGCGTATTCCTTTTAGTTGCTTAGGCTACTTTCTCCCCTGTAATATTTTCAGTGCTTGTTTTACTGAAGTAGAGCCCCTTATTATCATTACATTAACATTATTATTTAAACTACAATATTCCAAAAAACAGGGTGAGGCAATTATTGAAATGGTTAACATCTGAATAAATTTAACCAAATTATAAAATCGCCGGTCTAGAAAGATACAAAATATTAATAGAAATGACTCTACTTCTTCTGATGACTGAGAGAGTGAATAAATTAACAAAAGTATATTGAAAATAGGTTTGAGAAGAAAATATAATTGAAAGGCTATCCTTCTCTGGTTTCTCAACCAGTTTCTTCATCTGCAGTTTACGTGTTGAGCAAGTTTATATCAATTTAATTCTTTAATTCCTTCTTAAAATGAGCAGTACATGGTCTTACACTAATGGTTAAAAGAGGTGTTTTCGCTTTTTACAATAACAAGTTGCTGTTTTGGATTCTAGGCCAAAAACTCCTGTGCTCAAAATCTCTCAATGTAAAATAATTCAATAATATCCCCAGTCTTCAAACCCTGTGTAATAAATTATTAATCCCCACCTCTATCAAAAAAATCCTGGTAAAAAATACATGTAAAATACCCCCGTATAAAAAAAGCCTTCGGTCAAAAACTATTTTACACCACTTTTACTCGAAGTCAAAATACAAAATAAAATTCAAATAACAATAAGTACTATATGACATCATCTTAAAGTTAATATCGCTGTTGTGTTGGTGATAGTGGAGAAAATCGAGAGGGTGACAAAAGCCCACACGACAAAAGCCCACACCGACAAAAACCCACACCGACAAAAGCCCACACCGACAAAAGCCCACACCGACAAAAGCCCACACCGAGGGCTTTTGTCGGTGTGTGTTTTTGTCTGTGTGGTCATGTGGGCTTTTGTCGTATGGGCTTTTGTCGTGTGGGATTTTGTCGGTGTGGTCATGTGGGCTTTTGTCGTGTGGGATTTTGTCTGTGTGGTCATGTGGGCTTTTGTCGTATGGGCTTTTGTCGTGTGGGCTTTTGTCGTGTGGGCTTTTGTCGTGTGGGATTTTGTCGTATGGGCTTTTGTCGTGTGGGCTTTTGTCGTGTAGGATTTTGTCGTGTGGGCTTTTGTCGTGTGGGCTTTTGTCGTGTGGGATTTTATCGTGTGGGCTTTTGTCGTGTGGGCTTTTGTCGTGTGGGCTTTTGTCGTGTGGGCTTTTGTCGTGTGGGTTTTTGTCGTGTGGGCTTTTGTCTTGTGGGCTTTTGTCTGTGTGTTTTTGTCGTGTGGGCTTTTGTCTTGTGGGCTTTTGTCTGTGTGTTTTTGTCGTGTGGGCTTTTGTCGTGTGGGCTTTTGTCTGTGTGTTTTTGTCGTGTGGGCTTTTGTCTGTGTGTTTTTGTCGTGTGGGCTTTTGTCGTGTGGGCTTTTGTCTGTGTGTTTTTGTCGTGTGGGCTTTTGTCTGTGTGTTTTTGTCGTGTGGGCTTTTGTCTGTGTGTTTTTGTCGTGTGGGCTTTTGTCGTGTGGGCTTTTGTCTGTGTGTTTTTGTCGTGTGGGCTTTTGTCGTGTGGGCTTTTGTCGTGTGGGCTTTTGTCTGTGTGTTTTTGTCGTGTGGGCTTTTGTCGGTGTGTTTTTGTCGTGTGGGCTTTTGTCTGTGTGTTTTTGTCGTGTGGGCTTTTGTCGGTGTGTTTTTGTCGTGTGGGTTTTTGTCGTGTGGGCTTTTGTCGTGTGGGCTTTTGTCTGTGTGTTTTTGTCGTGTGGGCTTTTGTCGGTGTGTTTTTGTCGTGTGGGCTTTTGTCGGTGTGTTTTTGTCGTGTGGGCTTTTGTCGTGTGGGCTTTTGTCTGTGTGTTTTTGTCGTGTGGGCTTTTGTCGGTGTGTTTTTGTCGTGTGGGCTTTTGTCGGTGTGTTTTTGTCGTGTGGGTTTTTGTCGTGTGGGCTTTTGTCGGTGTGTTTTTGTCGTGTGGGCTTTTGTCGTGTGGGCTTTTGTCTGTGTGTTTTTGTCGTGTGGGCTTTTGTCGTGTGGGCTTTTGTCTGTGTGTTTTTGTCGTGTGGGCTTTTGTCGGTGTGTTTTTGTCGTGTGGGCTTTTGTCGGTGTGTTTTTGTCGTGTGGGCTTTTGTCGTGTGGGCTTTTGTCTGTGTGTTTTTGTCGTGTGGGCTTTTGTCGTGTGGGCTTTTGTCGTGTGGGCTTTTGTCGTGTGGGCTTTTGTCGTGTGGGCTTTTGTCTGTGTGTTTTTGTCGTGTGGGCTTTTGTCGGTGTGTTTTTGTCGTGTGGGCTTTTGTCTGTATGTTTTTGTCGTGTGGGCTTTTGTCGGTGTGTTTTTGTCGTGTGGGCTTTTGTCTGTGTGTTTTTGTCGTGTGGGCTTTTGTCGGTGTGTTTTTGTCGTGTGGGTTTTTGTCGTGTGGGCTTTTGTCGTGTGGGCTTTTGTCTGTGTGTTTTTGTCGTGTGGGCTTTTGTCGGTGTGTTTTTGTCGTGTGGGCTTTTGTCGGTGTGTTTTGTCGTGTGGGCTTTTGTCGTGTGGGCTTTTGTCGTGTGGGCTTTTGTCGGTGTGTTTTTGTCGTGTGGGTTTTTGTCGTGTGGGCTTTTGTCGGTGTGTTTTTGTCGTGTGGGCTTTTGTCGTGTGGGCTTTTGTCGTGTGGGCTTTTGTCTGTGTGTTTTTGTCGTGTGGGCTTTTGTCTGTGTGTTTTTGTCGTGTGGGCTTTTGTCGGTGTGTTTTTGTCGTGTGGGCTTTTGTCGGTGTGTTTTTGTCGTGTGGGTTTTTGTCGTGTGGGCTTTTGTCGGTGTGTTTTTGTCGTGTGGGCTTTTGTCGTGTGGGCTTTTGTCTGTGTGTTTTTGTCGTGTGGGCTTTTGTCGTGTGGGCTTTTGTCGTGTGGGCTTTTGTCTGTGTGTTTTTGTCGTGTGGGCTTTTGTCGGTGTGTTTTTGTCGTGTGGGCTTTTGTCGGTGTGTTTTTGTCGTGTGGGCTTTTGTCGGTGTGTTTTTGTCGTGTGTGCTTTTGTCTGTGTGCTTTTGTCTGTGTGCTTTTGTCTGTGGGCTTTTGTCGTGGTCCCGAGAAAATCAGCTTGTGATTGAAAATCTAAATACCTCAACTGATAAAGAGCGTTCACACAACCTTTCTTTCTGCTGTTCTATCACATGTGTAGTGAAAAGTAAACAGCTTGTGATTGAGCAACAAAAGGTTTAATTTGTTACAAAGAAGTTACCTAGTATTATGTAAAATATCAATGAATGATTATTATTAATATCTAACAAAAACAAACACGTAAAGTAGGGTGTAATTTACCAGGGTGGAATATACCTGGGTGTAAATTATTTACCGGTCACCAAGTTTGTAAATAAGAACATGTTGTCATTATTCAATTGTAACTCTAATGATGACATACTAGGAACCTCACGTGGCACAAAAAAGAGCAAACAAAATATCAGTCTTCGATTCTAGAGATTTTAAATTCCTTCTATTTCCCCCAATTGAAGCCATTCAAAGTATTTTTTGTGCTGTTCTAGTTTAAATGAAATAACAGTGCAATGAAAAATGAATTAGAATTGTATTAGTCTTTTGAGACTAGATTAACATTTTTTGAGAAAAAAAGTCATTGGGGATAAATTATTAAAATGAAACATGAGTTGAAGAATGAAATATTATCATCTACGAAACTGCTGAGAGCTTTCTATCATCTACGAAACTGCTGAGAGATTTCTATCATCTACGAAACTGCTGAGAGATTTCTATCATCTACGAAACTGCTGAGAGATTTCTATCATCTACGAAACTGCTGAGAGATTTCTATCATCTACGAAACTGCTGAGAGATTTCTATCATCTACGAAACTGCTGAGAGATTTCTATCATCTACGAAACTGCTGAGAGATTTCTATCATCTACGAAACTGCTGAGAGATTTCTATCATCTACGAAACTGCTGAGAGATTTCTATCATCTACGAAACTGCTGAGAGATTTCTATCATCTACGAAACTGCTGAGAGATTTCTATCATCTACGAAACTGCTGAGAGATTTCTATCATCTACGAAACTGCTGAGAGATTTCTATCATATACGAAACTGCTGAGAGATTTCTATCATCTACGAAACTGCTGAGAGATTTCTATCATCTACGAAACTGCTGAGAGATTTCTATCATCTACGAAACTGCTGAGAGATTTCTATCATCTACGAAACTGCTGAAATATTATCATCTACGAAACTGCTGAGAGATTTCTATCATCTACGAAACTGCTGAAATATTATCATCTACGAAACTGCTGAGAGATTTCTATCATCTACGAAACTGCTGAGAGATTTCTATCATATACGGAACTGCTGAGAGATTTCTATCATCTACGAAACTGCTGAGAGATTTCTATCATCTACGAAACTGCTGAGAGATTTCTATCATATACGAAACTGCTGAGAGATTTCTATCATCTACGAAACTGCTGAGAGATTTCTATCATATACGAAACTGCTGAGAGATTTCTATCATCTACGAAACTGCTGAGAGATTTCTATCATATACGAAACTGCTGAGAGATTTCTATCATATACGAAACTGCTGAGAGATTTCTATCATCTACGAAACTGCTGAGAGATTTCTATCATCTACGAAACTGCTGAGAGATTTCTATCATCTACGAAACTGCTGAGAGATTTCTATCATCTACGAAACTTCTGAAATATTATCATCTACGAAACTGCTGAGAGATTTCTATCATCTACGAAACTGCTGAAATATTATCATCTACGAAACTGCTGAGAGATTTCTATCATCTACGAAACTGATGAGAGATTTCTATCATCTACGAAACTGCTGAGAGATTTCTATCATATACGGAACTGCTGAGAGATTTCTATCATCTACGAAACTGCTGAGAGATTTCTATCATATACGAAACTGCTGAGAGATTTCTATCATCTACGAAACTGCTGAGAGATTTCTATCATCTACGAAACTGCTGAGAGATTTCTATCATATACGAAACTGCTGAGAGATTTCTATCATCTACGAAACTGCTGAGAGATTTCTATCATATACGAAACTGCTGAGAGATTTCTATCATCTACGAAACTGCTGAGAGATTTCTATCATATACGAAACTGCTGAGAGATTTCTATCATATACGAAACTGCTGAGAGATTTCTATCATCTACGAAACTGCTGAGAGATTTCTATCATATACGAAACTGCTGAGAGATTTCTATCATCTACGAAACTGCTGAGAGATTTCTATCATATACGAAACTGCTGAGAGATTTCTATCATATACGAAACTGCTGAGAGATTTCTATCATCTACGAAACTGCTGAGAGATTTCTATCATATACGAAACTGCTGAGAGATTTCTATCATCTACGAAACTGCTGAGAGATTTCTATCATATACGAAACTGCTGAGAGATTTCTATCATCTACGAAACTGCTGAGAGATTTCTATCATATACGAAACTGCTGAGAGATTTCTATCATCTACGAAACTGCTGAGAGATTTCTATCATATACGAAACTGCTGAGAGATTTCTATCATATACGAAACTGCTGAGAGATTTCTATCATCTACGAAACTGCTGAGAGATTTCTATCATATACGAAACTGCTGAGAGATTTCTATCATCTACGAAACTGCTGAGAGATTTCTATCATATACGAAACTGCTGAGAGATTTCTATCATATACGAAACTGCTGAGAGATTTCTATCATCTACGAAACTGCTGAGAGATTTCTATCATATACGAAACTGCTGAGAGATTTCTATCATCTACGAAACTGCTGAGAGATTTCTATCATATACGAAACTGCTGAGAGATTTCTATCATCTACGAAACTGCTGAGAGATTTCTATCATATACGAAACTGCTGAGAGATTTCTATCATATACGAAACTGCTGAGAGATTTCTATCATCTACGAAACTGCTAAGAGATTTCTATCATCTACGAAACTGCTGAGAGATTTCTATCATATACGAAACTGCTGAGAGATTTCTATCATCTACGAAACTGCTGAGAGATTTCTATCATATACGAAACTGCTGAGAGATTTCTATCATATACGAAACTGCTGAGAGATTTCTATCATATACGAAACTGCTGAGAGATTTCTATCATCTACGAAACTGCTGAGAGATTTCTATCATATACGAAACTGCTGAGAGATTTCTATCATCTACGAAACTGCTGAGAGATTTCTATCATATACGAAACTGCTGAGAGATTTCTATCATCTACGAAACTGCTGAGAGATTTCTATCATCTACGAAACTGCTGAGAGATTTCTATCATATACGAAACTGCTGAGAGATTTCTATCATCTACGAAACTGCTAAGAGATTTCTATCATCTACGAAACTGCTGAGAGATTTCTATCATATACGAAACTGCTGAGAGATTTCTATCATATACGAAACTGCTGAGAGATTTCTATCATATACGAAACTGCTGAGAGATTTCTATCATCTACGAAACTGCTGAGAGATTTCTATCATATACGAAACTGCTGAGAGATTTCTATCATCTACGAAACTGCTGAGAGATTTCTATCATCTACGAAACTGCTGAGAGATTTCTATCATATACGAAACTGCTGAGAGATTTCTATCATCTACGAAACTGCTGAGAGATTTCTATCATATACGAAACTGCTGAGAGATTTCTATCATATACGAAACTGCTGAGAGATTTCTATCATCTACGAAACTGCTGAGAGATTTCTATCATATACGAAACTGCTGAGAGATTTCTATCATATACGAAACTGCTGAGAGATTTCTATCATCTACGAAACTGCTGAGAGATTTCTATCATATACGAAACTGCTGAGAGATTTCTATCATCTACGAAACTGCTGAGAGATTTCTATCATATACGAAACTGCTGAGAGATTTCTATCATATACGAAACTGCTGAGAGATTTTTATCATCTACGAAACTGCTGAGAGATTTCTATCATCTACGAAACTGCTGAGAGATTTCTATCATATACGAAACTGCTGAGAGATTTCTATCATCTACGAAACTGCTGAGAGATTTCTATCATCTACGAAACTGCTGAGAGATTTCTATCATATACGAAACTGCTGAGAGATTTCTATCATCTACGAAACTGCTGAGAGATTTCTATCATCTACGAAACTGCTGAGAGATTTCTATCATATACGAAACTGCTGAGAGATTTCTATCATCTACGAAACTGCTGAGAGATTTCTATCATATACGAAACTGCTGAGAGATTTCTATCATCTACGAAACTGCTGAGAGATTTCTATCATATACGAAACTGCTGAGAGATTTCTATCATCTACGAAACTGCTGAGAGATTTCTATCATATACGAAACTGCTGAGAGATTTCTATCATCTACGAAACTGCTAAGAGATTTCTATCATCTACGAAACTGCTGAGAGATTTCTATCATATACGAAACTGCTGAGAGATTTCTATCATCTACGAAACTGCTGAGAGATTTCTATCATATACGAAACTGCTGAGAGATTTCTATCATCTACGAAACTGCTGAGAGATTTCTATCATATACGAAACTGCTGAGAGATTTCTATCATCTACGAAACTGCTGAGAGATTTCTATCATATACGAAACTGCTGAGAGATTTCTATCATCTACGAAACTGCTGAGAGATTTCTATCATATACGAAACTGCTGAGAGATTTCTATCATCTACGAAACTGCTGAGAGATTTCTATCATCTACGAAACTGCTGAGAGATTTCTATCATATACGAAACTGCTGAGAGATTTCTATCATCTACGAAACTGCTGAGAGATTTCTATCATATACGAAACTGCTGAGAGATTTCTATCATATACGAAACTGCTGAGAGATTTCTATCATCTACGAAACTGCTGAGAGATTTCTATCATCTACGAAACTGCTGAGAGATTTCTATCACTTTAAATACTTCATAATTAATTTATCTAATAGGATGATTGTGTCGTTTTTATTATTAAGATGTGACTTGCATTTGTAGATAAATAAAATTACAGTTCCTTTTGTTTGAAGGAATTAAAACCTTGTAAGTATTTCGTAAAAATTAGGAAGAAATGTCCTCAATGTACTGTGTGACATGACCTCAGTTTGAATGCTAGAAAAAATAGTAAATAAAGGCTACTCATATCTTGATTTAGGACATTCACCACAATCTTAGGGATGCGCGCTAAAATTATAAAGACTGAAATACATTTTAGTTAATATTAATAGTCTACTTTACATACCTTCGGTGTGGTTAATTTCATGTTTTACATAAAGAAATATACAGTTTTTCAGAAAGTGGAAGAAATTAACGTTGATGTAACATACAGTCATAACAATAATATTTCAGCATCAAAGGCTCTTCTTCTTTGGTTGAGGGGCCTGTACATGGTTTTTGAGAACATTTTTATTAATGCAAATTTTGGTATTTTTTAATTTTGAAGCTACGACATTGAGGTTTACTGCATTCGATTCTCCAAGAAATTCTCTACAAAATCATAGTAGCCATTTTTCGATTTTCGAATTTTTAACAGTTAATAAAACAATATTCCTGGTAACTCTCTTTATATTGCAACACCCCCCCCCCCCTATTGCCTATTTAATATCTAAAAGATGCTGAGAGAATATTAAAATCGTATGCAAAAGGAGACATATCTTCTTGGAACTTACCGCGAACATTCGCCAAGGTACTTCTTGAGAAACATGCATTCTGATTAGATTTCTAATGTTATTTCTAGTACCCCGTGCGAGGCTAGGCTACTTTAAAAAATTCACGATTGAAACAAAAAAATTAAAAATGATCATTGTTCGAAGTAAATTACTATTTATAGGCACATCAATTATAATTATATGTGAATAGGATATTATCGCCTAGAAATAAACAATATCATTAGTTACATAGGTCTAATATCATCACCATATTCCTAGTATAATTAACTTCATTCCCTGTGAACAATAAGAAAGAAAAATCTCTACGAACACTTTACCTGTTTGTATTTCATGTCCCCAGCACCATTATAGTATCATGTGTCTTCTAATTATAATGACTGCTGTCTGACCTTTGCAAATAGTCACTGACTGACTGTTTCATATGACTGTGCAGTCAAATGACTGCTGTCTCACACCTGACTATTGCAATCTATAACAAGCTGGTAGAAAATGTCAGCCAAACCTATGGTTAATGGCATGGGTAGTGAATTGGTAATGGAATCGTTAATAGCATTGTTAATAGCATTTATAGTAGCATTGTTAATAGCATTTATAGTAGCATTGTTAATAGCATTTATAATAGCATTGTTATTTGTTTTTTCATTAGTTTCCATGGTGTTCTAGCTTCACTACCTACTCCATCACAATACTAACAATGCTCCCTAAACTATAAACACCTCAACCTTTGACCATAACTTTTGCACATTATGTTACTATATCTATTAATTGCACATTAACAGATAAAATAAATGAAATAAATTAATTAAATAGATAAATATAAAGAAATGCAATAAATTAGAATATTGAGTACAAACCTTATTGTCACAACTCATTTCAATTGATGTAAGTTAACTATTTTACTCAGTAATTACTGGTATGTTCTCTTTAGCCGTTATAAATTGCTTTGACTGACTCTCCTCTGTAAGTTATAGTCTTGTCTTTGAGTGTTAATTACCTTCGCACAGCGAGAAAGTTATATTTTAGCCATGGTTTATTTATTTATCATATTATTATTCGCATAACTCAAAAGGTGTTCAACCAAATTGCCTGAAATGCTGGTAGAATTTAGAGAGTGACCCGGTCAAAGGTCAAGGTCTTGGTCATTTGTAACTCAAAAGGTATTGAACCATATTTCATGAAACTTGGTCTAGTCAAACCATTTTGTTAGATTCTGGGAGCGATCGGTTCAAAGGTCAAAGATCAAGGTCAAGGCCATTTATAACACAATAACTCAAAAAGTATTGGACCAAATTGCATGAAACTTGGTGGGACGATTGGTTATTATCCAGTTACCAGTTTTTTAGATTTTGGGATAGAACGGGTCAAAGCAGCGGAGAAGGTATGCGCTCTACCGGGTGCATGTAATCTAGTTATAACTAACTGATTAAAGTGTTTTAATTATTAAATATAACAAAATTTCCTGAATTAATTAAAGTGCAATGATTAAAATAGAGTAAAATACATTAAAATAATTCATAGCAATTAGTAACATTTTGAAGATAGTAATTAAAATAGAGGCTACTGATGGCATGACTTAGGGCAGTGAATTGGCAGTGAAAAAGCAGTGAATGGGCATTAAAAAGAGAGGCTTGCCCTAAAACTTGAAAAAACAATAATACGCAAAATGAAATGGCTACAAACTCTGAGAGTTAGAGAATTTTACACTTCTTTCCCTCCATTTTCCTCTCCTAGACTTACTACCTCTTCATTTTCCTCTCCTTGACTTACTATCTAGTTCCCTACTTTTGAAAGTTGTAAAGAAGAGCAAGGGAAATTAAAGGGAAATAAAAGAGAAATTAAAGGGAAATCAAAGGGAAATTAAAGGGAAATTAAAGGGAAATTAAAGGGAAATCAAAGGGAAATTAAAGGGAAATTAAAGGGAAATCAAAGAGAAATCAAAGGGAAATTAAAGAGAAATTAAAGGGAAATTAAAGGGAAATAAAAGGGAAATCAAAGGGAAATCAAAGGGAAATAAAAGAGAAATTAAAGGGAAATCAAAGGGAAATTAAAGGGAAATCAAAGGGAAATTAAAGGGAAATTAAAGGGAAATTAAAGGGAAATAAAAGAGAAATTAAAGGGAAATTAAAGGGAAATTAAAGGGAAATTAAAGGGAAATAAAAGAGAAATCAAAGGGAAATCAAAGGGAAATAAAAGAGAAATTAAAGGGAAATAAAAGAGAAATCAAAGGGAAATCAAAGGGAAATTAAAGGGAAATCAAAGGGAAATTAAAGGGAAATTAAAGGGAAATTAAAGGGAAATCAAAGGGAAATCAAAGGGAAATTAAAGAGAAATTAAAGGGAAATTAAAGGTAAATAAAAGGGAAATTAAAGGTAAATAAAAGGGAAATTAAAGGGAAATCAAAGGGAAATTAAAGGGAAATAAAAGGGAAATTAAAGGGAAATTAAAGAGAAATTAAAGGGAAATCAAAGAGAAATCAAAGGGAAATTAAAGAGAAATTAAAGGGAAATAAAAGGGAAGTTAAAGGGAAATCAAAGGGAAATTAAAGGGAAATTAAAGAGAAATTAAAGGGAAATAAAAGGGAAGTTAAAGGGAAATCAAAGGGAAATCAAAGGGAAATCAAAGAGAAATTAAAGGGAAATTAAGGGAAATTAAAGGGAAATTAAAGAGAAATTAAAGAGAAATTAAAGGGAAATAAAAGAGAAATTAAAGGGAAATCAAAGGGAAATTAAAGGGAAATCAAAGGGAAATTAAAGGGAAATTAAAGGGAAATTAAAGAGAAATCAAAGAGAAATCAAAATGAAATTAAAGAGAAATTAAAGAGAAATTAAAGGGAAATTAAAGGGAAATCAAAGAGAAATCAAAATGAAATTAAAGAGAAATTAAAGAGAAATTAAAGGGAAATAAAAGAGAAATTAAAGGGAAATTAAAGGGAAATTAAAGGGAAATCAAAGAGAAATCAAAGGGAAATTAAAGAGAAATCAAAGGGAAATTAAAGAGAAATCAAAGGGAAATAAAAGGGAAATTAAAGGGAAATAAAAGGGAAATTAAAGGGAAATAAAAGGGAAATTAAAGAGAAATCAAAGGGAAATTAAAGGGAAATTAAAGGGAAATCAAAGGGAAATAAAAGGGAAAGTTAAAAAGAAATAAACTGTACTGCAGATGCTATCTGGTAACTAATGTAGGAAATTACTATCTACCTGCTGATAGATATGATAGATAAGGTAGGAAATTACTATCTACCTGCTGATAGATATGATAGATAAGGTAGGAAATTACTATCTACCTGCTGATAGATATGATAGATAAGGTAGGAAATTACTATCTACCTGCTGATAGATATGATAGATAAGGTAGGAAATTACTATCTACCTGCTGATAGATATGATAGACAAGGTAGGAAATTACTATCTACCTGCTGATAGATACGATAGATAAGGTAGGAAATTACTATCTACCTGCTGATAGATATGATAGACAATGTAGGAAATTACTATCTACCTGCTGATAGATATGATAGATAAGGTAGGAAATTACTATCTACCTGCTGATAGATATGATAGATAAGGTAGGAAATTACTATCTACCTGCTGATAGATATGATAGATAAGGTAGGAAATTACTATCTACCTGCTGATAGATATGATAGACAAATATTGATACTATTGAGAACACGTTATTCTTAACGGGCAAGTACACTAGTTACTAATATTGATACTATTGAGAACACATTATTCTTAACGGGCAAGTACACTAGTTACAAATATTGATACTACTGAGAACACGTTATTCTTAACGGGCAAGTACACTAGTTACAAATATTGATACTACTGAGAACACGTTATTCTTAACGGGCAAGTACACTAGTTACAAATATTGATACTACTGAGAACACGTTATTCTTAACGGGCAAGTACACTAGTGTAATAATAACTATGATATTTCAATTAATTATAATTCGCTGTACTTTTTTTGTTTACTTAAAAGTTCAAAATCGTGACGTAATGATTGGGGTGAATAATTGGTAACATTTGCTGTGATTATTGCACAGAGAAATGATTAAATGGAAAGAGATTAAATGGAAAGAGATTAAATGGAAAAAGATTAAATAGAAAAAGGATTAAATGGAAAGAGATTAAATGAAAAAAGATTAAATGCAAATAGATTAAATGGAAATAGATTAAATGGAAAGAGATTAAATGGAAAAAGATTAAATGCAAAAAGATTAAATGGAAAAAGATTAAATGGAAAAAGATTAAATGCAAAAAGATTAAATGCAAAGAGATTAAATGGAAAGAGATTAAATGCAAAAAGATTAAATGCAAAAGGATTAAATGCAAAGAGATTAAATGGAAAGAGATTAAATGGAGAGAGATTAAATGGAAAGAGATTAAATGAAGAGAGATTAAATGGAGAGAGATTAAATGGAGAGAGATTAAATGGAGAGAGATTAAATGGAGAGAGATTAAATGGAGAGAGATTAAATGGAGAGAGATTGAATGCAAATCATTTCCATGTTCCGTAACATCTAACGTGTCTCTATAACTCAATAGAAGTTGATATGATTTATCTTTACTAAATCATATATTAATTTTTATATTACCTTTAAATGATGACATTTAATAGCTTATCGTTAGGACATTTAATAGCTTATCGTTAGGACATTTAATAGCTTATCGATAGGACATTTAATAGCTTATCGTTAGGACATTTAATAGCTTATCGTTAGGACATTTAATAGCTTATCGTTAGGACGTTTAATAGCTTATCATTAGGACATTTAATAGCTTATCATTAGGACATTTAATAGCTTATCGTTAGGACATTTAATAGCTTATCGTTAGGACATTTAATAGCTTATCATTAGGACATTTAATAGCTTATCGTTAGGACATTTAATAGCTTATCATTAGGACATTTAATAGCTTATCGTTAGGACATTTAATAGCTTATCGTTAGGACATTTAATAGCTTATCATTAGGACATTTAATAGCTTATCGTTAGGACATTTAATAGCTTATCGTTAGGACATTTAATAGCTTATCGTTAGGACATTTAATAGCTTATCATTAGGACATTTAATAGCTTATCATTAGGACATTTAATAGCTTATCATTAGGACATTTAATAGCTTATCGTTAGGACATTTAATAGCTTATCGTTAGGACATTTAATAGCTTATCGTTAGGACATTTAATAGCTTATCGTTAGGACATTTAATAGCTTATCGTTAGGACATTTTGTTTCTCTAGCGGTACTTTTCGAGGTACAAATTATCTAACTTTTACTTAAACATGCTAGTAACTTAGAGAACATTTTAGAGTTAGACAACATTGCCACTGACAGAGAGAGTAATGCCTAGCTAATGGCATTGTAGAGCTAATGGCATTGTAGAGCTAATGGCATTGTAGAGCTAATGGCATTGTAGAGCTAATGGCATTGTAGAGCTAATGGCATTGTAGAGCTAATGGCATTGTAGAGCTAATGGCATTGTAGAGCTAATGGCATCGTATGTTCATTGACCCAAACATTAAAATGCTCTCTTTGTCGAATGTGGCTATGAGAACGTACTCGAAAAGTTGGAAGTACTGTTGTGACAGGAAAACAGTTATTCTTTCTCATCTGTTTTCAAGCCCAAACTGTACAAGCAGTTAAAACACCGCGTTTTCACTGCCTGTTTCCGCATGTTAAAATGCAATCTATACTGGGCTGAAAAACGCTATGTTTTAACTGCTAGTTTATAATAGGCCTATAATGTCTATCGAATTACCATCAAATACCACCACATCTCAAGTACTGTGTATTGGCTAACTGACATAACTATCTATCCTAATCATTTCTCTCGTGTGTTTATTTATTTGGTGTCCGCTTTTACACTACGGGTATTAAACATGAAGAATGTAACTATGATACGCACGGGAATATATTGACTTGGTATTTAAATTCCCCTGTTTTTATTCAATTTTAAATGTATTTTATCTATAAAATAAATTAGACTATGCAGAAAATTTAATTTTAATTCAACTTATTAAAAGTAACCTAATAACGGGAAATAAATTGGTATTGGTGATAAACCGTTATTATTAACGAGAAAGTACACTAGTACTATAATATATTCTTAATGGGCACTATAGTACTATAATAAACACCAGTACTATAATAAATTCTAAAGATTATTGTCACAACCCTAGTGACAATATGCTTTATAAATCATGGAGAATAGTATAGACGGAGAGAATTAAAGAGTATTGAATGGTTCTACACCAGCTGTATATAGTATTCGATACCATTTCATTTCGTTTCGTCTATGATATTCTTGGGATCCATAGTTTTAAGAGCATATTGTCCCAACCCTAGTGATAACAGATCTTACGGAGAAACAACGAAAGTAACAACATTGAACTGATATGAATGTTGCTACAGAGTCAATAAAAGATAAAGATACCCTTCACGGCAGTTATTCTCTACCCTTTACGGCAGTTATTCTCTACCCTTTACGGCAGTTATTCTCTACCCTTTACGGCAGTTATTCTCTACCCTTCACGGCAGTTATTCTCTACCCTTTACGGCAGTTATTCTCTACCCTTCACGGCAGTTATTCTCTACCCTTCACGGCAGTTATTCCCTACCCTTCACGGCAGTTATTCTCTACCCTTCACGGCAGTTATTCTCTACCCTTCATGGCAGTTATTCTCTACCCTTCACGGCAGTTATTCTCTACCCTCCACGGCAGTTATTCTCTACCCTTCACGGCAGTTATTCCCTTCTCTTCACGGCAGTTATTTTCTACCCTTCACGGCAGTTATTCTCTACCCTTCACGGCAGTTATTACCTCCTCGCTGAGGGCAGTTCAGGGCAGTCACGCTCTGCCGCTCACAGCAACTTTCTGGTGATATTTACTCTCGTTCAGATAAATCATTTCGGCATAAGGGAGAGGGGGAGGGGGGAGAGGCATTCTGATGTGAACAGATTGTGTAAAGGGGGGGGGGGAGTTAGAAAAGAGGTGGGGTCAGTTGGGTCACGACTTACCCTATTTCTATAGCCCCTTTCTTCAGCCATATTTCTTAACCCTCTTTCAACCATATTTCTTATTCTCCACTTTAACCCTATTTATCTCCTCTACTTTACCCTATTTATATCCTCTACTTTACCCTATTTATCTCCTCTACTTTACCCTATTTATCTCCCCTACCTTACCCTATTTATCTCCTCTACTTTACCCTATTTATCTCCTCTACTTTACCCTATTTATCTCCCCTACCTTACCCTATTTATCTCCTCTACTTTACCCTATTTATCTCCTCTACTTTACCCTATTTATCTCCTCTTCTTTACCCTATTTATCTCCCCTACCTTACCCTATTTATCTCCTCTACTTTACCCTATTTATCTCCTCTACTTTACCCTATTTATCTCCCCTACCTTACCCTATTTATCTCCTCATTTTTACCCTATTTATCTCCCCTACTTTACCCTATTTATCTCCTCTACTTTACCCTATTTATCTCCTCTTCTTTACCCTATTTATCTCCCCTACCTTACCCTATTTATCTCCTCTACTTTACCCTATTTATCTCCTCTACTTTACCCTATTTATCTCCCCTACCTTACCCTATTTATCTCCTCTACTTTACCCTATTTATCTCCTCTACTTTACCCTATTTATCTCCTCTACTTTACCCTATTTATCTCCTCTACTTTACCCTATTTATCTCCCCTACCTTACCCTATTTATCTCCTCTACTTTACCCTATTATCTCCTCTACTTTACTCTATTTATCTCCCCTACTTTACCCTATTTATCTCCTCTACTTTACCCTATTTATCTCCTCTACTTTACCCTATTTATCTCCTCTACTTTACTCTATTTATCTCCCCTACTTTACCCTATTTATCTCCTCTACTTTACCCTATTTATCTCCTCTACTTTACCCTATTTATCTCCTCTTCTTTACCCTATTTATCTCCCCTACTTTACCCTATTTATCTCCTCTTCTTTACCCTATTTATCTCCCCTACCTTACCCTATTTATCTCCTCTACTTTACCCTATTTATCTCCCCTACTTTACCCTATTTATCTCCTCTACCTTACCCTATTTATCTCCTCTACTTTACCCTATTTATCTCCCCTACCTTACCCTATTTATCTCCTCTACTTTACCCTATTTATCTCCCCTACCTTACCCTATTTATCTCCTCATTTTTACCCTATTTATCTCCCCTACTTTACCCTATTTATCTCCTCTACTTTACCCTATTTATCTCCTCTACTTTACCCTATTTATCTCCTCTACTTTACCCTATTTATCTCCCCTACCTTACCCTATTTATCTCCTCTACTTTAGCCTATTTATCTCCTCTACTTTACCCTATTTATCTCCTCTACTTTACCCTATTTATCTCCCCTACCTTACCCTATTTATCTCCTCTACTTTACCCTATTTATCTCCCCTACCTTACCCTATTTATCTCCTCTACTTTACCCTATTTATCTCCTCTACTTTACCCTATTTATCTCCTCTACTTTACCCTATTTATCTCCTCTACTTTACCCTATTTATCTCCTCTACTTTACCCTATTTATCTCCTCTACTTTACCCTATTTATCTCCCCTACCTTACCCTATTTATCTTCTCTACTTTACCCTATTTATCTCCTCTACTTTACCCTATTTATCTCCTCTTCTTTACCCTATTTATCTCCCCTACCTTACCCTATTTATCTTCTCTACTTTACCCTATTTATCTCCTCTACTTTACCCTATTTATCTCCTCTACCTTACCCTATTTATCTCCTCTACTTTACCCTATTTATCTCCTCTACTTTACCCTATTTATCTCCTCTACTTTACCCTATTTATCTCCTCTACTTTACCCTATTTATCTCCTCTACTTTACCCTATTTATCTCCTCTACTTTACTCTATTTATCTCCCCTACTTTACCCTATTTATCTCCTCTACTTTACCCTATTTATCTCCTCTACTTTACCCTATTTATCTCCTCTTCTTTACCCTATTTATCTCCCCTACTTTACCCTATTTATCTCCCCTACCTTACCCTATTTATCTCCTCTACTTTACCCTATTTATCTCCTCTACTTTACCCTATTTATCTCCTCTTCTTTACCCTATTTATCTCCCCTACCTTACCCTATTTATCTTCTCTACTTTACCCTATTTATCTCCTCTACTTTACCCTATTTATCTCCTCTACCTTACCCTATTTATCTCCCCTACTTTACCCTATTTATCTCCTCTACTTTACCCTATTTATCTCCTCTACTTTACCCTATTTATCTCCTCTTCTTTACCCTATTTATCTCCCCTACTTTACCCTATTTATCTCCCCTACCTTACCCTATTTATCTCCTCTACTTTACCCTATTTATCTCCCCTACTTTACCCTATTTATCTCCTCTACCTTACCCTATTTATCTCCTCTACTTTACCCTATTTATCTCCCCTACCTTACCCTATTTATCTCCTCTACTTTACCCTATTTATCTCCCCTACCTTACCCTATTTATCTCCTCTACTTTACCCTATTTATCTCCCCTACCTTACCCTATTTATCTCCTCTACTTTACCCTATTTATCTCCCCTACTTTACCCTATTTATCTCCCCTACTTTACCCTATTTATCTCCTCTTCTTTACCCTATTTATCTCCCCTATTTCTTATTTTCAAACACTAAAAATATTTTCACTTTTTCCCGTTGAAATCAATATTTTCCCAAAGAAAAAAAAGCGCTGCAATTTTCACCTATCATAATTATTTTAGGCTCAAAAACCAATAAAATTACGAAAATAACAATTTTATTTCGCTATCCTATAAAATAAATTTCTAGTTTAAATCATAGATATTTCTTATTGAGAAACTCTATTCTTATTAATGAACGTAAATAAAATAGTATACGCTAAAAATATTTTTTTCGCCTCTTCATAGAAAACGATTTGTAGGGAATACTGAAATAAATAAATGGAACATCCAGGTTGGTTGTAATTTATTAGTTTAAACTAATTGAAACATCAAATAAAAGAGTAGCGTTTTGATAAAGTTTTTATTTGTCTTTCTTTTATAATAACTACATTTAATACAGGCACAGAATTTACTTAATTATTGTTATTTGTGGTAATTCTTCACCACAATAGAAAGGGAGGCACTTTTGTTAAACTTTGAGGAAAAAAGGAGTTTGTTCTCCATTTTATTTGGCAACTTAAATCAATATATACAAAGACTAAATACAACACAATTATTGTATAATTACAATAGTACACATATCTACAATAGAAACAATAGGTACGATAGCAAAGGGTGAGTTCTGTGTAGCGACACTTACACATTTCTATCACAAAAGAAAAAATGACTACTAAATTTAAACTTTATTTTTATTAGATAGTTTTTCTCATATGATCGACATTGTGGAACTGCCCAATAACTGTGCACTGTATCAACACAATAGAATATTTCCTAAAGTTCTATCCTTTAACTTAGGGGGTAACATTTATTATGCTTAATGATATGTTGTAGCTACATGCCTAACAGTTTCACACCGCAATGATATGTTGTAGCTACATGCCTAACAGTTTCACACCGTAATGATATGTTGTAGCTACATGCCTAACAGTTTCACACCGTAATGATATGTTGTAGCTACATGCCTAACAGTTTCACACCGTAATGATATGTTGTAGCTACATGCCTAACAGTTTCACACCGTAATGATATGTTGTAGCTACATGTCTAACAGTTTCACACCGCAATGATATGTTGTAGCTACATGCCTAACAGTTTCACACCGTAATGATATGTTGTAGCTACATGCCTAACAGTTTCACACCGTAATGATATGTTGTAGCTACATGCCTAACAGTTTCACACCGTAATGATATGTTGTAGCTACATGTCTAACAGTTTCACACCGTAATGATATGTTGTAGCTACATGTCTAACAGTTTCACACCGTAATGATATGTTGTAGCTACATACCTAACAGTTTCACACCGTAATGATATGTTGTAGCTACATGCCTAACAGTTTCACACCGTAATATGTTGTAGCTACATGCCTAACAGTTTCACATCGTAATGATATGTTGTAGCTACATGCCAAACAGTTTCACACCGTAATATGTTGTAGCTACATGTCTAACAGTTTCACACTGTAATGATATGTTGTAGCTACATGCCTAACAGTTTCACACCGTAATGATATGTTGTAGCTACATGCCTAACAGTTTCACACCGTAATGATACGTTGTAGCTACATGCCTAACAGTTTCACACCGTAATGATATGTTGTAGCTACATGCCTAACAGTTTCACACCGTAATGATATGTTGTAGCTACATGCCTAACAGTTTCACACCGTAATATGTTGTAGCTACATGCCTAACAGTTTCACACCGTAATATGTTGTAGCTACATGCCTAACAGTTTCACACCGTAATGATATGTTGTAGCTACATGCCTAACAGTTTCACACCGTAATGATATGTTGTAGCTACATGCCTAACAGTTTCACACCGTAATGATATGTTGTAGCTACATGTCTAACAGTTTCACACCGTAATGATATGTTGTAGCTACATGCTTAACAGTTTCACACCGTAATGATATGTTGTAGCTACATGCCTAACAGTTTCACACCGTAATATGTTGTAGCTACATGCCTAACAGTTTCACATCGTAATGATATGTTGTAGCTACATGCCTAACAGTTTCACACCGTAATATGTTGTAGCTACATGCCTAACAGTTTCACACCGTAATGATATGTTGTAGCTACATGCCTAACAGTTTCACACCGTAATGATATGTTGTAGCTACATGCCTAACAGTTTCACACCGTAATGAAATGTTGTAGCTACATGTCTAACAGTTTCACACCGTAATGATATGTTGTAGCTACATACCTAACAGTTTCACACCGTAATGATATGTTGTAGCT
This sequence comes from Caprella mutica, assembly GCA_947561585.1. Classification (NCBI taxonomy): domain Eukaryota; kingdom Metazoa; phylum Arthropoda; class Malacostraca; order Amphipoda; family Caprellidae; genus Caprella; species Caprella mutica. The sequence goes on along the minus strand of CANNZV010001414.1, from coordinate 113,978 downwards.
ACATGCCTAACAGTTTCACACCGTAATATGTTGTAGCTACATGCCTAACAGTTTCACATCGTAATGATATGTTGTAGCTACATGCCAAACAGTTTCACACCGTAATATGTTGTAGCTACATGTCTAACAGTTTCACACTGTAATGATATGTTGTAGCTACATGCCTAACAGTTTCACACCGTAATGATATGTTGTAGCTACATGCCTAACAGTTTCACACCGTAATGATACGTTGTAGCTACATGCCTAACAGTTTCACACCGTAATGATATGTTGTAGCTACATGCCTAACAGTTTCACACCGTAATGATATGTTGTAGCTACATGCCTAACAGTTTCACACCGTAATATGTTGTAGCTACATGCCTAACAGTTTCACACCGTAATATGTTGTAGCTACATGCCTAACAGTTTCACACCGTAATGATATGTTGTAGCTACATGCCTAACAGTTTCACACCGTAATGATATGTTGTAGCTACATGCCTAACAGTTTCACACCGTAATGATATGTTGTAGCTACATGTCTAACAGTTTCACACCGTAATGATATGTTGTAGCTACATGCCTAACAGTTTCACACCGTAATGATATGTTGTAGCTACATGCCTAACAGTTTCACACCGTAATATGTTGTAGCTACATGCCTAACAGTTTCACATCGTAATGATATGTTGTAGCTACATGCCTAACAGTTTCACACCGTAATATGTTGTAGCTACATGCCTAACAGTTTCACACCGTAATGATATGTTGTAGCTACATGCCTAACAGTTTCACACCGTAATGATATGTTGTAGCTACATGCCTAACAGTTTCACACCGTAATGATATGTTGTAGCTACATGCCTAACAGTTTCACACCGTAATGATATGTTGTAGCTACATGCCTAACAGTTTCACACTGTAATGATACGTTGTAGCTACATGCCTAACAGTTTCACACCGTAATGATATGTTGTAGCTACATGCCTAACAGTTTCACACCGCAATGATATGTTGTAGCTACATGCCTAACAGTTTCACACCGTAATGATACGTTGTAGCTACATGCCTAACAGTTTCACACCGTAATATGTTGTAGCTACATGCCTAACAGTTTCACACCGTAATATGTTGTAGCTACATGCCTAACAGTTTCACACCGTAATGATATGTTGTAGCTACATGCCTAACAGTTTCACACCGTAATGATATGTTGTAGCTACATGCCTAACAGTTTCACACCGTAATGATATGTTGTAGCTACATGCCTAACAGTTTCACACCGCAATGATATGTTGTAGCTACATGCCTAACAGTTTCACACCGTAATGATATGTTGTAGCTACATGCCTAACAGTTTCACACCGTAATGATATGTTGTAGCTACATGCCTAACAGTTTCACACCGCAATGATATGTTGTAGCTACATGCCTAACAGTTTCACATCTTAATGATACGTTAAGTCACTTGTAAGGAGATCAAAATAAAACAAATTACCTAAACCTCAGTATAAAAAGTACAAGAAGATTGCAACGGTAGAGAAAAAGAGACAATAGGTCTTGAAAATAAATAACATTTATAATTTTAGTAGCAAAATACACGTCATTAATTAACTAAAGTAAGAGATTGAACAGCTGAGATTGCAGAGACACTAAGGAGTTGATATTATCACAATGTTACTAGGTATTACCTAGATAGTCACAGGTAGCTACTACCTAGATAGTCACAGGTACTACCTAGATAGTCACAGGTACTACCTAGATAGTCACAGGTAATACCTAGATAGTCACAGGTACTACTTAGATAGTCACAGGTACTACCTAGATAGTCACAGGTACTACCTAGATAGTCACAGGTACTACCTAGATAGTCACAGGTACTACCTAGATAGTCACAGGTACTACCTAGATAGTCACAGGTACTACTTAGATAGTCACAGGTACTACCTAGATAGTCACAGGTACTACCTAGATAGTCACAGGTACTACCTAGATAGTCACAGGTACTACCTAGATAGTCACAGGTACTACCTAGATAGTCACAGGTACTACCTAGATAGTCACAGGTACACCTAGATAGTCACAGGTACTACTTAGATAGTCACAGGTACTACCTAGATAGTCATAGGTAGCTACTACAGTAGAGCTCCTCTATAGTGAATGTAGCCTGAATAGTGAACAAATTTTCTTCAGTCTCATGAATTAGTTGACTATAGAGGCTACAACCTAACTCACTCACTATAGAGAGTGCAACTGTAGCAAGATAGCCACTGCTAGGGGATAGAATGTACAGATGCAACTGAGATCGGAGGAGGGAGCGTTAACAATGCAGATGCCTCAACTGCTAATGTAGTCCATGTGGTAGTTACCGTTGTTATGCATCCTGTTTTTGCTGATGGAACTGTTGCTGTTGTTGGTGTTGTCATCATAGAGGAGGTGGGTGTTGTTGTTGTTGTGGAGGTTTTTCCTTATGGAGTCACTGATGACAGTAGTTAGAGGAGGGGGAGGGGGCGGTAGCTCCTCCTCCTGCACAGCATTGGAGGAGTATGGAGGGAGTCTCTCCTCCACTCCTCCATACACTGAGGAGTAAGGAGGAGAAGAGGGAGGGGATGAGAGGAGGGAGGAGTTGGTAGGTGGTATGGAGAGGAGTGGAAGGTGTTGGTGATTAGTTGGCTGCTCACCAAAATTGGGGTGATTGGAGGTGTGCAGGTGCTGATGATGATTATGCGCAATGTTCTGTTGATTATGGTGATGATTTTGTTGATTATGGTAAAGATTTTGTTGCATATTTTGTTGATTATGCGCAATATTGTGTTGATTATGCGCAATATTGTGTTGATTATGCGCAATATTGTGTTGATTATGCGCAATATTGTGTTGATTATGCGCAATATTGTGGTGGTTATGGTGACTATGTTGGTTCTGTTGATTATTGTGTTGGTTATGGTGGATATGTTGATTATTGTGTTGGCCATGCTGTTGGTTACTATGATGGCCACCATGTTGGTTGTGGTTAGCAGGGTGATAATGGTAGTGGTTAGGCTGGTTGTTGGTTTGATCGCTGCTACTAGTATAGGCACTACTAGGACTAATGTTAGGCACACTACTAACCAAACCACCACTAGTGTTAGTGGTAGCGTTATTCAAAGCAACTCCACTACCACTAATGTTACTGGTAGCAACTCCACTATTGTTATTGAAATTGGCCCCACTGTTGTTAGTGGTAGGAAGTCTTATTTCAGAGGCAGTCAGTGCTGTTCTGCGTTCCATCCCCCCAAGGATAGAACTCTGTGAGCCCCTGAGTCCCTTAGCAGAGCGGCTGAAAGGCATGTTGGGTGGTATATGGCTCATGTTGTTCGCTATGCTGGGCTGTGACAAGGCATTAGCTGCTGCTATGTTGGCTCTCACTCCATGGTAGTTAGAGTAAGAGGAGTGTACCGAAGGGGGTCTCTCGGGTTGTTCTTGTTCCCCAGCCACAGAATGCAGGGACACGGGTCTGGAGTGTACGTACATGGGGTTAGAGTGACCGATGCGACCTGTCACACCCACAACTGAAAAATAAAAACACGTTACGGAGACATGATAAAAGGAAACACTTCACGGAGACATTTTGTGATATGTAAATTACAGCTACTGAACTAATAAAAAATTAGTCAAGTGTGGCAGTTATATTTTTTGTAGTTCTGGTTTATAATTTAGCTAGCAACTCGTTTTTAAATTTTGTATTTTTTTTAATTTGTAAAATAACTATTTAGATTTTTTTTAGGTGTAAGACGCTTACCAGGGGGGTTGTTGTTGTGCTGCGAGTCAGTGCTGCTACTCTCAGCGTCCATTATTTGAGTCACTGGGTTGACGTACTGAGGTCTGCGCCTGCCACTCTGACGATCACGAGTCCTTCTAACGGACTGACGGGGGTTGCAGACTTGACCTGGGAGGGTGAGGGGGGGGGGGGGTGGTTAAGGGATGACTGACTAACGTCTAACACTGCTACCATTGGAGAGACTTGAAAAAATAAAAATAGTGAAGAGAAACTTGTACATTTAAACAATAGTAAATCAAGAGAAAAATGAGAAATTAGGTGCGTACGTAAGGAAAAGCCTCTGTGTGGGTAATGGCTACTTCACATTCACCAGACATTGCTTGATTTCATCAGAAGATTTAGTTACCAAACATTTTTTTTTTTCGATTAGAAATAAGAGGTGGGGACCGTGGGGTCCACCCCTTCACAGAACTCACTAGCTTGTAGTTCGGAAACAATTACCTCTGACGCAAAAAAAATATTCTTCTTGTTAATATTGGAGAAATATCATGATTGGAAAAATATAAAGATGAGAAAAACTAGCTACCTAGGTATACCACAAAAAAAAAGACTAGCTACCTAACAAAAAAAAAGACTAGCTACCTAACAAAAAAAAAGACTAGCTACCTAACAAAAAAAAGACTAGCTACCTAACAAAAAAAAAGACTAGCTACCTAACAAAAAAAAAGACTAGCTACCTAACAAAAAAAAAGACTAGCTACCTAACAAAAAAAAAGACTAGCTACCTAACAAAAAAAAGACTAGCTACCTAACAAAAAAAAAAGACTAGCTACCTAACAAAAAAAAAGACTAGCTACCTAACAAAAAAAAAAGACTAGCTACCTAACAAAAAAAAAAGACTAGCTACCTAACATTAAAAAGACTAGCTACCTAACAAAAAAAAAGACTAGCTACCTAACAAAAAAAAAGACTAGCTACCTAACAAAAAAAAAGACTAGCTACCTAACAAAAAAAAGACTAGCTACCTAACAAAAAAAAAGACTAGCTACCTAACAAAAAAAAAGACTAGCTACCTAACAAAAAAAAAGACTAGCTACCTAACAAAAAAAAGACTAGCTACCTAACAAAAAAAAGACTAGCTACCTAACAAAAAAAAGACTAGCTACCTAACAAAAAAAAGACTAGCTACCTAACAAAAAAAAGACTAGCTACCTAACAAAAAAAAGACTAGCTACCTAACAAAAAAAAGACTAGCTACCTAACAAAAAAAAAGACTAGCTACCTAACAAAAAAAAGACTAGCTACCTAACAAAAAAAAGACTAGCTACCTAACAAAAAAAAGACTAGCTACCTAACAAAAAAAAAGACTTGCTACCTAACAAAAAAAAAAGACTAGCTACCTAACAAAAAAAAAGACTAGCTACCTAACATTAAAAAGACTAGCTACCTAACAACAAAAAAAGACTAGCTACCTAACAAAAAAAAGACTAGCTACCTAACAAAAAAAAGACTAGCTACCTAACAAAAAAAAAGACTAGCTACCTAACAAAAAAAAGACTAGCTACCTAACATTAAAAAGACTTGCTACCTAACAAAAAAAAAGACTAGCTACCTAACAAAAAAAAGACTAGCTACCTAACATTAAAAAGACTTGCTACCTAACAAAAAAAAAGACTAGCTACCTAACAAAAAAAAGACTAGCTATCTAACCTAATAAAAAAAAGACACCTAGCAATTTTTTTTTAAAAACCTAGCTAGAGGAGACTAGGCACCTAGATAAAGACACAAGATAAAAATGATAAGCTTACCGGAGAGAGTGTTGATGGGCTGCATAGTTCCACCACTGCTGTAGTTGTTAGCAAAGTTAGACTGGGGGGTGGGGGGCTGGGGTTTGCGTGCACTGGCCCTATTCCTGTTGTGTCTCTTTACTCTGCGGGGGGTGAGGGTGGAGGAAGTGGTGGGGGGTTGGTGGGAGGAGGAGTACTGGAAGGTGTGGGTTGCCACCGTCCCTATGGAGTCATTCAGGTCTATGGAGTCATCCACTGAGTCATCTATGTTGGGACTAGAGAACAAAAATTACAGGAAATGTAAAAAAATACAAAAAAAAAGGTAGGTAGCTAACTAAAGAAATTGCTCAGAGATATCTACCACAACAAAACTCAGACCAAAGGAACAGAGTTTTGTAACACTAGTATCCTCATCTCAAAAAAAGAATAACTTTCTCACCTGTATTCTACAGAGTACATTGAGTTCGCTTTCATCTTATTCTTATCTGCAGAGAGAGAAGAGAATTAGAGATATGCAGTGTCAGAAAATGAAATCTAAGCACAGTCACAGTGATGGCATTCAAACTGTCTACTAGCCACTGGCTCGCGCGAACCAGTGCAGACCCTTTGAGGGCCGTACACACGTAGGTTTTTCAAGTCTTTCCACCAGATTTTTTGCAAAGCTTCTTCTACTTTTTTAACGAGAATATAAGAAAAAACGATATAATTATCATTTATTTCAGTCGCAGATTCTCGTGGAAAAAGTAGGAGCTTAGCAAAAAGTGTGGTGGAAAGACTTAGAAAACTGAAAACCCTACGTGTGTACGGCCCTTTAATATCACTCAGCACTGAGACAAAATAATGTTGTATTTCGTTGGTACCAATTGAGCATAACTCCATTTGACACTGGCACCTAGAGGGTGGCAGGTGATGAACACAGTTAACTTCTAACTAAAGGCACTAAGCTGTGATTAGAGACGAATGGTGTGAATGCTAATAAAAAGGAAGGAATTACAGTCGGGTCAGAAAATATTCGTACCGTACGATAAATGTAACATTTTCCTTTATTACTTCTAAAATATCAATTCCTGAATTCCAAATTTTTGTAAACTTTTAATGATACACAAAAAATTTCAAAGCAAATTTTTATCAGTAACAAAAGTTACAGAGATTTAATTAGAAAATGGGGGGACAGAAAGTATTCATACTGTAACAAGAAAATGTATATAATATTGTTTTAATAGTCAATTTTGAATCCTCTGTTCTCGATAACTTTCTAGAGGCGTCCAGAATAGTCTCACTCATATTTCTGACAGGTTTCCTTATTTATTTTATTCCATTCTTCTTTTGTAATGATCTCAAGTTCTGCCAGATTACTTGGTTGCCTTTTCCTTACTCTTTTTTTCAATTCAGCTCACATATTTTCGATGGGATTGAGGTCTGGTGATTGAGATGGCCATGGGAGGACATTAACACGTTCATCTGCTAACCATTTGGACACAAATTTTGAGGTGTGCTTTGGATCATTGTCCTGTTGGAAGATCCAGCGACATTCCATACCCAGATTTCTCGCACTCTGCTTCAGGTTTTCCTCCAATATATCGCGAAGATCCTCTTTCTTCATTATACCATTCACTCGAACCAACGCACCAACACCTTTAGTCGAAAAGCAACCCCAAAACATCAGTGAGCCTCCACAAGCTTCACTGTAGGGATGATATTCTTTGCTTTGAAGGCTTCATTCTTTTTCCTCCAAACATACTGAGAACTAGAATGACTGAAAAGCTCTATTTTCGTCTCGTCTCACCACAAAACACTGTTCCAATAAGTGGATTCTCTAGGGGAGTATTCATTTGCAAACTTGACACGAGCCTTCAAATGCATAGAACGCAATAGAGGAGCTTTCCTAGGACGGCATCCTCTCAAGTTATCCTTGTGCAGAATGTTACTTACAATTGATCGACTGACACTTGTTCCAAGATTGACCTAACTTCATTTCATCCCTGGTCACACGGGGGTTCTTGTTGACCTCTCGAACAACTCTTCGGATACCTGTACCGGACGTCTACTCCGAGAGATTCTCCAGGTGACTAACATCTTTCTTAATAATGGATTGGATCGTGGATTTTGGTAGTTTTAGCTCCTTTGATATCTTGCATACCCCTTTCCGTCATTGTGCATCGCTGAGACTATCTTCTTCACCTCCATACTGTGTTCTTTAGCTTTTGGCATGATTTTAGATTTATAAAAAGACAAATTATTAAAAAAAGCCAACGGTTGCAACATATGGGAGAATAACAATGACTGTATACAAAAAAAAGGCTCGGTACTACACTGTAGTTCATGAACATAACTCCTATCGCCTTCGTAGGGTCTTAAAAATATTGAATTTCAATTAGCTAAATATGTTATTTTTTCGTGCCGTATGAATACTTTCTGTCCCCCCATTTTCTAATTAAATCTCTGTAACTTTTGTTTTTGATGAAAAAAAAAAAGCTTTGAAATTTTTTGTGTATCATCATCGATGTCAGATCTAAAAGTTTACAAAAATTTGGAATTCAGGAATTGATATTTTAGAAGTTATAAAGGAAAATGTTACATTTATCGTACGGTACGAATATTTTCTGACCCGACTGTAGGTATTGAAAGGGGGGGAGGTAGTTACTATGTTTCAATGGGACAATGCGTAACACGTTACTGTTAAGACACATCACCCTGAGAGTTAGTGTTACCTTGTATCAGTGACATACACTTCCAGACGACTGAGAGTGTCTTCGTAACCAAAGATAAATTCAACTGAAGCGATACACAATAAAGAGTTAGAAGAAATGAAGAGCAGATTACAGAAGGTTATATTTAAGTTTGTTTTCAAAGCTCTACCGTAGAAATGGTGATAACCCTGTGGTTATTATCCTTCAGTTGAATGTGAAGAAATAGCAGTAGCTAACTAACTACGATGGCTGCTTAATGCTGATAGCTACATTCAATGAGCAGATAGATAGCAGTTTGCTGTAGCTAAGCAGTAAATGGAGCTATAGAACATAATAGCACTATTTGAAAATGTTGTAGATACACCTAACTAGTGAAAACAAGTGAATGGTGATGTTACTTATAACGTTCTGAACAACCAGTAACTAGAACTAGTAACCTATACTTGACACTAATACCACCAAGGTATATTAACTACAAGGTAGAGTATTGCGCAGGTTCATATTAAGATGATTACAATCTTGTTGTGAAAGACGCTTCGATGATCCGAGAAAATTATTGTTACATGAATACAATTAAGGTATGTTATTCATTCTTTTTAGAGTTCAATGCTTTAACTTCGTTTTAAGTGACTAAACTGACTAGTTCTGCCTTAACTCTATTATCCTCAAGATATATTAACTAGAAGGTATACTGACTAGTTCTGCCTTAACTCTATTATCCTCAAGATATATTAACTAGAAGGTATACTGACTAGTTCTGCCTTAACTCTATTATCCTCAAGATATATTAACTAGAAGGTATACTGACTAGTTCTGCCTTAACTCTATTATCCTCAAGATATATTAACTAGAAGGTATACTGACTAGTTCTGCCTTAACTCTATTATCCTCAAGATATATTAACTAGAAGGTATACTGACTAGTTCTGCCTTAACTCTATTATCCTCAAGATATATTAACTAGAAGGTATACCGAGTGTCTTAATACGAGTTTAGACTCTTCTACGCATAAACAATAGGAACATACGAACACACAGATGTGACCCTGCAATATTACATTACTAACTCTATATGCTATAGTAAAATACAGCTGGTTGAATAGTGTATAAGGATTTGCTGATTAAGTATTATAAGGATTTGTTCATGGTTGTTTGTGCAGTGTAGGTACGCATGCTATAAAAAAAGGGTGTAACCCCCCGCCCTATAATAATATATATAGTAGCTCTGTAATGTAATATTGCAGGGTCACATCTGTGCATGCGTAAGTGCGTTTTAGTTTATGCGCAGAAGTCTAACATTGGTATCAAAACATACCATATACCTTGTAAGTTAATGCATCTTGAATACCAGTAACTAGAACTAGTAGGTAGCTACTAGTGTCCAGTAGGTTATCACTCACATGTTTCCTCCTCTTTCGTAAGTACAGCCAACAGATAAACAGAAACAATGCCTCCCAGAACCTGTAAACAACAGAGAATTAGCAACAGAAGCAATGGAGTGATGGAGAGCACATAGCTCACTAATGCTTTGGCACACCACATAGCTCACTAATGCTTTGGCACACCACATAGCTCACTAATGCTTTAGCACACCACATAGCTCACTAATGCTTTGGCACACTACATAGCTCACTAATGCTTAGGCACACCACATAGCTCACTAATGCTTTGGCACACTACATAGCTCACTAATGCTTTAGCACACCACATAGCTCACTAATGCTTTAGCACACCACATAGCTCACTAATGCTTAGGCACACCACATAGCTCACTAATGCTTTGGCACACTACATAGCTCACTAATGCTTTGGCACACCACATAGCTCACTAATGCTTTGGCACATCACATAGCTCACTAATGCTTTGGCACACCACATAGCTCACTAATGCTTTGGCACATCACATAGCTCACTAATGCTTTGGCACACCACATAGCTCACTAATGCTTTGGCACACCACATAGCTCACTAATGCTTTGGCACACCACATAGCTCACTAATGCTTTTGCACACCACATAGCTCACTAATGCTTTGGCACACCACATAGCTCACTAATGCTTTGGCACACCACATAGCTCACTAATGCTTTGGCACATCACATAGCTCACTAAACCTTTGGCACATCACATAGCTCACTAATGCTTTGGCACATCACATAGCTCACTAATGCTTTAGCACATCACATAGCTCACTAATGCTTTGGCACATCACATAGCTCACTAAACCTTTAGCACATCACATAGCTCACTAATCCTTTAGCACATCACATAGCTCACTAATGCTTTAGCACATCACATAGCTCACTAATGCCTGTTTCACTCACCGCCAGTAGTATCTGTGTAGCTGCGTGTATCACCTCCACGTAAATGTGGTCCAACACACACCCCTCTACAGTGTCAGGTCTCAGGGGCCGTAGGGGGTCCACATGGGTCAGGTTGAAGGGGTACACGGGCCTGCAACCCGGGCCATTAACCTACGGGGGTAGCAGAGGGTGAAACAAATGCATTTTCTAAAGATAGTTCCATTTTAAAATAGTAATGATCGGTAATATCAAATTAGGGAAAAAAGTTTCTAACTTTAACTAAATCTGAACACCGTTAACCAGTCCTATTGAAAGTTTAATAACTATGTAGCTGGCTAGTTTAGAGCTAAATAGTTTAACTGCTTTTATTCAAATAAAGTGTTTTGTTTAATTACAGTGTTGTTATTTCACTCACCAAGACATCACAGGACAGATAAATCTCTCACATTCTAATGAATGAAGTGACACAGTGTAGGTAGCTACTGTTAGAGGAGAGGTACACTACATCGCTAATAACCTCACAGCTACCTTCAGCAGTATTTTGGTGCTTTAGGTCAGACACCAACTGTCGATATACTGACACAGTGCAGCTACAGCTAAAGGGAGTCATTGTAAGACGTTCTCAGGAATACCATTCCGTGTTGAGCGACTGTTGAAACGCTTTTCCCGTCTTACCGATTTTTTATATGAAACAGTTATATAGTTAGTTGTTGTATCCGCTAGTTTGTTGTAGCTAGTCAGAATATCTAAAATCTAAAATTTGCCTTTTCAGCCACATTATGTGGTGTGGAAGTCTAAGAGTAATGAGAACTAAGAGTAATACGAAGCAATAAGGCTTATTCTCTATAAGCAGTTAAAACGCCGCGCTTTGACTGCCCAACTCATGCATGTTCAATTAATCACGGTTAAATGAACGGAGAGCAAATTTACAGTCTCTAGCTACTAGCGTTTCTACCGCCTTACATTAATTTAACCGTGATTACTTGAAGAGGCGTGAACTGAGCAGATAAAACGCGTCGTTTTCTCTGCCAGTAGCTACAGTATGGGCCTAAGAGTAATGAAGTGGTTAAAAGAGTAGCACTCACCTCCCACCATGAGGCACTGCCAGTGCCAAAGTTAAGGTAGTCGTGTCTGTTGTCCAGTAGTCCCACGTTGAGGTAGAAACACGTGACAAATGCGTTGTAGCTGCCCCACCCTATCAGCCACACCACGTACTGAAAAACACGTTAGACAACTTAGGGGGGGGAGGTGGTTAGTAACTATGATTATAGCTGCTAGTAGCTACAAAGAGAGAGAGATGGGATGTGCCACTGTGCAGTGTACAGCTAGACTGACTTTAGATCTACCAGTTAGTTACTATCTGAAAAACAGTCTTTAACTTGTACATGGAGGGTGTCCTTATTTTGGGACAGCAATCTGTAGATATGGCACATCAGCAAAGTTAAAAATAAGCAACCGTGTAGCTAGGGGTTAACTCTGCCATATGAAGACAGGCACAGTTAGTTGTGTCTTATTTCAAATGGTACTGAGAGGTTGTTTGAGATATTTCTCTTGAATGAGTGTTAGGCACATGTGTAGATACTCTTTCACTTATTAGCATGTGTACCTACGCGTACATTAGTTAGCAGAGCACTATGGTCATTTTCTCTATCTTCAAACAAATGAATATATTCTTTTTAATTGTTTACCATGCTTTCTTTGCCTCTATAGAAGAAGAATAACGTACATTTGACAGGTTCAAATTAATTAAGGGAATGAAGAGTTAGTTAACAGTTCTAGGAACAGTAAAGCGAAAAGTCTGGACTGAGGGGAGGGACACTCTGAACCAGTGGTTCTCTTTTCTAGCACACGCCTTGCTTTTCTCAGGCACCCCCTGTGCATTGTATTGCATTGGCAAGATACAATTAGAATATATCTGGCCACTATCATGTGAGAATTATTATTGTTTTATTTACGTTCTGCATGGCATTATTAACAGCAAGAAATGAACTTATAAGTGAAACAGTCATCACAAGCCTAGACATTTAAAGGGGTCCAGGCACCCCACTTAAAGAACCACTGCTCTGAACCAACAGGACTATTCCGAGAAAAAGTTATACCCACAGATAATAACTGTGGTAGAGTAGTATGGACTATGGACACGCTGCTTCTAGACGCTACTTTTCACTGCAGGTGAACACAGCAAGGATAGGTTCTAGCTGAAAAAGCTGCAGCAGAAGGTGGTGGCATGGCTAACATTTTAAGGGACAACTGTGCGATAATTGCTACTTTCTGCCAAACGAGAGCAGTGCTAAGAAGGTGCAATGGGGGGGGGGGGGGGGGTACGAACGAGGCAGCCACGCGTCAGGGCAAAGCGTCATCATCTAAGTTGTTATGGATGCACTACACGACTATAGAGGTAGTAGCTACCGCAATACACTAATGAGTTAGCTATATCCTTAGCATGCCGTGAACTCTGTTGTACCAGCCACTCACTATGATGATGTACTTCGCCTTGTGTTGGTAGGCGCCGAAGAAACCAAAGATAACGAAGATGAAGTTGAAGAAGTTAGCAATGATGGGCAGCCACATGAAGCCCATGAAGTCGAAGATTTGACGCAGTGAAGTGCTGATCTGAAAGAGAAGAGACATGTTAGAGAGGGAACATGCATCAGTACATTTTTGACTACTCATGTTGAATGATAGTGCACTGCACCTAGCTATAGCCTGACAATCTACAACACTGTGGTGCAATAAGAGTAGCTACTGTCAGAGAAAAGAGTCAACAACGCGCCGCGCACTCTCGAGATTGTGAGAAAAGGCAAATTGTGAGGAACAGAAGCACTACATTGCTAGAGTAAATAGGGAAACAAGGGACTGGAAAAAGAAGACAAAAAGGAGAGGGTCTCCGTGAATAAGAAACCTACCATCTTCGGTGACAAGGCTCATGGATGCAGAGAAGCTACTCCGTGAATACAGTCACTTACCAAGGAATGTGACGAAAAGGGACACAAGCACCGGTGACTGCACTCACGAATAGAAGAGGAAAATGAAGAGGTGATAGTAAATGAAACCTACGAGTCTACCTAACACAAATATATAAGACCCCGTAGTTGAAGAGCATAACCCTAGCGCTATCCTCTAAAACTGCAGGTAGAGTTAAAAAAATGATAAACATGGTAGTAAAGATGATACACATGGTAGTAAAGATGATACACATGGTAGTAAAAATGATACACATGGTAGTAAAGATGATACTCATGGTAGTAAAGATGATACACATAGTAGTAAAGATGATACACATGGTAGTAAAGATGATACACATGGTAGTAAAGATGATACACATGGTAGTAAAGATGATACACATGGTAGTAAAGATGATACACATGGTAGTAAAGATGATACACATGGTAGTAAAGATGATACACATGGTAGTAAAGATGATACTCATGGTAGTAAAGATGATACACATGGTAGTAAAGATGATACACATGGTAGTAAAGATGATACACATGGTAGTAAAGATGATACTCATGGTAGTAAAGATGATACTCATGGTAGTAAAGATGATACACATGGTAGTAAAGATGATACACATGGTAGTAAAGATGATACACATGGTAGTAAAGATGATACACATGGTAGTAAAGACACTACGATTTACACCAGTTGTCACTGTCATACCAGTGGCTGCAGAACATCACAGACTGTGACATGTCAGTGTCTGTTCAGCAATGCAGTTTGTATCACCAGTGACATACCAACACTAACCACAGGAACTGACAGCTTAGAACTTTATCACGTACTATCGTAATTCTAAAGGTAAATAGGTAACACCTTATTTATGTCGCTAAGGTACAATTTTTGTCTCCAACACCATTATTGCTTTGAATTAATCAGAAAAATAAGATGCTAGCTACATAATACAGTGTACCAATTTGCAACTGGTTTGTAGTTTTGTAACCAGTAACCCTAGTTCTAGTGAATAGCTAGAGTGGTGAAAATTAGAGACATCAACATTTATCACATATGATAGTCCTAGAACTGTTTAGTCTCAGTGCTAGAGTAGTTTGTGAGAACTACTTTGTACCTTTGGCTATTGGGTAAGTTACGTCACAGCCGGTGTATTCACGCCAAGTCACATAAATCACTAGTAACTTTTAGTGAGTAACTCACCATGTCATTACTGGGGGTATGTCACAGTGTTGATTGCAGTAACAAGTTACCTAAGAATGTACCACTGTAACAAGCATTCATTACTTCCTCTCATATCATACAAACAATATTCCACTTCATATACAACACTGCACACAGTTCTCAGTTATATTCAGAGTGAGGACCCTTCACACTTGCGTTTTTTATACCAGCATTTTTTCAAACGCAAGTGTGAAGGGGGCCTCAGTTACAGCAGTCAGTTGTACCTCATTAGGACGAATGGCAAACATTATACAGGGTGGGGTGTAAGTTTGGAAGCAATTTTTCAAACATTAATATAATTCTTAAAAATAAGTTCCTAAGTAGTTGATAGGGTTTGAACTATATTAGAGACATTACATTATAACGTCGCAGTGTTATTTTTTACAAAAATTTAGTCAATTCAAAAATGTCAGACAAAAGAGAAGCCATTATTGCTCTACACCGTGCCGGGAAGTCAGATTCCGTCATTTCAAAGACTCTCTCAATAGCGAGATCGACTGTTTGGAAGTGTGTGAAGCGTTTTAATGAGAGAGGAGACTTGACTGATCTTCCAAGAAGTGGTAGACCACGGTCACAACGCACCAAACAAGTGATAAAATGTGCCCGAAAGAAGATCAGGAGGAACCCGAAAAGGTCAATACGATTGTTAGCCAAAACAGCTAATGCGAGTCCCAGAACAATGAGAAGAGTTGTCAAAGAAGACCTAAAGATGTCCTCTTTCACCCTCCAAAAGAGACAGACTCTGTCAGAAGCTGTAAAGAAAAAGAGATTGGAGAGAAGCAAAGCACTTCTGAGAGAATTGAAGTCTGGCACGGCTGGTGAAATTGTTTGGTCTGACGAAAAAATTTTCACAGTAGAAATGGCTCACAACCGGAGGAATGACAGAATAATTGGTAAAAGTGCAAAAGACATCCCATACAACCAAAAAACTGTCCACAGAACCATGAAACCTGCTTCAGTAATGGTCTGGGCCACTATTTCAGAAACTTGGAGATCTCCTTTAATTTTTGTGGAACAAGGCGCCAAAATCAATGCTAAATGTTATATTGAGAATAATATTTTGACGCCAATGTTGGAGTAAGCTAAGGATCACTTCGGTAATGACACTCTATGGACATTTCATCAAGACTGCGCGACTTCACATACTGCAAATGTCACTCAAAACTGGTGCCATGACCATCTTCCACGGTTTTGGTCCAAAGAAATGTGGCCTCCCTGCTCCCCAGATGTTAATCCTATGGACTTTTCGGTATGGTCCATTCTTGAATCAAAGGCCTATGGTAAATTCCATCGCAGTGTGGATGATTTAAAGCGTTCGCTCCAGAGATCTTGGAAGGAAATTTCTCAAGAACAGTTGCGTGCCGCAGTAGGATGAGTTCGGAGGAGATTTGAGGCTGTTATTAAAAACAAGGGGGGATATTTTGAATAAATTTATGATTTTTGAATTCTTAAAACCCTTATGTAATAATACATAACTGTAAATTATTAAATATATTTTTCGTTGGATTATAATATGCACTTTCATTTGCTTCCAAACTTACGCCCCACCCTGTACATACTTATAGTGATATGCTATAGCAGTTAAAACTCAGCGTTCTCAACGCTCCTCTTCCATTAATCACGGTTAGATGAATAAAAGGCGGTAGAAACGCTAGTGTAGACTGTAAATTTGCTTTCCATTCATTTAACAGTATTAATTGAAGAGGCGTGAACTGAGCAGTGGAAACGCGGCGTTTTATCTGCCTGTAACTATAGAATGACCTAAGGTGATGCATTAGTGGTACTAAAGACTGTGAAAGAGACTGAAACGTGCCATAGTAAGTCACAGTGTGACTGAACATGACTGTAACGTGCCATAGTAAGTCACAGTGTGACTGAACATGACTGAAACGTGCCATAGTAAGTCACAGTGTGACTGAACATGACTGAAACGTGACATAGTAAGTCACAGTGTGACTGAACATGACTGTAACGTGCCACAGTAAGTCACAGTGAGACTGAACATGACTGTAACGTGCCATAGTAAGTCACAGTGTGACTGAACATGACTGAAACGTGCCATAGTAAGTCACAGTGTGACTGAACATGACTGTAACGTGCCACAGTAAGTCACAGTGTGACTGAACATGACTGTAACGTGCCATAGTAAGTCACAGTGTGACTGAACATGACTGTAACGTGCCCTAGTAAGTCACAGTGTGACTGAACATGACTGTAACGTGCCACAGTAAGTCACAGTGTGACTGAACATGACTGTAACGTGCCATAGTAAGTCACAGTGTGACTGAACATGACTGTAACGTGCCACAGTAAGTCACAGTGTGACTGAACATGACTGAAACAAGCCATAGTAAGTCACAGTGTGACTGAACATGACTGTAACGTGCCACAGTAAGTCACAGTGTGACTGAACATGACTGTTACGCGTCACAGAGTCAGACAAGTTTCACAACATCAAGTAAGAATGAGAATGACTTGGTAACAGAAATACATTAGTATCTACTGATAACAAAGATAAGAAATACAAACCATGGGATGGTGACAGCACTAACTAGTAAGGGCAATGTACCTATTATCGGACACAAAAAACTACCTTGTTCTATAGAACAAAAATCTTAAAAATAACTGATAGTCATAATTTTTTAGTAGGACAGACAATATATGTTTTAAGATTTAAACAAATCCTAGTTTTTCATCGCCTAACAGTCTTTATTTCACTCTATCAGTAGATTATATTGTACCACAATTGCAACGTCTCTCCGTCACTTTTAATGGTCTGACTCTTAGGAATAGCATACCGTCAGACATCCGTAAAGTTAGATCACTCTCAATATTTAAATTAAAATACAAACACTATTTAATTTCCCAATATTCCTAATATACAATCAATATATATTTATATTAGTGTCTGAAAGTTACTACCAATGTGTGTTGCTTTGACTATTTTAGTCTTGTATTGTAACATTGACTGCTATAGTGTGATGTTCATTGGACTTTATGTTGCCCGAAAAGTATTCTCTAAATACTTACATATGGGCTTCATTTCCAATGTTGTGTTGTATTATTCACTCTTTTTAACAACTCTCAACCTGTCCGACTGTGAGATGTGTTGTAAAAGAACAATATTTTATCACTGAAGATCTTTGGATGTTTCACTGGGATAACACCATGTGCTTTATTTCAACTGGTGTCTGCAATGATATCGACTACATCATTGATATGTATAGACTTTTTGTGGTAGGTAGAGTCTCTGCCATAGTTTAGGATGAATGATAGGTGCTGCACGGTAACAGAGTATTCACCCCCTTATTCACCATCACCAGACTCAGCAGCTGCAATGCTCTAGACTGTGCAGACTGAGTCTAAGACTGTGAGACTGCTCCAGCACCTGCTATAGAACAAACAAAAACTACACACAGCTAAGTTAGTACCTTCCGATTCACCTTCTCCCTTTGTGGTTAGTTACAACAAATTGGGGATGTAGCTACTACAACAAATGAGCGGTTAGTGCGACCAGGTAAGATGGTTACTTAATACTCCTCTATAGTGAATGAGTTGGGATGTAGCCTCTTTAGTGAATGAGTTGGGATGTAGCCTCTATAGTGAATGAGTTAGGATGTAGCCTCTATAGTGAATGAGTTGGGATGTAGCCTCTATAGTGAATGAGTTAGGATGTAGCCTCTATAGTGAATGAGTTGGGATGTAGCCTCTATAGTGAATGAGTTGGGATGTAGCCTCTATAGTGAATGAGTTAGGATGTAGCCTCTATAGTGAATGAGTTGGGATGTAGCCTCTATAGTGAATGAGTTAGGATGTAGCCTCTATAGTGAATGAGTTAGAATGTAGCCTCTATAGTGAATGAGTTAGGATGTAGCCTCTATAGTGAATGAGTTAGGATGTAGCCTCTATAGTGAATGAGTTGGGATGTAGCCTCTATAGTGAATGAGTTAGGATGTAGCCTCTATAGTGAATGAGTTAGGATGTAGCCTCTATAGTGAATGAGTTAGAATGTAGCCTCTATAGTGAATGAGTTAGGATGTAGCCTCTATAGTGAATGAGTTAGGATGTAGCCTCTATAGTGAATGAGTTAGGATGTAGCCTCTATAGTTAACAGATTTTCTTTAGTCTGTGACGAATTCCTACCAGTTTTAAACAACCAAGGAAATTTGTTCACTATAGAGGCTACATCCTAACTCATTCACTATAGAGGCTACATGCTAACTCATTCACTATAGAGGCTACATCCTAACTCATTCACTATAGAGGCTACATCCTAACTCATTCACTATAGAGGAGTACTTACCACACCACCAACACATGATCGGTTAGTGCGTCCAGGTGGCATAGTTATTAGCAATTAGTACACACTGTAGCAGCATAAGGACAGTGTTAGGTAGGAGGGGGTTAAACAATCGATTGCACTAACGACTAGAACATTTAGCGGATTAACCTTTTCGTTACAGTCAGGGCGGTGTCACTAAATAACTCATATGTTTACCAATGCATTCTAGACAACACTCAAGTTACAAAATAAGTAGACCTGCTTTTGCATAAAATGCAAAACGGTAACGAAAGGACTAAGTACAAGTGGCTAGTAAAATGACAGAAATAAATAAAATAGAGGTATAGCTGTGGCACCTACAGTGTAGACTGTAACTAGAGCTGTAACACTACACTTGGGTAAAGAGAGGGGGGGGGGGGGGTACATGTTACACACTCGTGAATGTAACACTCAGGTTAAGGGTGAGTAACAGAGGGAAATGGAGAGTAACTCCCTGGTTAGTACACCGGGTACTTAGCATGAGTTGTGAGCACCTCCTCTGCTAGTGTCAACAGTGAAGTCATTCTACCCATCAGTAATGTAACGTGTGGTACAGATGTGTACCAGTACGCAGTCAACGTGCTAACTCGTTACTGTGGTTGGTATCCAGGATACATGAAGGTAGCATGGATACCAATAGGAATAACGCATTAAACTGTTCAATTCTAATTATTCTATATTCTTATACATTCCATGGCATGTATTGGCATCATGGACACCAATTGGAATAGCGAGTCAATATGTTAAACTCTATTCTTTTTCTTATATTACTCCAATAAACAAACACCCTTATTCTTATTAGTTCGATAGGTTGTAAGTGTCTGCCAATTGGTTCTTTCCCCTGCATCTGGCGGAAACGGTCACCAGAGTCACGGTCAATAAGGACCATAATTATTGGCAATAACACGCTACACTGAGCCTTAAGAACACCAAGTAAAGAGTTGCCGGGGAGAGAGACGCCGCATCCTGTCTACGAGTATCCCACGCCCCGTATCCTACCTACACAGGTGTATGTGACCAGGTGAGGCAGACTCAATGGTGTACTCACTCTAGACTCAACAGGGATAGAGATGATAACAGCAGCCATTCTAAGTTTCTAACATGGAATATTAATTCTAATTGTTACTCATTATGTACTGTAATCATGTATCTTCTATTTATCAAATCTATCATTATAATAAGGTACATTGCATTGAGTTGTCCTTGGAGTACAGTGACTTTACCTCTCTATGAGTGCTGTGTTACGGTTAGAGTGGTGACAATATGCTTTTAAAATATTAATTTCTGCGAGTAGTGTGATGTGGTATAGAGTAAGTTGCATCTTCAGATGTAACACAGCACAGCAGGTTGTGATTAGATGGTGTGCACTTCTCTCACTTCCACAAACTCGTGACTTCTGAGTAACGTGATGCTGAGTGTGCCATAGCGTCTGTGACGTCAAAGGGGGTGTGGAGTGACGTCATGAGATGCCGTCACATTTAGGAATGTGTTTAGGAAATAGAACTGCAAGAGACAATGTCTGGCAGTGACGATAAAATAGCTACACATTAGATTAGGAGATAAAATACCATTGGAGATAAAATACCATTGCTAGGGCTGTGACAATATGCTCTGTAAATCATAGAGAATATTATTGACGGAGAGAACCTTAACCATTACTATGTCCCATTGCTCTGTGATAAGCACTAGGATTAATTAGTGAAATAGATAAGACCTGTGGTGAGCCTCAATAGCTTTCTCTAGTAAATAGTTTACTCAAACACATAGCTTCCAAATGAGTAACACCACCCAGGAAATGCCTGTAGTTATCCTATCTAATACATAGCAATGGGAGGTGTAGGAGTGATTCATACCTCATGACTACTCCTCCTCATCACATCCTGTAGTTTTCCTTGTATCTACTACACACCTTCTTCCAGACAAGTCACACTTCTCCACGTATGTTGTCCCTGGTTATAGGTAAATTCCCCCGCAGAAAATTCCACCAGGTAAGTTCGACCGCCGGAAAATTCCCCCGCAGAAAGTTCCACCACAGAATATTCCACCGCCGGAAAATTCCACCACGGAAGATTCCACCGCATAATACTGGATATCATTTACAGAAGGTATAATATTTAATATTAACTGATTAAAAGAAAAATGTTATTTTTTGTGGTAACCGAACAGCATTTCATTAGTTAGAAATTTAAGAAATTACAAGAATATGTTATGTTAAGTCAAGAACTACGAGATAAGCTACGGTGAACATACGAAATAATAGACAGATCAAACGATATTTCAAATATAAATCAATTACATTTTTAATAAAATTTAAATCGTGAAAATTCAACAATAAAGTTCCACTGCCCTGCAGTGACCAACAATTTAGATTCCGTTTGATTATCCTTTAAACATATATATGATAAACTGAAATTAAGGATAATATTTTATTTGTAACATAAATTATATTTTATATATTATCTATTATCACCCAGTTTTTAAATGTACCAATATATATTTCAATTTGAATCAGCGACAGTAAAAAGTGGAATTAAAAAATAAATTTGACACGTACTGAAATAAAATGTTTATATACTATCGATATATTTTAATATAAAAAGAAAAATTACAAAGCTGAAACTTTCTGCAACTGTTTAATAATCTCTATTGAATTTATTACAAAATAAAGTTTAAATATAATGCGTTTCAACTAAATTTTGAACATAGAGTTAGGCAGGTAAATTGCGGTACATTAACTAGCTTTGATCTGAAACCACAGACACACCAATAAAAATCATAACTTCAAAACTCACATAAGATATACAAATCATAACAGTACAGAGTTTCTTTTGATATGCAACATCTTAAACGGTTCAGCAGGTGTCTGATTTAAATTGACTCTAAAGAAATAGACATTAAAAACATGCTTGTCATATTGATGCTTAATATTAACCTTTTCAATAATGAGACATAACAAAATTTATTTTGTATCAAATATTAAAATCTGAACTTTAGTGTTTCTGTTGACAGATTCAAAAGCTAAGTTTGTCAGTGTTGCCACAGGTTGGTGTTCCAATACCAGCGTCATAGTCTGTCACTATTAACCATCTTTTATTAAATATTTAATGCCCATCATATGATGGATTATTAATTGTTAAAAGGAAGATTTGTTCATTTATAACTATCAATTACCTAGACTTAAAAATACATTTTAAAACAAACTGTTTACTAGGGATGGGACGGAGTATCGGCATCGGCATTTTTATGGAGTATCGGCAATGGTATCGGTATCGGCATATAATGAAAAGTATCGGCCGATACTTGTATTATTATTTTAAATTTTATTTATTTGATAATTTTTTTTTAATTAAATTTCTATTATTCTATAGTCATAAATGAAATAAATAATTCATTATAAATAGTGCTCTAATAATCGACCATCTACCTACTAGAGTTCTAAGTATAATTTTTATTTATTTATTATGACATGCATGAAATTATTAATAAATTTTTAAAAGTATATACGGAATCTACCAATAGGTTTTTGAGTCTGACTATAAATTCAAGATAAGAATTATTCAGCTACTGTAAACCATTTTCACACCTATTTATTACAAGTACCACAGGATGATATCACACATCAGAAAAGTTAATTATTTAATATCTATGTATTTTAATTAATGTGAAATATGTAAATCACTTTGTTATACTACATTTAAAGAGCATTACTGTGTTAGTTTTGAGTTAGAACTTCATTAAACTTGAAAGAATAATTGATACTTAATAACTCATCAAGTATCAATGAGTTTTATAAATATAAACCTTAAAAAACTGCAAGTATCGGTATCGGCAAAAATCGGCATTTTTTTCAAAGTATCGGTATCGGCACTTGTTGAGAAGTATCGGTATCGGCAAATTTTTTGGTATCGTCCCATCCCTACTGTTTATTTATACTGTTCATTTGTATATTTTTTTCAAAATGGTGGAATCTTCCGCGGTGGAATTTTCCACATCTTGCATTTAACGCCGGTGGAATCTTCGTGGTGTAATTTGCCGGTCACGGTTGTCCCTAAGTAGATAACATTGTCTGCCAAACTCAGTTACACTCACCGTAACAATAATGCTCTCAATTATACCAACTCATTACTAGGGTTGTGACAATATGCTTTATAAATCATAGATCTTAAGAATATCACAGACGAAATGAAATGGTATCGAATACTATACACAGCTGGTGTAGAACCAATAAATACTCTTCAATTCTCTATGATTTGCAAAGCATATTGTCACAACCCTAGCAAAGCAATGCACAACACAATTAGAATTGGTTTGGTGTTATAGAATTAGAGTTCAATCGTCTCTTACACTAACGTAAGACATTCACTACAGTGTGGCACTTGTACCTCTCTTTGATCAACAACTAGCGTAACTACTCTAACAGTGACTGGGTGCTATCCCTAGAGAGTAACCATTAAAGAACT
Organism: Caprella mutica; assembly: GCA_947561585.1. Lineage (NCBI taxonomy): Eukaryota > Metazoa > Arthropoda > Malacostraca > Amphipoda > Caprellidae > Caprella > Caprella mutica. Next base: position 90,498 of record CANNZV010001414.1, on the reverse strand, counting down.
GGTGTGAACTATAGTCAACACACTTCAAAGTAACTTGCATGCTATTTATACCTTAGATTTACTGCACTCTCTGTGTTCCTATCTGACTAATCTGTAGCAGAAGATAGTTTGGTGTTGGTAGCATATTGAGGATTGCAAGGTAACTGTGGAGTGACTTCAACTCTACAGTGAGTAGTGATCTATCACCTGATCTGTTAGGTGGTAGCAAAGGCTACTGCTATCTATCACCTGATCTATTAGGTGGTAGTAAAGGCTACTACTATCTATTACCTGATCTATTAGGTGGTAGCAAAGGCTGCTGCTATCTATCACCTGATCTATTAGGTGGTAGTAAAGGCTACTGCTATCTATCACCTGATCTATTAGGTGGTAGCAAAGGCTACTGCTATCTATCACCTGATCTATTAGGTGGTAGTAAAGGCTACTGCTATCTATCACCTGATCTATTAGGTGGTAGCAAAGGCTACTGCTATCTATCACCTGATCTATTAGGTGGTAGTAAAGGCTACTACTATCTATCACCTGATCTACTGTACCACTCAATTGCGTCAACACTGGCATAACTCTATAACAGCTGTTTTTCATGAGAGGCATTTTAGTACTCGTGGTATATCGTGAGGACATTAGCCTCTCTAGCGGTACATTTCAGAGTTACAATGATCAAACCATTGTGAGGGGTCCAAAACTATCCTAGGACTGTTACACTTCCTATAGTTTTGTACTATTTTTATAGTAAACACCTAGTAGGACGGAACTTTAAAAGCCAAATGTATTGAACCGAAAGCTGTTCACTAATAGAATACAGCTGACCAAAGAAGGTTATTAGAAGTCTAATAAACATAGTGCATAGCTCTATCTGTTACGCTGTCATAAATAGGAGTGATATATTAAACCATGTAAGTGTTTATTTGTTATGATCGTTAATTAATTGATTATAGTTTGTTAACATGATTATTTATAGTTGAGTGATAATTTATTTTGCATGTTTTCTTTATTGCCATTTATTTCATTTGTGTATTTTATATTACAGCTGGTCCCCATTGATCCCTACCCCATTGATCCCTACCCCATTGATCCCTACCCCATTTATCCCTACCCCTTTTATCCCTATCCCTATTTACCTATATGGTAAATCCCTAATCCTATATGGATATACCTCTTTCACTATCTTGCCTACCCTTAGTATTCCCAGGCCTGATTATCCTCCACCTTCACAAACAAATAATAGTTATTCTATATTTAGTCATTATCTATCATCCAAATTAAATAGCTGCATTTCGAATCCTTTTATTTAACCCCTTTCATACGTGAGATCTCAGTACACCCATATAGGAATAGATTAATAGAATCATAGTAACTAACAAATCGATCACAATATAGGGCCAATAATAGAATAATATTAGAACCTGGGTTATACTGATTTCCCACCACATGAATTGGTGCCGTGATTTTCTTTTTATAAATTCAGTTATTTGATTCGTTATTTCTTATATTATGCAATCAATATTATTTTCTATAGAATTTGCCTATAATATGTGTACTATTTATTTATAAGTTTGGGGATCAGATTGGTTACAAAGTATATTATATCTACTGCTCTGAAATTACTCCGTGAAATGGCTGAGAATAATATTGACTCTAGTGGTAGTACCAATAATCATGACCATGAAAAAGAAAAGAATGTTGATGTTCAAGACACTATTGCTGGAAGTATTCGTTTTATGAAGCAATTTTTTGAAAATATCGAATCCAGTGATGAAAAGAAAGATATTTTGCTGAATCATGGAAAAGAAATAGAAGCTATCAGATTATTAGTAAATAAATATGGTGAGTCTGATAGTCAAAAGAAGCAAACACGAAAAGAAGAAAATGATAGTAAAAGTAAGCATGTTCTTAAAAGAAATGAAAAAGAAACTTTAGGTAAAAGAACTGGAGCAATACCGAAAAAGAAAACTGTATATGCCAGTAGTAGTGACAGTGAAGATAGTGAAATGATTATGAAAAAGAATAATCTAAAGAAAGAAGTAGACAGTAGTTCTGACGAAAGCGATGAATTTTTTTTCAGCGATACACAAGACTCTGAAGAAGACAGAAATGACACTCGTTACCTAGCAAAGATCCTTAAGAAATTAGATATGAGACCAGTGCCTCAATTTGATCATTTTGACGAAGAGTCAGGTCAAAATTTGCGATCATACTTGATTAAATTTGAAAGTTATTGTAAAGAGAATTTCAAAGGAAAATCATATCTATGGACGAGTGAGCTCGAAAGACACCTTAAAGGTCAAACTCTCAAAAATTTCAAGCTACTAAGAGATTTTGATGATGATTATGAGGATGTTAAAGTTAAATTGATTAGGTGGTACAAAGATGAAAGGGAGATCAGAAAGGCTCATGCTAAACGCAAGTTCGAGAATGCAAAACCGATACCTAAGGAGTCATATTTCACTTACAGTAGTAGATTGGAGAAACTGTATAAACAGGCTTATCCAAAGCATGATGCTGAACGGAGTTCTACCCTAATTCAAACTTTCAAAAAAGGAGTTTCAAAACAACTGAGAAGCATCATAAACAAGGAAATAAGAGAATTCGGAATAGAAAGAAAGAAACTGACCTGGACAAGAATACAAAGATGCACTCGATTTTATGATCTCGAAATGATTGATGGAAAAGAAAGAAGTGATTATGAAACAGAAAACGTAGAAGAAATCGTAATCAATTTGAATAATTCAGATTCCATAAATCGATCGCCTAATTACAAAAGAGGACATAGAGAAAAAGAATTCATTAATAATAAACGATTCTATTACAATGCACTACAAACTGTACCAAAGTACCATCAGCAACAGAGATACAGAACCGATCACAATGATTGGAAACGAAAAGCAAATCTTTTTCACTATGAACGAAACTCCTACAATAGCCAATACAAACCTCTCTCATTTGAAACTCCACCCCCTTTAACTAATGCTATGAAGTGTAACTACTGCAAAAGATTTGGACATGATTATAATTCATGCAGAAAGAGACTGAAGCTATGTTTTCTATGTAACCGAGAAGGTCATTTCTACAGAGACTGCGGTAAAAATAGAAAACGGTCTTTCTCTACAGTGCGTAAAAGCGGCACTGACAGGTATAACTCTAACAGATCAAACAGTGTAGACTATCACGATCGTAAGCCAAGCTACAGACAGAATTTAAACTGATAACCTCTGCCATCCAAGAGGTGACGACAGAGGTCGCTAATGAAAATTCCTCTACTCAAGAAAATGATCTGGAAAATAGTGATGAACTCAAAATAATAGAAAACAACATGGTGATGAAAAAGAAATTTCTTTACCTTCCTGTTGAAATAGGTAATTGTAAATATGTGGCATTGATAGATAGTGGATCTCGTATGTCTTTAATGAGGAAATCTATTGTAGATAAATTTAAACTTAGTGTTAACAGTAATAATTCAGTCATCTTAGAAGGTTTAGGAAATGAAAATGTACATACTACAAATGGTGATTCTGAAATTAATTTCATTTTATTAGGATTAGATACTAGCTTTAAATTTCAAATATTAAATGATAATGTTATGAAGTATGATATGATTTTAGGACTTGATTTTTTGCGTAAATATAATATGATATTAGATATAGATGAAGGTATTATTAAATTAAAATCACCAAACGATATTACAATATTAGCTTCCTTAGATGCAAATGGCAACACTGTAAATATTCAATATGAAAATATACCTGTATTAGCGACTGAAAATGTATCACTGAAAAGAAACGAAACTATTAAAATGCCTATGTATATTGAGGAAATTGTAGGGTTAGAAAATGTTGATATGTATTATGACGGTGAGATGAATAGAAAAGATGTAAATGGAATATCGGGAATTATTAATAACAATGAGAAGTTTGTATGTTTGAAAAATGAAAATTGTAAGAAAGTGAACATACAAGCAAATCAGATCATTGGAAAAATTAGTTCTCTGGTGATATGTGAAAATGAAAATGATATTGAAGATAAATGGTCAATTGAAGAATTGAAAAAGAAAATCACTATTGAAAATGTTGACATTTCGAACTTTGACAAAGAGAAAATCTACGAAATGTTACTAAATGTTGAAGGATCTTTAAGCAAAGGTGACTATGACATTGGGAAAGCTGAAGTACCGCCTCACAAAATATTCCTAACAGATAACACGCCCATTTGGCACAAACCACGTGTATTTCCTGAGCCAGTTAACGCTCAGATAGAAAACCAGTGTGAAGAACTGTTACTGAATGGTATTATAGAACACAGTAATTCAGCTTATTCATCGAGACTGGTACCTGTGTATAAAAAAGGTGATAATTGTTACAGATTATGCGTGGACTATAGGGATTTAAACAAAGTAACTGTCACAGAAAAACATCCTATGCCTAATCTAACTAATTGTCTTTACCAAGCTTTCAATATGAAATATTTCACAAAAATAGATTTAGTTAAAGGATATTATCAAATACCTTTGGACGAAGACAGCAGACAATACACAGCCTTCAGCACAGCAAGAAATCACTACCAATTTACACGCATACCATTTGGAGCAAAGAATTCGGGAATCGCATTTCAGAAAAACATGCAAGGAATTTTTAATGAAATGTCCTCCACAAATATCATCATATACATCGATGACATTTTAATTATGAATGAAAATTTTGATGATCATTTGAAGTTAGTTCATCAAACATTAAATACCTTGGTTAAGTATAACATCAAAGCTAAAGTAAAGAAATGCGAATTTTTCCGTAAGGAAATTAGCTTTCTAGGTCATGTAATAAATGAAAATGGAATAAAGAAATCTGAAGAATACGTGAAAAAAGTAAGAGACTTTCCTAAACCTGAAAATACTACTGAATTGCGGAAATTTTTAGGACTAGTTAATTTCCAACGGAAGTTCATAGCAGACTGTTCTACATATGCTAAACCTCTAACTCAACTTACCGGTCAACCAAAGAAAAAGAAAATAACATGGACAAGTGAATTGAGTACAGCGTTCAACAAGCTAAAGGAAGAAATTGAGAGAGAAATTACACTGACGTACCCTGATTATTCTTCAAACGCCAAACCACTTCATTTGTATGTTGATGCTAGCAACACGGGAGCAGGCGCAGGATTATATCAGGAACAGAATGGAGAATATAAAACTATAGGTTACGCTAGTATGACTTTCTCCACCACTCAAATGAACTATAGCGCAACTGATCGTGAACTAACAGCTATTCGCTGGGGATGTCAGGCCTTCAGACCATTCTTGTTTGGAGTCAAATTTGTTATTTTTACTGATCATAAACCGTTAACGTATATGCATAATATGGCTAATCATAATTCTCGCATAACAAGAACTCTACAGGAATTATCTGAATTTGATTTCACCGTACGCTATCAGCCAGGTAAATTGAACGAAGCTGCAGATTATTTATCTCGTCTAAAAGGAGAAACACCTGTGAACGATAATAACTGCAAAACAGGCATTCCAAAGGAACTAAAAGTTTTGGAAAAAGTTGATGGAGGCGGAGACAGTTTATTTACATCAATAATGTTATTATTGAGGGACGTACTTGAAGAAAATGAAATACCTGCAAATGAAAATGAATTGAGAAAATTAGTGATTAATGAAATAATAAATAATCCCAAAAGATATGGAATAAAAATGAATAGAACTGAAAGGAATAAATTAAGAATAGTGCTTAACCCAGGGCAGATTCCACCAGAAGAATCAATTCTAGCAGTTTCTTATTTATTTAAAGTAGAAGTGAGAGTTTATCACAATATTGAAACGCCTGTTATTTATCGTGAAAATAATAATAGTGATAACGTGGGTATTTTAAATTTACAATGTATCGCTCATGTCCATTATAACCCATTATATAACAGAAGACCTATCGTAAATAAAGAAATAGGTAAATATGTTAACTGTATAAGAATGGAAAATGTAATTGAAAATAATGTAATTGAAGAAATAGAAGAGGAGTTAAATCTGTTCAGTGAGTTAGCTGCGTTACCATGTACTCACACTATGTCTGCTTCACTCATTATAAAGTGTAATGGTAGTACTGTTTGCGCTATGCTGGATACAGGCTCACAAACCACCATTATAGAACAACATGTGTACGACAAACTCAAAAGAGAAGATGACAAACTAACAGAATGTCAGTTCAAAACAGTAACAGGGTTAGGTGGTGGAAAGACGGTAATTAAAGGCATCACTTACCTGACACTTACCTTTGGTGAATTAGTCGCCACTAATGTTCCTGTGATGGTTGTTGATCGGAGTAACTTACCTGCATGTATGCTCTTGGGATTCGATTTCTTCAAGAATTATGGATGTGTACTTAACTTTGATGACCTTACCTTGCAATTGAACAATGACATCAAAGTGGATATAATCATGAATGAGGATAAACAAAACAAAAATATAATGCTCGGATGCATGGAGTTAGAAAATAAAGAACCTAAAGTGAAACTATTGATAGGAAAAGAAAATATCGTTAAAATGCAAGAGAACGATCATGCAATCCGCATTGTTAAAAATTTAGTCAAAGATAAAATACCTACCAAAGAGTGGAAAGAAAAATCATCTTTTCAATTCAAATCAGTTATAAAACATCTAGAAATATCAGACGACATGTTGGTTAAAAATAGCAATGACAGGAAAATTATCATTATTTCGTTTCCATTTGCTGTTGAAATTGTTCATAAAATTCATAGCAATTTAGCACATATTGGTCGCCATAAGTTGTTGAATATCATAAAGGAATATTTCTATCACCCTGCTATTGACATGATTAGTAGAGAAATTTGTGCCTCTTGTGAATATTGTCAGATGTACAAAACTAACGTACAACAAATGACGCCACCGACAGTAAGGATTGATGCTAAAACACCGTTCAATCTTGTTGCTATAGATTTGCTACAGTTTGAGAAATCGTCAAGTGGCAATGTTGCACTATTGGTTGCAGTTGATCACTTTTCCAAATGGCTGGCAGCTGTACCCATAAGAGATAAGACTGCCAGTACAGTAGCCAGGGCACTGGAATGTCAAATATTGCCTAAATTACCACGAGTGCCATCAAATATACTATCGGATAATGGACCAGAATTTAAGGCTCGGCAAACTGAAGATGTTCTGAGTAGGTTTTCCATTAATCACATATTTTCTTCCCCATACAGTCCCCAATGTAACGGTGCCATAGAAAGGGTTAACCGATCGCTAAAAGATTTAATTAAAGCAAAAGTAAAAGATTCAAAACATTGGGATAAAGAAATACCATCTGCAGTAATAATTTACAATAGTACAATGCATTCTCAAATCAATATGTCCCCATCGCAAATGATTCTAACCCAATCCCATAACAGTGATGTGCACATACACATCACTAGTGATGTGACTAATGCATGGAAGGAGGGGCATCCGAATTTCGCACCTTTCAAGATCAATCAGAAAGTCATCAAGAAAATACAAAGAGTTGGTAATAGAACACACTACAAATTAATGAAAAGATATGAAGGTATTTTCACGGTAACTAAAGTAAATTCAAATGGACTGTCATACGAAATAGAAAAGGATGGAGTCGTTTTGAAAGCTCATTACAAACAATTAAGACCTTGGAAACAACTACCTGATAACATAAGAAAATACATGCCTGATACAAAAGAAATTGGTGAGACTAGAGAAACTGAATGCACTTCAGATTCAGAAAACGAGTCTGTTGACTACTGTGTACCATCAACAGCTAAATGCATTTCCAGTTCGGAAAAAAGTAGCGACAGTGTTAGTGAGAGCGAAATTGAAGAAAACCAACAGAAACTGGTAAAGAAAACTGAAAAGAAAAAACAGCATAGACTGAAGAAGAAAAGACTTAAATTTATTAAAAAGAAAAAGGTAAATGATCGACTTGACGAGGAAAATATTCAAAATAGAAAGGTTAAAATGTCGACTCCGAAAAATGATCACATTGTCAATATTAGTGAATATTTGAAGTTGTGTACGGAAGAAAATATTTTTTCTAGTCTTGAACAAACTCTAAGTGTTCATGATGAATTATTATCAGCGAGTCAGAGTTTAATTGAAAAACTAAGTACTGAAATAACCAGTGATTTAAATAAACTGAATGAAAGATTAGAAACTTCTAAGATATCTCAAGACTCGACCGAATCAATTGAAAGCGTTATTAAACTGCAAGATATGTTCGAAGAAAATATGGATAGTACTACAAAGAGTCGAAATGAAAATAAATTACCAGAAAATGACTCTAGAACAGCAGAGCATAAATCAATAATAGAAGATATGAAATTAATTCTATCAGAAAGTAGAAGGAATATAGAAATAGGATACAAAAGAAGCAGGAACCTAAGAAGAGAAATTCACGAACGAAGACAAAGTTTGTTAGCTGACAATTCAAGTAAATCAAATGTGTACAGTGTTACCGAAGAAATGAGTGATTTTGTACCTGCGTTGCTGGAGAATAGGGCCAGTACACCCAGATTACTGAGGTCACACGGCAATGCACAGCACCACCCTAATGTTCAGACACGAACACTGGAGTACAAGAGAAGGAATGTAAAGGAATAAAGTGTGTAGTATATTGTAGTAATTGTAAATATTGTAAATAAAATTAGTTTATAGTAAATAGGATGTTTATTGTAAATAAAATTAGTTTATAGTAAATAAGATATTTATTTGTAAATAAAATTAGTTTAAATTAAATAAGATTTGTTTACATTAAATAAAGTTAATGTATATTATATATTGAATTTGATTGAATGTATTATTAAATAGGATATAGGTATATTATGTAAGCTATGAAATAAAATATAAAATAAAAAATTATAAAAGTTAAAAACCCGAAAAAAAAGTATAAAAATATAAAAACTGAATAAAAACATGCATAAATTATGTAAATCATAAAAAAAAAAATGTAAATAGATATATTAGATTTAATAGTCAACCTAAAATTTATAGGAAATTAGTTGTAAATTGAATAAAGATGAATTTTTGAATTAAATAAAACTGAGTTCTAGGTAGGTTTACATATGTCCACTACACTGTCTACCATATACAATGCCCATCCCATCCCAACCCCTCCCCTCCCTTTCCCCCAACCCAACCTGTCTCGCTACCAACCAGATGAAACGAGAGATGAGGACTGTGACGCAATGGTGTGAGAGATGAGACACACGGCACAGGAAGATGGCACTCACTGCACTGGATGAGTGTGAAGAGAATGTGTACAATAACTGATTCACTGATGTGCACCATATTTTTCGTGCACGCACCATCTCTACAATGCACTGTATCTAACATGAATGCACAATAATGCACACACAATTGCTGCTGACGCAATTTCTACAAAGCGTAATGAGTGATGATAAGAAATGCATCTTATCTACGGTGTACAGTGACTATAATGTACAATTCCTGATGTGCACAAAACTCTGATGTACATAAAACTCTCGTGTACACGAATATATGAGTGCAAATTTCTACAGTTCATCATCTATAAAAATTAATGTATAATATGTACAGTGTTATTCCAGTTACACTTATATGTACAGTAGCCAAATTTTCAACGTTGCATTATTTATTAAAAGTTTTTTATGAAATATACCGTATATATCAGTTAGTTATAGAAATTATACAAAGTAGCTATAGTATCTACTAGGCAATATAGTTGCATCAAATAAGTCTTTGTGGTGCAATATCGAATAAAACAGATTTTTTTCGAAATTAGGATTTAAAGTTAAATTTGTATAGTTTTACCTTGTAGGAAAAACTAAGGTGGGGGTAGTGTGAGGGGTCCAAAACTATCCTAGGACTGTTACACTTCCTATAGTTTTGTACTATTTTTATAGTAAACACCTAGTAGGACGGAACTTTAAAAGCCAAATGTATTGAACCGAAAGCTGTTCACTAATAGAATACAGCTGACCAAAGAAGGTTATTAGAAGTCTAATAAACATAGTGCATAGCTCTATCTGTTACGCTGTCATAAATAGGAGTGATATATTAAACCATGTAAGTGTTTATTTGTTATGATCGTTAATTAATTGATTATAGTTTGTTAACATGATTATTTATAGTTGAGTGATAATTTATTTTGCATGTTTTCTTTATTGCCATTTATTTCATTTGTGTATTTTATATTACAGCTGGTCCCCATTGATCCCTACCCCATTGATCCCTACCCCATTGATCCCTACCCCATTTATCCCTACCCCTTTTATCCCTATCCCTATTTACCTATATGGTAAATCCCTAATCCTATATGGATATACCTCTTTCACTATCTTGCCTACCCTTAGTATTCCCAGGCCTGATTATCCTCCACCTTCACAAACAAATAATAGTTATTCTATATTTAGTCATTATCTATCATCCAAATTAAATAGCTGCATTTCGAATCCTTTTATTTAACCCCTTTCATACGTGAGATCTCAGTACACCCATATAGGAATAGATTAATAGAATCATAGTAACTAACAAATCGATCACAATATAGGGCCAATAATAGAATAATATTAGAACCTGGGTTATACTGATTTCCCACCACACCATTGCCAAACTAATCAGCAGATAAATATGTCTGAATGAACAGATCGGAAATACATCATTTGTGTTAGTGACGTTGTTGCTGCAAACAATCAGAGTAAAGCAAGGAGGAGTCTCTTCCAAAGGAAAGAAATGACGCTACCATTCCCAATAGATAACAACATCAACATGTAGAAATAAGCAAAGGGTAATACGCAGTTATCGCACACTTCCACATTATCATGTAAGAAAACTGTATAATAAATGTTCAACTCTTTATTTCAGTTGGTATCCATGATACATGCATGGATACCAACTGAAATAACAAATTAAAATGACGAGTTAAACATTTATTGTACAGGTCTCTTACATGATAAAGTGGAAGTGTGCGATAACTGCACAGTCATCCCATGTGTTGTCAGTGTTGCAGTCGTTGCCATGGTTACCGTCAGCTGCTCAGTTTACACCATGTGATTTAAGAGTGACTAAAGGAAGTGGAAAGAGCGAAAGCGATACCTCAGAGCTCTTAGGGAGAGTAACCGGTACGTTTTGCAGGCCAGCGATTATCATGCACTGAGCACTAGTTCACTGGTATTGCGATTGCTGAGCGATGATCGCAACAATCGCTGAACGTACCTTAACTGCTGAGATGTGACAGAGAAAATGAAGAGGGTAGCTACTGAGTGCTCTCACTGAGATGAATTGTGTGTAGCTACTGCAGTAAGTCTTCAACTGGAAGTCATATAGTCAGCATGGATAATGGTGATGATATTGTAGCTACTGCAGTAAGTCTTCAACTGGAAGTCATATAGTCAGCATGGATAATGGTGATGATATTGTAGCTACTGCAGTAAGTCTTCAACTGGAAGTCATATAGTCAGCATGGATAATGGTGATGATATTGTAGCTACTGCAGTAAGTCTTCAACTGGAAGTCATATAGTCAGCATGGATAATGGTGATGATATTGTAGCTACTGCAGTAAGTCTTTAACTGGAAGTCATATAGTCAGCATGGATAATGGTGATGATATTGTAGCTACTGCAGTAAGTCTTTAACTGGAAGTCATATAGTCAGCATGGATAATGGTGATGATATTGTAGCTACTGCAGTAAGTCTTCAACTGGAAGTCATATAGTCAGCATGGATAATGGTGATGATATTGTAGCTACTGCAGTAAGTCTTCAACTGGAAGTCATATAGTCAGCATGGATAATGGTGATGATATTGTAGCTACTGCAGTAAGTCTTCAACTGGAAGTCATATAGTCAGCATGGATAATGGTGATGATATTGTAGCTACTGCAGTAAGTCTTCAACTGGAAGTCATATAGTCAGCATGGATAATGGTGGTGATATTGTAGCTACTGCAGTAAGTCTTCAACTGGAAGTCATATAGTCAGCATGGATAATGGTGATGATATTGTAGCTACTGCAGTAAGTCTTCAACTGGAAGTCATATAGTCAGCATGGATAATGATGATGATATTGTAGCTACTGCAGTAAGTCTTCAACTGGAAGTCATATAGTCAGCATGGATAATGGTGGTGATATTGTAGCTACTGCAGTAAGTCTTCAACTGGAAGTCATATAGTCAGCATGGATAATGGTGATGATATTGTAGCTACTGCAGTAAGTCTTCAACTGGAAGTCATATAGTCAGCATGGATAATGGTGATGATATTGTAGCTACTGCAGTAAGTCTTCAACTGGAAGTCATATAGTCAGCATGGATAATGGTGATGATATTGTAGCTACTGCAGTAAGTCTTCAACTGGAAGTCATATAGTCAGCATGGATAATGGTGATGATATTGTAGCTACTGCAGTAAGTCTTCAACTGGAAGTCATATAGTCAGCATGGATAATGGTGATGATATTGTAGCTACTGCAGTAAGTCTTTAACTGGAAGTCATATAGTCAGCATGGATAATGGTGATGATATTGTAGCTACTGCAGTAAGTCTTTAACTGGAAGTCATATAGTCAGCATGGATAATGGTGATGATATTGTAGCTACTGCAGTAAGTCTTCAACTGGAAGTCATATAGTCAGCATGGATAATGGTGATGATATTGTAGCTACTGCAGTAAGTCTTCAACTGGAAGTCATATAGTCAGCATGGATAATGGTGATGATATTGTAGCTACTGCAGTAAGTCTTCAACTGGAAGTCATATAGTCAGCATGGATAATGGTGATGATATTGTAGCTACTGCAGTAAGTCTTCAACTGGAAGTCATATAGTCAGCATGGATAATGGTGGTGATATTGTAGCTACTGCAGTAAGTCTTTAACTGGAAGTCATATAGTCAGCATGGATAATGGTGGTGATATGGTAGCTACTGCAGTAAGGCAGGTAAAATTACCATATGGAGAGTAATGGACAGATACCGTGAGAAAACAAAATACAGTCACGTGACCTGTATTGATATAGCGAGACTTATATTGACCTGTACGGTCTGTATTGACCCACTATGAGTTATATTGACCCACTATGAGTTATATTGACCCACTATGAGTTATATTGACCCACTATGAGTTATATTGACCCACTATGAGTTATATTGACCCACTATGAGTTATATTGCCCCGCACAATCGATAGCAATGGGTTAACCATGAGGGGTAACTGAAAGAAGTGATACTGTGCAGTTAGTAACTGAATGGTATGTATTTGTACTTCAAACACAGGTAATAGGTACACAAAGTATTAGGTATGTCTACTAGCAGGGTTGTTAAAAGCCATTGCTTTTTACATGTAATTATTTAATAAAAGTGCACATAGATACTTATTAGTTCATAACTGATCACTGTACATGATTAACATTACAAAACATCTTTCATATTTCGGTAAATTATGGGAAAAAATAGATTTATTTGAGATAAATTATGAAGAAATTAATTAAAGCAGATGCTATGTAGCATTTTACTACCAACTCATGAATAATTCTTAACTGCTAGTCTACTTTAGTAAGCTCATAAAAAAATTTCAAAACTCAAGTTTTATTAACATAGCTAGGTTCAAATATTTCTTGAATTCTCATTGATTTACATTTCAAATGTAGATGTTCAAATTAAACTATAACATATTAGCTAATGAATATCAGTGTGACTCGAGACTGTATTTTAATATTCACTAAATAACTATGTAAATATCTTTATAAAATGATAATAACACAATATGGTGAGGAGAAAACACCGTCATTATTTCTATTGTCCTTTGGTTTTAAATCTTAATGTCTTGCATCAAAAAAATACACGACTAAGATTAACTAATTATATTTCATGTAACTACATAGAACATTTATATATTTAAATGATTTAACAAAACTATTTTAAATGATATCAATATAAATTATATAATATGAATGATTAATGATAAATTTAAAAGGATTTTAGAAGTGCAAAATATAAAAATAAACCATAAAAAACCAATTAACCATATAAATCAAATAAACCATAAAAACCAAATTAACCATAAAAAACAAATTAACCGTGATTTTTTAGCTTGGTTTAAACCAAACACCCTGTAAGGGGGATATTGACATACGTTAAGAACATTCAACATGTAAATGAATATAAACACATATCTATAAATGAAGATTACTTTCAAACTCTTAATAATATGGTTATATGTAGTTTGTTGTATCCGATAGTTTGTTGTACTGCACATTCATGATTGCTCAATGACCTGACAGGGGGTTTCTTGGGCCGGCACACCCCCTTTACGCTTACATTAGAGTGTTGAAACCACCTTGAAGAAAATGTGTCACGAAACATCAGTGAAGTTATTTAAATGTCGTACCATAGACTGGTCACCTCTTTCCATTATTTTTAATGGCAATACATATGATAGTAATGCGACACAGGCACACTCTGCTTCAAGTTAAAAATCGTAACTAACATTAACTTACAAATTGAACTTGAAGCGGGGGAGACATCGCTTCAAGTTTAGCATTGTTACTCCAATCTTTTCCTTTTCTATTAAAATATCAAAGAACGTTTACATGGTACACTAATACTATGTACCATAGTTTGTATGCTTCCTTAAATGTAAATATAATTGTTTACAGATTATTTTTCCGGTACAACTGATGTAAGCAAGCACGGGTCAACCCCGCTTTAAGTCATACTGTTATAAAGTGGTCTGCTTAATAGCAGGGAGTGCTTAAAGTGGTCTGCTTAATAGCAGGGAGTGCTTAAAGTGGTCTGCTTAATAGCAGGGAGTGCTTAAAGTGGTCTGCTTAATAGCAGGGAGTGCTTAAAGTGGTCTGCTTAATAGCAGGGAGTGCTTAAAGTTGTCTGCTTAATAGCAGGGAGTGCTTAAAGTGGTCTGCTTAATAGCAGGGAGTGCTTAAAGTGGTCTGCTTAATAGCAGGGAGTGCTTAAAGTGGTCTGCTTAATAGCAGGGAGTGCTTAAAGTGGTCTGCTTAATAGCAGGGAGTGCTTAAAGTGGTCTGCTTAATAGCAGGGAGTGCTTAAAGTGGTCTGCTTAATAGCAGGGAGTGCTTAAAGTGGTCTGCTTAATAGCAGGGAGTGCTTAAAGTGGTCTGCTTAATAGCAGGGAGTGCTTAAAGTGGTCTGCTTAATAGCAGGGAGTGCTTAAAGTGGTCTGCTTAATAGCAGGCAGTGCTTAAAGTGGTCTGCCTGTACATCTCTTTGGTGAGCAGTGACAGACTGACATACCGAGAAAATAGGACAGAGGGATAAAACCACAGGCAAATACTAACTAAATAACAAAGAGGCTGGAACAAAAAGAGAGTCAAGTAGGAATAACACAGAGAAGTGATACAAAGAGTCTCTGGTAGGAATAACACAGAGAAGTGATACAAAGAGTCTCTGGTAGGAATAACACAGAGAACTGATACAAAGAGTCTCTGGTAGGAATAACACAGAGAAGTGATACAAAGAGTCTCTGGTAGGAATAACACAGAGAAGTGATACAAAGAGTCTCTGGTAGGAATAACACAGAGAAGTGATACAAAGTCTCTGGTAGGAATAACACAGAGAAGTGATACAAAGAGTCTCTGGTAGGAATAACACAGAGAAGTGATACAAAGAGTCTCTGGTAGGAATAACACAGAGAAGTGATACAAAGTCTCTGGTAGGAATAACACAGAGAAGTGATACAAAGAGTCTCTGGTAGGAATAACACAGAGAAGTGATACAAAGAGTCTCTGGTAGGAATAACACAGAGAAGTGATACAAAGTCTCTGGTAGGAATAACACAGAGAACTGATACAAAGAGTCTCTGGTAGGAATAACACAGAGAAGTGATACAAAGAGTCTCTGGTAGGAATAACACAGAGAAGTGATACAAAGAGTCTCTGGTAGGAATAACACAGGGAAGTGATCAGAAACTCTTGTTGTGGATCATTATGACTACATTGACGAGTACAATAATGTGCGCTACAAGAAACAAAAGGAAGACCAATGCTCAGCAATGAGATAGACACAGTGGTACCAGAGACAGAGTGGTGGAACTTACGAGTTATTGTACACTTTCTCATTATCGATCATATGAGACGAAAAGTATGTGACATTTTAACTGGTTACTTCTGGTATCCAAGATATTTTCAAGTCTCATGGATACCAATTTCTGCATCCATGATACCAGCAAGTACCTTTGATAGCTACCAGTTAAAGTAACTAGTTAGAGTGATCATTGTATACTTTTCATTATATGGTGAACATGAAACAATAATACGTAACTAACCCCATATGATGTAGA
This sequence comes from Caprella mutica, assembly GCA_947561585.1. NCBI lineage: Eukaryota > Metazoa > Arthropoda > Malacostraca > Amphipoda > Caprellidae > Caprella > Caprella mutica. The sequence goes on along the minus strand of CANNZV010001414.1, from coordinate 74,203 downwards.
TACTAGTAACTGTTTTCTGTTACTAGTATCAGAATACAGTAACTAGTAACGGAATACAGTTACTAGTAACGGAATACAGTTACTAGTAACAGAATACAGTTACTAGTAACAGAATACAGTAACTAGTAACGGAATACAGTAACTAGTAACGGAATACAGTTACTAGTAACGGAATACAGTTACTAGTAACAGAATACAGTTACTAGTAACGGAATACAGTTACTAGTAACGGAATACAGTTACTAGTAACGGAATACAGTTACTAGTAACGGAATACAGTTACTAGTAACGGAATACAGTAACTAGTAACGGAATACAGTTACTAGTAACGGAATACAGTTACTAGTAACGGAATACAGTTACTAGTAACGGAATACAGTTACTAGTAACGGAATACAGTTACTAGTAACGGAATACAGTTACTAGTAACGGAATACAGTTACTAGTAACGGAATACAGTTACTAGTAACGGAATACAGTTACTAGTAACGGAATACAGTTACTAGTAACGGAATACAGTTACTAGTAACGGAATACAGTTACTAGTAACGGAATACAGTTACTAGTAACAGAATACAGTTACTAGTAACAGAATACAGTTACTAGTAACGGAATACAGTTACTAGTAACGGAATACAGTTACTAGTAACGGAATACAGTTACTAGTAACGGAATACAGTTACTAGTAACGGAATACAGTTACTAGTAACGGAATACAGTTACTAGTAACGGAATACAGTTACTAGTAACGGAATACAGTTACTAGTAACGGAATACAGTTACTAGTAACGGAATACAGTTACTAGTAACGGAATACAGTTACTAGTAACGGAATACAGTTACTAGTAACGGAATACAGTTACTAGTAACGGAATACAGTTACTAGTAACGGAATACAGTTACTAGTAACGGAATACAGTTACTAGTAACGGAATACAGTTACTAGTAACGGAATACAGTTACTAGTAACGGAATACAGTTACTAGTAACGGAATACAGTTACTAGTAACGGAATACAGTTACTAGTAACTGTATGCATTACTGATGGTAACTGTAGTTTTTTTCTATATTACATGATATGAAGAGAGATGAGGTTATGCTTTCATCGAGGTTTATATCAGCGAAATACTAATCACCTCACTGCCTTCAGAAGCGAAATGGTGTCAGTTATTTAGAGTGTTTGGTGAAGTAGAGGAAGTAATGCAGAGTGACAACATCAATAGACTGCAAGTACATTGTACAGTCAAGGACTGTCAAATGACTGCAGTAACTATAGCAAGAACGCCTTGGGGAGAAAAGAGAGTACAATTAGTACTGTTAGAACTAGTATCAGTTTCAAAGTAACTAGTGAGGTGATTAGAGTACCATTAGTACTGCTAGAACTAGTATCAGTTTCAAAGTAACTAGTGAGGTGATTAGAGTACCATTAGTACTGTTAGAACTAGTATCACTTTCAAAGTAACTAGTGAGGTGATTAGAGTACCATTAGTACTGTTAGAACTAGTATCACTTTCAAAGTAACTAGTGAGGTGATTAGAGTACCATTAGTACTGTTAGAACTAGTATCACTTTCAAAGTAACTAGTGAGGTGGTAACAAAGTCAGTCAGAGAAAGGGAGTACTTGTTGTACAGCTTTAGCAGCTAATGAAGTTAACTAACAATGTAACAGCTAGAACAAGTAACGTCACGAATTATCGGTAGGGCTAGAACAAGTAACGTCACGAATTATCGGTAGGGCTAGAACAAGTAACGTCACGAATTATCGGTAGGGCTATAACAAGTAACGTCACGAATTATCGGTAGGGCTATAACAAGTAACGTCACGAATTATCGGTAGGGCTATAACAAGTAACGTCACGAATTATCGGTAGGGCTATAACAAGTAACGTCACGAATTATCGGTAGGGCTATAACAAGTAACGTCACGAATTATCGGTAGGGCTATAACAAGCAACGTCACGAATTATCGGTAGGTTTCACTTTTTCCTAGATGACCGAAGATGTGAAACTGACCGATAACTCGGTAAGTTGTTTTCAGTTTCAGACCTTTAACTAGTTTCCTTTACATCACCGACTTAGCAAGATGATCTACTGTATCTTCAGACAGTAACTATGAGCTACAGAGATGTGAAATGCTTTGTACAACATTATACTATGGACAACTCCTTGAACAAAGGCATGGCAGACACAGTAGTTACCTAGTAGCCACCTAGAAAGCTGTGGGGGTGAATAGCACTCCTCTATCTATCTACACATCAATGCTAGAAAAAAATAGATAACGTGCACTCGGTAGAGCGCATACCTTCTCTCCCAAAATCTAATAAACTGCTAACTGGATAATAACCAATCATCCCACCAAGTTTCATGCAATATGGATCAATACTTTTAGAGTTATAAATGACCTTGACCTTTGACCGCGTGGCTCCCAAAATTATACCAGCACGTCACTGGACATTGACCAATCGTTTCATCAAATTTCAGACCATTTGGTTTAACTCTCTTTGAGTCATGCGAATAACAAGATGATAAATAAATACATACCGGGATAAATATAAACTCACTATACTATAGTTTACACTATACTATAGTTTACACTACACTATAGTTTACACTACACTATAGTTTACACTATACTATAGTTTACACTATACTATAGTTTACACTATACTATAGTTTACACTATACTATAGTTTACACTATACTATAGTTTACACTATACTATAGTTTACACTATACTATAGTTTACACTATACTATAGTTTACACTATACTATAGTTTACACTATACTATAGTTTACACTATACTATAGTTTACACTATACTATAGTTTACACTATACTATAGTTTACACTATACTATAGTTTACACTATACTATAGTTTACACTACACTATAGTTTACACTACACTATAGTTTACACTATACTATAGTTTACACTATACTATAGTTTACACTATACTATAGTTTACACTATACTATAGTTTACACTATACTATAGTTTACACTATACTATAGTTTACACTATACTATAGTTTACACTATACTATAGTTTACACTATACTATAGTTTACACTATATCATTACATACATAAAAACATTACTTCTATTCTCTCCAGTCGAACCTGTGACTGTATATTCCTGTACCACTATACTGGCTATACACCTATTTAGTCAGGTGATAGTACCACTATAGAGGTTATACACCTATTTAGTCAAGTGATAGTACCACTATAGAGGTTATACACCTATTTAGTCAGGTGATAGTACCACTATAGTGGTTATACACCTATTTAGTCAGGTGATAGTACCACTATAGAGGTTATACACCTATTTAGTCAGGTGATAGTACCACTATAGAGGTTATACACCTATTTAGTCAAGTGATAGTACCACTATAGAGGTTATACACCTATTTAGTCAGGTGATAGTACCACTATAGAGGTTATACACCTATTTAGTCAGGTGATAGTACCACTATAGAGGTTATACACCTATTTAGTCAGGTGATAGTACCACTATAGAGGTTATACACCTATTTAGTCAGGTGATAGTACCACTATAGAGGTTATACACCTATTTAGTCAGGTGATAGTACCACTATAGAGGTTATACACCTATTTAGTCAGGTGATAGTAACACTATAGAGGCTATACACCTATTTAGTCAGGTGATAGTACCACTATAGTGGTCATACACCTATTTAGTCAACTGATAGTACCACTATAGTGGTCATACACCTATTTAGTCAACTGATAGTACCACTATAGTGCTGGAGGCTTTACATAGGTATGTAAGTACAGCCTCGGGCAATAAAAAGAACAAACACTCTCCCACTGATACTAGGATGTCTGGAACAGAGCAATGGCAATACAAGGGACTGGGAGAAGAGGACACAAAGGAAAGTGGCTTCGTGAACGAAGTCATCCACCACCAGTCAGTGACAATGCTCATGGATGCAGTAAAGCTACTCCATGAACAAAGTCATCCACCACCAGTCAGTGACAATGCTCATGGATGCAGAAAAGCTACTCCATGAACAAAGTCACCTACCACCAGTCAGTGACAATGCTCATGGATGCAATAAAGCTACTCCATGAACAAAGTCACCTACCACCAGTCAGTGACAATGCTCATGGATGCAATAAAGCTACTCCATGAACAAAGTCACCTACCACCAGTCAGTGACAATGCTCATGGATGCAGTAAAGCTACTCCCTGAATACAGTCACTAAAGACATAACCACTAGTGACTGCACTCGCGTGAACTTTTTACTGTACCAGACTGTAGCCAGTGTCGCTATAAAGAAGTAATGCAGTTACCACTTGCATTGAAGTAGTTAAAGAAGTAATGCAGTTACCACTTGCATTGAAGTAGTTAAAGAGTAATGCAGTTACCACTTGCATTGAAGTAGTTAAAGAGTAATGCAGTTACCACTTGCATTGAAGTAGTTAAAGAGTAATGCAGTTACCACTTGCATTGAAGTAGTTAAAGAAGTAATGCAGTTACCACTTGCATTGAAGTAGTTAAAGAAGTAATGCAGTTACCACTTGCATTGAAGTAGTTAAAGAAGTAATGCAGTTACCACTTGCATTGAAGTAGTTAAAGAAGTAATGCAGTTACCACTTGCATTGAAGTAGTTAAAGAAGTAATGCAGTTACCACTTGCATTGAAGTAGTTAAAGAAGTAATGCAGTTACCACTTGCATTGAAGTAGTTAAAGGAGTAATGCAGTTACCACTTGCATTGAAGTAGTTAAAGAAGTAATGCAGTTACCACTTGCATTGAAGTAGTTAAAGAAGTAATGCAGTTACCACTTGCATTGAAGTAGTTAAAGAGTAATGCAGTTACCACTTGCATTGAAGTAGTTAAAGAGTAATGCAGTTACCACTTGCATTGAAGTAGTTAAAGAGTAATGCAGTTACCACTTGCATTGAAGTAGTTAAAGAAGTAATGCAGTTACCACTTGCATTGAAGTAGTTAAAGAAGTAATGCAGTTACCACTTGCATTGAAGTAGTTAAAGAAGTAATGCAGTTACCACTTGCATTGAAGTAGTTAAAGAGTAATGCAGTTACCACTTGCATTGAAGTAGTTAAAGAGTAATGCAGTTACCACTTGCATTGAAGTAGTTAAAGAAGTAATGCAGTTACCACTTGCATTGAAGTAGTTAAAGAAGTAATGCAGTTACCACTTGCATTGAAGTAGTTAAAGAAGTAATGCAGTTACCACTTGCATTGAAGTAGTTAAAGAAGTAATGCAGTTACCACTTGCATTGAAGTAGTTAAAGAAGTAATGCAGTTACCACTTGCATTGAAGTAGTTAAAGAAGTAATGCAGTTACCACTTGCATTGAAGTAGTTAAAGAGTAATGCAGTTACCACTTGCATTGAAGTAGTTAAAGAAGTAATGCAGTTACCACTTGCATTGAAGTAGTTAAAGAAGTAATGCAGTTACCACTTGCATTGAAGTAGTTAAAGAGTAATGCAGTTACCACTTGCATTGAAGTAGTTAAAGAAGTAATGCAGTTACCACTTGCATTGAAGTAGTTAATGGAGTAATGCAGTTACCACTTGCATTGAAGTAGTTAAAGAGTAATGCAGTTACCACTTGCATTGAAGTAGTTAAAGAAGTAATGCAGTTACCACTTGCATTGAAGTAGTTAATGGAGTAATGCAGTTACCACTTGCATTGAAGTAGTTAATGGAGTAATGCAGTTACCACTTGCATTGAAGTAGTTAAAGAAGTAATGCAGTTACCACTTGCATTGAAGTAGTTAATGGAGTAATGCAGTTACCACTTGCATTGAAGTAGTTAAAGAAGTAATGCAGTTACCACTTGCATTGAAGTAGTTAAAGAGTAATGCAGTTACCACTTGCATTGAAGTAGTTAAAGAGTAATGCAGTTACCACTTGCATTGAAGTGGCTAATGAGTTACACAGAAGAATGCAGTGATAGACTGTCACACTGATGACACATTTCAAATATAGAACTGCAGTGAGTTACTCCTGTGGAGGAGACGTAAAGACTATTGCAAACACCAAACAGAAAACTGATGTAGACTGTCAGTGTGGTGGCGCTGTCTCTTTGCATTGGCTATCATTGTCAGTGTGGTGGCGCTGTCTCTTTGCATTGGCTATCATTGTGAGTGTGATGGCGCTGTCTCTTTGCATTGGCTATCATTGTCAGTGTGGTGGCGCTGTCTCTTTGCATTGGCTATCATTGTCAGTGTGGTGGCGCTGTCTCTTTGCATTGGCTATCATTGTCAGTGTGGTGGCGCTGTCTCTTTGCATTGGCTATCATTGTGAGTGTGATGGCGCTGTCTCTTTGCATTGGCTATCATTGTCAGTGTGGTGGCGCTGTCTCTTTGCATTGGCTATCATTGTGAGTGTGGTGGCGCTGTCTCTTTGCATTGGCTATCATTGTCAGTGTGGTGGCGCTGTCTCTTTGCATTGGCTATCATTGTGAGTGTGATGGCGCTGTCTCTTTGCATTGGCTATCATTGTCAGTGTGGTGGCGCTGTCTCTTTGCATTGGCTATCATTGTGAGTGTGGTGGCGCTGTCTCTTTGCATTGGCTATCATTGTCAGTGTGGTGGCGCTGTCTCTTTGCATTGGCTATCATTGTGAGTGTGATGGCGCTGTCTCTTTGCATTGGCTATCATTGTCAGTGTGATGGCGCTGTCTCTTTGCATTGGCAATCATTTACCAGTCACATTAGTAACTCTTTGTAAAATATCTCTGTTGTAGAGATTTTCCAGTACCATATGCAATCTCTTTCACATCTCTGATAGCATCTCCTCCCTTACGAACAGTAAGTGTGTGTACCGTGTTCGTACAGTGCATCTCTCTATCAGTTAGTTATAGTAACAAGAGACACCTCCTGTCTGTACCGTGTTCGTACAGTGCATCTCTCTAGCAGTTAGTTATAGTAACAAGAGACACCTCCTGTCTGTACCGTGTTCGTACAGTGCATCTCTCTAGCAGTTAGTTATAGTAACAAGAGACACCTCCTGTCTGTACCGTGTTCGTACAGTGCATCTCTCTAGCAGTTAGTCTGGAGTAGAAAGGAAGCGATGGATGCAAGCAACGAGAGAGCGAAAGGGATCTGACAAATTGTCGCACAGTTACACAATTTCGATCACACGAGAAAATGCTAATCATTTCAATGGGTATCCATGATACTTGCTGGTATCATGGCTACCAATTAAAGTAACGAGATCAAACAGGTATCATGGATACCAATTAAAGTAACGAGATCAAACAGGTATCACGGATACCAATTAAAGTAACGAGAGCAAACAGGTATCATGGCTACCAATTAAAGTAACGAGATCAAACAGGTATCACGGATACCAATTAAAGTAACGAGAGCAAACAGGTATCATGGCTACCAATTAAAGTAACGAGATCAAACAGGTATCACGGATACCAATTAAAGTAACGAGATCAAACAGGTATCATGGATACCAATTAAAGTAACGAGATCAAACAGGTATCACGGATACCAATTAAAGTAACGAGAGCAAACAGGTATCATGGCTACCAATTAAAGTAACGAGATCAAACAGGTATCACGGATACCAATTAAAGTAACGAGATCAAACAGGTATCATGGATACCAATTAAAGTAACGAGATCAAACAGGTATCACGGATACCAATTAAAGTAACGAGAGCAAACAGGTATCATGGCTACCAATTAAAGTAACGAGATCAAACAGGTATCACGGATACCAATTAAAGTAACGAGAGCAAACAGGTATCATGGCTACCAATTAAAGTAACGAGATCAAACAGGTATCACGGATACCAATTAAAGTAACGAGAGCAAACAGGTATCATGGCTACCAATTAAAGTAACGAGAGCAAACAGGTATCATGGCTACCAATTAATGAAATAAAGTAACGACTTAAATGATGTACCGTCTCATAACTCGTCACTTCCTCATTGAGTAGATAAGAATATTCAGCATCTGGTGAGGACATTAGCCTCTGGAGATGAGAAACAAGGAGGCTACTCACACTTTAGTGAGGAAAATCTAAACAATGGAACTAACTAACTTGCTAACGTTAGCACTGAAAGCTACAGGAATTGTATGTATCACTAGTAGCTACTCACCATAACATCTCTAGTAGCTACTCACCATAACATCACTAGTAGCTACTCACCATAACATCTCTAGTAGCTACTCACCATAACATCTCTAGTAGCTACTCACCATAACATCACTAGTAGCTACTCACCATAACATCACTAGTAGCTACTCACCATAACATCACTAGTAGCTACTCACCATAACATCACTAGTAGCTACTCACCATAACATCACTAGTAGCTACTCACCATAACATCACTAGTAGCTACTCACCATAACATCTCATTCTGTCATAACGACATAAGAGACAACAACACACGTACGTACTAACACACTCTGGTGATTTAAACTCTCCGCCAATCACAGCTACTAAGGTATGGGGGGGGGGGTGAGGCAGGTGTAACGTTTTGGCAACCTCAAGACTAGATTACTAGTTACTAGTAAAGTAATTAGCTACACTACTAGTAAAGTAATTAACTACACTACTAGTAAAGTAATTAGCTACAGTACTAGTAAAGTAATTAACTACACTACTAGTAGAGTAATTAACTACACTACTAGTAAAGTAATTAACTACACTACTAGTAAAGTAATTAGCTACACTACTAGTAAAGTAATTAACTACACTACTAGTAAAGTAATTAGCTACACTACTAGTAAAGTAATTAGCTACACTACTAGTAAAGTAATTAACTACACTACTAGTAAAGTAATTAGCTACACTACAAGTAATTAGCTTAGAATGTACAGAAAAAGATACAGATATAGACTTCACAGTTATGTAACTTGATGCACTTGTTACTCGATGCACTTGTTATGACCACAGTGTGACAATAGCTTCCCCAGAATGGGACACTGCTGGTCACATGGTCATGAATGTGGTCAATGTTAAGACAATGGGAAGACGTAACAACATGCACCTGATGTATAATGTAACTTCTATTGGGGTAAGATACGAATTATTCAACAGATACACAACAGTATAATTTCAATTGGTAACCATGATACCTGCAGGTATCATGGATACCAATTGAAATGGTTAATTCTATACATTTCCTAATACCTATTGTCACTAATGTACAACAACAACAGTTCAATAATTGTAGCTTAGCCAACCTAAACATTGGAGTGTGAAATGCGAGAAGGGTTTTGACTCCTTAATATGAGGAAACTGTTATTTTACAACAGATTGATGTTATACCAATAATTATTTAACTACAAGAAGTTTATTCACAATTTATTCTTTTCACAATTACATACATCTGTACTAATACCCTAATAATACTAGTTTTCTCATTCCGCTCTAAAACAACAGCTGCATGAAGAAAACAGAAAATTTTAGCCGACATACAAAACACATTCTTCTATTCACACGTGGCATTTCTGAAGCAGGGTATAAATTGCTTACCTGATGACCAGCGTGTGTTTTCTAAAAACTCAAAACTTCATGCCGATGTTTTGGCTTACCATTGAGTTCAATGTAGTCTTTCACTCTAGGCATGAAATATCATGCCACTAACTAGATTAACACAGACCAATGGTGTACCTTTTCCAACTTCATGTGGATTTGAGAAGTCTAGGGAGAAGGAGATATTAAATGAATAATTAATTTAAATGGCTATTTTATAATTTGAATAAATCACTCACTTTATTATTATGTTAGGTATATTTATCTCTCTCATTTACATACAAATTTGAATATTTGTTATCTGGTAAAAGAATCTACCTAGCTTATATTTAAAAAATATATATTGATTGAAATAGTTTTAAGTAATATGCTAAGTTCTACAAGATTAATGAATCGTTTTTCTTGAGTAATTAATATTCAACAGACGCCACATTTCTTCCCATTTTCTGCAGTGATATGTTTCAATTTTGGCGTCAAAAACAAAATAACATGTCAAAATATATAAAAATAACTTGTATGGGGTTATTAAGGAATATTTTGAAACAATTGGTTAGTATGAATATTTACCTCCATAAAAATATAATTTTTATATTAAAAGATATAAAAAATAGATAATAATAACATAAGAAATAATGCAATAGCAAAATGTAGTAAGAATTAATGAAACGTCACGCACTTTCCTTGTTATAACTTGCCAACAGTCGCTAGATAATTAAAATTATCTAGCGCAGGCCAGGATCTGCCTAGAAATCAAGGAAATAAATAAACGCCGTGTGTGAAAGATAGTCTGTTTTCTTCATGCAGCTTTTGTTTTACAGCGGAATGAGAAAACTACTCGTGTGAAAGGGGCCTTAGTGTGTTTATTTATTTGGTGTCCACTTTTACACTACAGGTATTAAACATGAAGAATGTAACTATGATACGCACGGGAATATATTGACTTGATATTTAAATTCCCCTGTTTTTATTCAATTTTAAATGTATTTTATCTATAAAATAAATTAGACTATGCAGAAAATTTAATTTTTATTCATTTCATTAAAAGTAACCTAATAACGGGTAATAAATTGGTATTGATGATGACCTGTTATTCTTGACAGGAAAGTACACTAGTATTAGAATATTGCTGGATACACATTATATGAAAGTGTCACTGGTATAAACTAGGAATGTTACAGTTCAAGTAAAATAATGTGCTTCATAAACTCTCCATTTGTGTCTCCAAATGGAGCAGAATGTCTCTCCAAAATGATGAAATTGTCATAAATTCTCTCCCCAAAATAATATGGTAGCATAGGAAATAATTAGATATTTCTCCCAAATTCCAATTAGAAAACTCAAATCTACAATAAAAAACTCACCAATATATTGGCAAGTGAGGACATACTTTATTATCCGGCTTATGGTGATTCTTCATGTTGCATAGATTGGATTTACACAACACTGGGCATAAATGAGGTCCAGTCTGTATTTGGTGCAGAAAATTCCACTGATCTTTTCAAAAAGCTGAAAAAATCTATCAATAATTTTGCTGACCCACCAACATTTTCATAATTTATCTTATCAAAGTTAATGGTAACATTATACATAGGAATAATTAATGAAGAGCAAAAAGTTCCACCGACTTTGCTAGAATATTTTTTCCAAAGAGGAAAAAATTCCGTCAACAAGTCGGTGGAATTTATCATGAAATACAGTCTGGACTGAGGTAGGTAGGTTATGTTCAACAATCACAGCAGCAACATAGGCCGTAGGGGTAAGTTATGAATTATCGGTCAGTTTCATATCACATATTCAGAGATATAAGAAAAACATTCAAAAACTGGTGTAATTATACCTAATTATATTATAAATAAATCTATTTATTATTATATCACTTTCTTTAAAGTCTTGTATGACTGATTTAAATCAGACCGAAGATGCAAAACTGACCAATTGTTTAAAGTTACCCTGATTTAAATTATATTTTCTAATGTCTAACTACAGCCCAGTCAGCACCGTGTTCCAAAGTATGGACAAAGACACCAGTATACTGGCAACTTTTGAGAGGTGAAATAAGTAGCAAAACCTGTAAATAACAAGAGAATCACTCCCCAATAGTCTCAAGAGATACACATGCATCAGACATGAAGCATAAGGATGTTTTCAAGAGTAAAATCTTCACTAGGAAGTCAAATTTCTCCTTTAAAGTATCTTGAATGTGGCACCCTGGATCTCTTTTTTCACTATAGCGCGGCTTTTCTGCCACACTGTGAAACATGGAGTCTGCAAAGCGTGTTCATGTCGCACAAGATCTCTGGAGACATTTTTTGATGGATAAAATATTTTTGAAAGATCTTGGAAACCAATTATTCCTAATTATTGGTGCTGAAGAACTTGACGAACCTTCGTCATGGTTCATGGACTTGACAACATGGTAGATAGCACGTCAAGCTTTCCTTAGTAATGCCACAATCGTAAACAAACAAACAAACTTAAAAAAGGCGGGAGAAACACTTGTTCTTGCTGGTAAATTAATAAAATACAATTGACATAATATTACTTATTTGGAGATTAATTAGTAATTCATTGAACAGTTTAAACAAACCCACTAAACCAAATTAGTGGTTATTAATATCTCTAATTAAGTAGTGATATTAATTCCTAAACAGAATCGTACACATTGTAGTGGTTGCACGGGGACGCAAACAGAGGGACCATGCTTCTTACCTTGAAGGAATGTTCTTAAGAGTTCATCATCACGGGAACCCAGGTAATAAAGCATGTCCAAACTCGCCATTTTATTTGCAAATGGTGAGAAATATTAATTTTTCTCCTATGCTACAACGTTATTTTGGAGAGAATTTAAAATAATTTGATCATTTCTGAGAGAAATTTGGTTATTTTTTGGAGAGAGCTGAAGACACAAATGGAGAGTTTATGAGTCACACCAGATTACTATTGTACCTGCCACCTGGTGCAAAAGATGCATGAAGTTTATCCACAATCCAGCAACTGTCAACTATTGAGGTTGGCTCCTATACCAATCAAGTTCCCCGTCCCAGTCATATAAGAAAAAATGATATAATAGTAGGGTAAATGCCCCACTAATCGGCACTTTAAGCCATCAGAGTCCGTGTTATCGTATTATAAATACGATATATAGTGTTAAAACTAAATCCCGGTCAATATTGGAAAAGGAAACTTTGAGGAATAATTTTACGTCCTCTAAAATGCTCTACCTCTTGTTAATTGTTTAAATAAGAAGCTTATAAACATAAATCTCTTAATCACTAGTAATCGTCATTTGAATTTCAATAATCAGCAGTATCAGTTTGCATAATCGGCACGCTCTACCGTCTACACCAATGATCGTTAAAATTCACTTCTCGGCACTGTAGAGGGTACTGCTCTAGAATAACTCTGTAGGGGGTACTGCTCTAGAATAACTCTGTAGGGGGTACTGCTCTAGAATAACTTTAGGTCATTAAGAATTTGATGAGTGGTAAAGAAACATTGTCTATCAAATTTATATTATTTTAACCGACATAAACAGAAATTTAACAATACAGTGAATATTACAAATATGAAAACTGTGAAGACAAGATTAACATGTTGTTATTATTATATATATATTATATATAGAACTGCTTGCCGGTAATCCAATCTAATAGGAGTTGGTCATAATTAACATATGTGATAAATACTTAGCTATATCTTTCCACTGAGTACTGAACGTACGAGAATTTGAGTAGAGCTTATCTCCTTCCCAAAGAAATATACTGAAATAAACATATTTATAAAAAAATATAGTTAATTCTTCAGTTCAGACACGAAACAAGAAAGTCTAAGTACATATAAGTTTAACACATTTAAATAGCATTATTATCTAGATCTTTCATGACAGTTTCTCATATAATTGTAAATTTAAATAATAAATTGGTTCTCAAAATACATCACAAAACACGATATTATTATGTGTTCAGCTAATGTTATGTATCACAATAATATTATCACATAGATTCATTTGCTCAGGTACAGTCAAACAAAAGTGTATCAATAATATATTTTTGAGTTTACTAATTTCACATTTGCAAACATTATTTTTACTAATTGTAATGTTTGTAGATATTTAAAAATTGGTTTCAGTCTATATTTGGTGCACAAAATTCCACTGACTTTTTGAAAAAGCTGAAAAATCCACCATAAATTTCCAGTAATTTGACTGATCCACCAACATTTTAGCAATTTAGCCACCGAAAATTAATGGTAACATAGAAATAGATATCTAAAAATCCACAGACATTGCCAGAATATTATTTTCAGAGGAAAAAAATTCCACCGACATGTCGGTGGAATTTACCACGAAATACAGACTGCCGGGGAGTGAGCCTGGGCAAAGGCCTGAATTATTGAATAGACAGAATAGTGAATGCAGAATGATAGAATCTGGACCTGGTAAACTGCTCTCAAAGAAATAAAATATTCCTTATGTACCTTGGGAAAACCATTGTGGAAAATAGTCATAAATTCTATTGCTACTTACTAAAGGACAAATTCCAATAGTCTTTAGAAATGGTCTATTACTTAGGATTTAGGCAGTTAGGAAATAATGAGGCATTTAACCTTACGACTCTTTGGCATATAAACTACCTAGGTACTTACTATTTGTAGAGAACAAATCGTCAGCAGGAAACATCTGCCTGAATTACGTCCACAAACCATCTTAAACTCCACTGGTTAACCTAAACAAATGAACAACAAAACAAACTCAAATGAGCCATTTGTAACACAAAAAAACTTCACAACCTCCACCCACGACTCATGTCACAACACTGAATTTTTAAAGGGAAAACTGAAGTGTTGCCATCGATAAGAGTGTATGTGTTTATCCACTAGAATAGTATTCTCAATACAAAGGATAACTTAAATGAGAAGCTCTATGTTATTTTATAAATTATTTCTAATATTTACTTTTGTAATAATAAATGACGTTCATGATTAATATTATTATTTAGGTGTAACAGGTAAAATGTATATCTAGCTGTTAATTACATAGGTTGATAATTTGATAACTTACAGAAATGCAGTAGGTGTCAAGGGAGAGCTGTACAGAGCCTTGGGAAATGTGAGAAGTGTGTGGACAAGTTGGTGGAGGTTTATAATCGGCTGCTGGAGGATGAAGAGGTGGTGGAGGGATGGAAAATCTCAAAAACAGTAATGCTGCCTAAAGTTAAGAAGCCACAAGCTAGTCAGCATATCGTCCTGTGGCGCTGACAAATGCTGGTTATAAGATGTTTATGGGATTATTGAAAGAGAAAGTGAGTGAGCAGAGGCTGTTAGATGAGAGAGTGTGGAGTCTACAGGCGGGGTTTACGGAGGGAAGAAGGATGGAAGAAAATCTGTTCCTGTTGAGGTCAAGTGTGGAGGAGAGCTATAGGAAGAAGGAGGCATTGGTGGTAGTAGCGGTGGACTTTGCGAAGGCATTCGATAGTGTTGATAGGGGGACTTTGATAGGGGCTCTTATGTACTATAAGTGTGACCCAAGAATGATTAGTGTGGTGGCAAATTTGTACCAGGTAGATAGGACTGAGATATGGAGGGAGGGAAAGCAGTTGGGGGAAACGGAAGTTGGAAGTGGGATCAGGCAAAGTTGCACGGGTTCTCCGCAGCTATTTGTAATGGTTGTGGGAATGATAATTGAGAAGCTGTTGAGGAGTGGTATGGGATACAGAAGGGGAGGAGTCAGAGTGCCGGTTCTTTTCTATGCGGATGATGGTCTGCTGCTGTGAAGGAGTGTTGAGGAGGCGGGGAGAATGATTGGAGTGCTGGAGGAAGGAGCGGAGAGCTGTGGAGTGTGGAGGAAGGTTATGGCTGCACCCTCGTGGACTCCCACTGTGACTCTTCAAGGAGAAGTAAGATGTTCTTCAGTGCTCGCCAGAGATATAAAGGAAAAGTTGAAGTTTGCCAAGCATTTGATGAGGACAGAGAGTGTAGTTTTGAGAAGGGTGATGGAGGAATGAGGGTAGAGCTGAGACAGGATCCATGGATGAGGATGGTGGGTGACTACTTGGGGGAGGTGGGTGTGAGTTGGAGGCAGTTGGAGGATATGAGCAGCGGCCATGTTGAGAGATTGGTGAATGAGTGGGAGCATGGGAGGTGGAGATTGAGGAGAAGTCGAACTTGCGGTACTATATAGGGAGAAGGTGAGGATTGGGGAGGGGAGTTTTATGACAATAGTTGGGGATCGAGGTTGCTGTTTGGAGTGTGGAGTAATACGTTGAGGCTGGGTTGGAGGATGAGGCACTGGGGAGATGTGGTGGGGTGTAGTATGTGCGGAGCTGTAGAGGAGACTCTGGAGCACTTTATACTCGAGTGTCCGAGTCTGGAGGCGATGAGAGAGCGTCATGGAGTACGGACGACGGGGGAAGTGATGTGCTTTGGGGAGCGAGACACTCGGAGGGTGTGTGCATTTCTGGAGGAGGCATGGGGTGTTAGGGTTGGAGAGGGATGAGGTGTGTGAGGCGGCTGGCGGGGTGACGGCCCTGCGGAAGGTTATCGGAGGAAGGTGAGGGTGAAACCGGTGGCTCTAACAAGCCAATACCGACCAAGTTCTAGTTCCATAAATCGTATAATGTACGTAATGCAGAAAATATGAATTTGCGTTAGGATTTTAATTGCATGATTTAATAATGAATGGAGTATGGAGAATATAAATTTGAATTGAAAAATCAGTTAATTCTGAATATTTATTTCGATATACCTACAGCATATGCTTAAAATTTATTGTCAGAAGACGTGTAATTATAAAATTATCTTCGTCATTTATCAACCTCAATCCCAGTAAACATTACAATGTTGAGCCAACGGTGGCCCAATTCAGAACGAAACTCTGGGCCAACGTTGTCATGCCGGTCTTGATGTATTGGGCCAGCAAAGGCCCGACGTTTGCCCACCTCACGGATACCCACCGGCCCTGAACAGTATTACCACGTATAAACGAGTTATTGGTGACGGAAATACTTAACGTTGCCGATGCCATGCATGTATACGGCCAGTATGTACCACTATTTTCAAATAACAGGTGTATTAGTAAGATTACGCTATACAGAACACGTGAACACAACAATGTTATTAGCTGTCCTACAAAAACATTTTACAGATCGAAGTCAGGGAAAAAATAGAACACTTGTCTATTCAAACTCTAATCTATAACTTTACCTACGCTGTTTTAACCAATTATTAATATTTTTATTTAAAATAAAATTGAAAGTATAATTTTCAATGTGAATAATTATTTCAGACGGAAAAATAACTTTTCATACTAAATATATGAATTAACTAGCGTCGAAGCTCATTTTTATGAATGAAATAAATAAAGTGTTAAATTAATAATTGAAGGGGTAACAGGCCTATTTATAGTAAATTGCCAGAAACGGCTACAATTTCAAAGATATACTTAATTGAGGATATTTAAATTGGCTATTTGGTTTGATTAAAGTGGAGAAAGGTCATTTGCACCTATTTTCTCTGATTAACTCTGGCGATAACTGCCAAATAGAACCGGTAGACAAGTATAATAAATATACTGGTACATCAAAAAATCACAGGATTGGTTAACCAATGTTTTCCTTCATTGGGCCACTGCTGTTTGGCAACCGTTGGCCGAGTGTCGTTTTCATTGCATAAGCACAGTGTGTAATAGCGCTGGCATGCCAATGCCAAATCGTGCCTTTACTTTGCCAACGTTTATCGACGTTGGCCCGATAGTGCAAAGTTATCAGGGATAATTCGCTCAATTTTTGCACAAAAAGTATTAATAACTTTGAAACATATAGAAAAATATATACTGAATTGAGTTGTATGCGGTTTGCAGAATAATGATCCCAGATCATAGCTCTACATTATAATGTAATAAACCTCATTTTTTTCCCGGAGCCTGATGAGGACCTTTAAAGGTCCTCTCCAGGCTCCGGGAAAAAAATGAGTTTATTACATAATATTATAGAACTAAGGTCTACGATCATTATTCCGCAAACCACATGCAATTCTTTTCAGTATATATTTTATTATTTGCTTTTAAAGTTTTTTAATACTCTGTGATCAACAATTGAGTGAATCTCCAACCTGACGCTGAGAAAGATGGTTGTACACTCTTTGTTTTGATTTCAAATTTAGATTTTTAAACAAAATACGCGTTTTTGGCCTTCTTTTGAGATATAATTGTTTCTAAAAGTATATAAACGTTTCTATAATAAGTTTTTCCAAATTTAAACCTATAAACGAATAATAAATAGATTTATTAAACCAAATACCTAGTTGAAAATCAAAACAAATGGTGTACATTCTTCTTCTTCAGACTGAAAATTAGAAAGTCGGAAGTAAAGTAGGTTTTGTAGAGTTTTGATTATAAAAATCTTTAAAAGCATATAAAATTAAAAATATGCTATCAAATTTGATGCGGTTTACAGTAAAATGATAAGAAACATTAGCCTCGTTGATTTAAGCAATAAAAAAATTTGCTTGGAGGGGATCTTTAAGCTATTTCACAGTTATTTCCATTCTATCTCGCCCCACTGTTCATTCAAGAGAATATATATGCTGGTAAAGCTCTTACAGCGGACGATATTTGAACGGACAAAGGTCGTTGCAGATCGCTACAACGACCTCTTTACATTATATGGGTTAACAAATATTTTATTCGTCAACCAACTATCCAGTTAAACATTGACTATATTCAGAAGTATTACAATTTGCAATCAACACTAGATCTTTTTTTTAGATTTTCAGTATTTTGATTTAGTTATACCCTTTTCCGCCACATTTTCTTTGACTAGAAAATTTCAATAGAAAACTTGAAAAAAGGTGTGACTATTCTATATTCAATTTCAATATATACTTCATTTATTCATACCAAACGAAAAAATAGAATCAGGAAATGAAATAAGTTATTTTTATATTGTGTTCAGTTTAATAAACGATTATTAATTATGCTATGTTTATTAGTTTGCATGTAGATTGTAGCCTGTACATGGATATCGATACCTATGTAAGTGAAGTTGAAAAATAATACCCTTTTTATGCTATTTTACTTTACTAATTTATATGTAATTCAATAAGTAATTTCATATAGGATTTTTCCATATGATGAGCAACAACTATAGTGTATTAGTTACAAAAAGGATCCGAATTACTAAAATTTTGTTGTGTATCCGATAATAACATATAAACTGCGTTTATCGCTTTATTGCAGATCACTATTTTGTGAATAATTTCAATAATATTGATCGCACAGTAGTGAAACTTTGGTCACTGGAAGATTGCTTCTATGTTAGTATCTTGCTGAAATATTTTTTCAATCCATGAGAAAATTGGAAAGTTATGACCGTTTATGTATTTTGAAGTCATTTTAACTGTTCATCGCTTTATTGCAGCTCTGTGAAAAAGCCAAAAAATGGGCGATTAACTTCTACCGAGAGGGTAAAATTGTAGCAGGTCCTGCAGAAGGGAGGACTCTTCTATATTTAGCTTTATAACTTGGAAGGGATAAGAGAACAATAGTTTCTTTTGTGGAAAATTCCGACACAAACCCAAGGAGAGATGAGGGTAAGAGAAAAAGAATTTCCCCTCGAAATATGTGAAAAATACGCAGGCAGGTCATAAGGCAGGTCATAAGGCAGCTAAATGATACTAGTGCCTCCATTTTTGACAAGACTGTCATTGGTCTTACGTCAAAACAGTCCTGATGTAATGTCTCAAATGAAACGGTCGGAAATGCTCAATGGGGCTTAAGACCAGAGAACAGGGCAATCAAGTCATGTGAGTCTCTCACTTGATGCCCAGAGATGTGGGGAAAGAAGTTGTAACCCTTCAAGCATGAGTTTGTTCGAAGTAATACAAGAAAATCATCTTTTGCCAACGAGATAATTGCAAACTATTAGGACAAGGGAACAAGTACTCAACAAAAGAGGCAATCTAGGATTGGATTGTTAGGTTTACACCCTCTGGTACTCGGAGAGGGTCAATTAACGTTTCAACAATGATGCCCGCTTAAAACATAAAGCCACAGCCTCCTTGTTGACGACGAAACCAGTGTGGATAAACAGCTCCAGTAGGAACCAAACTTTAACCCATCCATCCAGACAATCAAGTGTGGCTCTTTCCTCATCTGTTAAAAGAACAAGTAGGAAGTTTGTTTTCATGTTATTCTGTGTACATCGAATGCCTTTTTCCTTATGGGTCTTGTCCATAGGAGGCCTGGAAATGGGCTTAACGTTCCTCTTCGTCTCATTTAAGACACTGTTTGGACGAATAACCAATGACAGCCTTGTCGAAAATTGAAGCACTAGTGTTATTTGGCTGCCTTATAACCTGCCTGCGTATTTTTCACATATTTCGAGGGAAAAAGCTTCTCCTCGTACCCTCATCTCTCCTTGGGTTGGTGTCGGGATTTTCCACAAAATAAACTATTGTTCTCTTATCCCTTCCAAGTTATAAAGCTAAATATAGAAGAGTTCTCCCTTCTGCAGGACCTGCTACAATTTTACCCTCTCGGTAGAAGTTAATCGCCCATTTTTTGGCCTTTTCACAGAGCTGCAATAAAGCGATGGACAGTTAAAATGACTTCAAAATACATAAACAATCATAACTTTCCAAATTTCTCATGGATTCAAAAAATATTTCAGCAAGATACTAACATAGAAGCAATCTTCCAGTGACTAAAGTTTCACTACTGTGCGATCAATATTATTGAAATTATTCACAAAATAGTGATCTGCAATAAAGCGATAAACGCAGTTTATATGTACATATTTTAAAATGCTATACAACTGTTATTATGCTTTCTACGAATGCATGATATTGCACTATAATCTTGATCACATTCACCATACCGATATATTTCCATTTCCTGAAGTATAGTCATCACACGTTATGAATAGGAAAGCTTGGTCCGTGGATCATAAGTACTTTTTCAGTTCTGGTTCGTGAGAAAAGAAAGTCTGTTAACCACTGAGATACAGGGAACTTTTCCGGTACCAGTACTGGGCGTTGTACGAGCTTTACCTGTATGTATAATAAAGGGAATCGATCGACAACTATTGATCAACAGATTGCGCAGCGAAATCGGTCGATATCGCAGATCACTCAAACGCGTGTGACATATACATATTAATAATAATATATTTAATTTATCAAAAATTATATTTTTTACTCTTTAGAATCAAAACTCTTATATTTCCATTTAATTATTCTAGTGTGACCCCCGTAGTCATGATACTGCAGCAAATTATTAGTTTTCCTTTTCTATTTCTGTTTCTTTTATTTTTCTCTTATTTACACCAACTTTATGAGGCGCTGTTGATAGAATGACTGTTAACACATTTTGTGACACACGGACAGACAGAAGGACGCGGCTCTTATTACAGTATAGATTACCAGTCCTAGTAACGCAACTCAGTGTGGTGACGTTCGACTGAGGGTGGATGGGGAGCTGTTGGTGGACTCTGAATCGATAGCTTGTAGATTTAATGAATATTTTTGTAGCACAGGTGAAGAAATTAATATTTCCCATTCAGGTAATGCCAGTTCTACCCCTATTCACATAAATGGTAACTGTTAACTCTTTCTTCTTCAGGCCTGTCACCTGCGGTAATGTATTTAGATCTATCATGTCACTTAAGAACAAATGAAGCAATGTAAATGATCTACCTACATTTATTCTCAAATATTTAGCAAATATTATGTCCCCTGTGTTGTCTGAGAGAGTAAATAAGTCCCTTACAACAGCTGTATTTCCTGATATGTTGAAGAATGCACGTGTTATACCAATTTATAAAAATGGGGATATTAGTAATTAGTAATTATCGTCCAATAACCATCCTATCTGACTATTCCAAGATATTTGAGAAGCTGGTACAAGGTCAATGGATGTTATACTTGGACACCAAAAATATACTGTCTACTAATCAATTTGGATATCGTGTTAATGGTGGCACTAATAAAGCTATTGTTTCCTATCTTCAGCGAATATATGACTCGTTAAATGATGGCGGTTACTACATTTTGGTGTTCCTGGATTTTCGGAAGGCTTTTGATTCGGTCAACCATTGTATTTTATTAGATAAACTTCAACTGTACGGAATAAGAGGCATCCCACAGTCATGTACCGATCTTATTTGACGTGGGGACCCTATGAGTACCATTTCATTTTTACGTGTATACACTTCCTGTACTTATTTCGTTGTAGCTGCTACAAAGGATGTGACATGCAGAGGGACCTTTACAGATGCGTGATGTCTAAACTCAGGGACTCTTTGAGTACCATTTCATTTTGACGTGTATGCACTTCCTGTACTTATTTCGTTGTAGCTGCTACAAAGGATGTGACATGCAGAGGGACCTTTACAGATGCGTTATGTCTAAACTCAGGGACCCTTTGAGTACCATTTCATTTTGACGTGTATGCACTTCCTGTACTTATTTCGTTGTAGCTGCTACAAAGGATGTGACATGCAGAGGGACCTTTACAGATGCGTTATGTCTAAACTCAGGGACTCTTTGAGCACCATTTCATTTTGACGTGTATGCACTTCCTGTACTTATTTCGTTGTAGCTGCTACAAAGGATGTAACATGCAGAGGGACCTTTACAGATGCGTGATGTCTAAACTCAGGGACTCTTTGAGTACCATTTCATTTTGACGTGTATGCACTTCCTGTACTTATTTCGTTGTAGCTGCTACAAAGGATGTAACATGCAGAGGGACCTTTACAGATGCGTGATGTCTAAACTCAGGGACTCTTTGAGTACCATTTCATTTTGACGTGTATGCACTTCCTGTACTTATTTCGTTGTAGCTGCTACAAAGGATGTAACATGCAGAGGGACCTTTACAGATGTGTTATGTCTAAACTCAGGGACTCTTTGAGCACCATTTCTTGAACCAAATCTCACAGTTGAAGGAAGTGTTATAGGAAATGTACCACAAACAATTCCTTTATTTTTTATTCCACAAATGAACACAAAGAAGTTATGAATAGATACATTCCTTTTATTTCATGAATATTTATATTTCTACAAATAGCATTTTATTTCCCAGTTCCTAGATTCTGAGTTATCATTAGATTCTGCCATTGCAAGGCAAAGATAAGAGTCTTATCGCATAACATATTCTTATCAGTTCTTCTATTCACCAATAGTAAGTTGTGAAGTCATACCCCAGTAGAGTGGAGTGAAGTGTGAAGTGAATTAAGTGATGTGGAAGTACTGGTAAGTAATAACCAATGTCACTAACTAATTCTAACACGCAAACAGCAACACACCAGTTGTACACACTACCGGTATCACTTTCTTTACTCTTAGTCAGTGGCTGAATAGAACTGGTGAATGTTCTACCACAAGTAACCCTGTTAGCACCGTGATATTACGTTACAGGGGGGGGGGGGGTATTGACCCCCCTTCTATTCCTTACGCTCATCAAATTGTTGTTTCATTCTGGGGGAGAGTCACAAAGTCAAATTACAATTTAGGTTCCCCCCCCTCATTTTCAACATTTCGAAAAGTTAGTGCTGTCAGACGTCACTGAGATCTCCCAGAGAGAAAATTATGGTGGATCATATGAGACTATTAGGGCACCCTTTCTAATCTTCTACAATTCACCACAAATTTCTCACTGGACTGCGTAATTCTTTATATACCAGTCCCCCCACTACCCCCCCCCCCCCCCCCTTCCGTTATTTTGATGAGAATGACTATTTCACCAAGTTTGACACTTCACCGTACACACCAACGTACAATCTTAGTACAGTCTGATAAGATATGATGTTCTTTCACTGATAGTCCAGGTAGTATGACAACCTAACCTCTCCTCTGTTGTAGAGATAACAGAACTGCATGAATATGGAGATAGGAAAAGATTTTATAAGGAGTTCTGAATTAACCTCCACATTAACACTAGTAACCTAACCTCTCCTCTGTTGTAGAGATAACAGAACTGCATGGATATGGAGATAGGAAAAGATTTTATAAGGAGTTCTGAATTAACCTCCACATTAACACTAGTAACCTAACCTCTCCTCTGTTGTAGAGATAACAGAACTGCATGAATATGGAGATAGGAAAAGATTTATAAGGAGTTCTGAATTAACCTCCACATTAACACTAGTAACCTAACCTCTCCTCTGTTGTAGAGATAACAGAACTGCATGAATATGGAGATAGGAAAAGATTTATAAGGAGTTCTGAATTAACCTCCACATTAACACCAGTAACCTAGCTGCTGGTTCACCCTACCAGGTATCTTGACAAGCAATAATAACTTTAATTCTAAACCTAATTGTTGCTGTCTTTTCATAACTTTACCTTTTCACGTTTGTAATTACACAAGGTTAGACAGTAACTAAGTGGATAAAAGGTAAGATAGTCGCACTGTGAGTATTCATTAGGATATATTAGGCGTATGTCAGCCAACCCCCTCGAACAACACTAACCTAAACTTCGAGAAGTAATTATCCATTAGACTCTAGCGAAAATATTAGGATATATTAGGCGTATGTCAGCCAAACAAATATTCATTGTAGTAATAGTATAACGAGCAAATATTCATTGTAGTAATAGTTTAACGAGCAAATATTCATTGTAGTAATAGTATAGCGAGCAAATATTCATTGTAGTAATAGTATAACGAGCAAATATTCATTGTAGCAATAGTATAACGAGAAAATATTCATTGTAGTAATAGTATAGCGAGCAAATATTCATTGTAGTAATAGTATAACGAGAAAATATTCATTGTAGTAATAGTATAGCGAGCAAATATACATTGTAGTAATAGTAAAACGAACAAATATTCATTGTAGTAATACTATAACGAGCAAATATTCATTGTAGCAATAGTATAACGAGCAAATATTCATTGTAGTAATAGTATAACGAGAAAATATTCATTGTAGTAATAGTATAGCGAGCAAATATTCATTGTAGTAATAGTATAACGAGAAAATATTCATTGTAGTAATAGTTTAACGAGCAAATATTCATTGTAGTAATAGTTTAACGAGCAAATATTCATTGTAGTAATAGTATAACGAGAAAATATTCATTGTAGTAATAGTATAACGAGCAAATATTCATTGTAGTAATAGTATAGCGAGCAAATATTCATTGTAGTAATAGTATAACGAGCAAATATTCATTGTAATAATAGTATAACGAGCAAATATTCATTGTAGTAATAGTATAACGAGCAAATATTCATTGTAGTAATAGTATAACGAGCAAATATTCATTGTAGTAATAGTATAACGAGCAAATATTCATTGTAGCAATAGTATAACGAGCAAATATTCATTGTAGTAATAGTTTAACGAGCAAATATTCATTGTAGTAATAGTATAACGAGCAAATATTCATTGTAGCAATAGTATAACGAGCAAATATTCATTGTAGCAATAGTATAACGAGCAAATATTCATTGTAGCAATAGTATAACGAGCAAATATTCATTGTAGCAATAGTATAACGAGCAAATATTCATTGTAGTAATAGTTTAACGAGCAAATATTCATTGTAGTAATAGTATAACGAGCAAATATTCATTGTAGTAATAGTTTAACGAGCAAATATTCATTGTAGTAATAGTTTAACGAGCAAATATTCATTGTAGTAATAGTTTAACGAGCAAATATTCATTGTAGTAATAGTATAACGAGAAAATATTCATTGTAGTAATAGTATAACGAGCAAATATTCATTGTAGCAATAGTATAACGAGCAAATATTCATTGTAGTAATAGTATAACGAGCAAATATTCATTGTAGTAATAGTTTAACGAGCAAATATTCATTGTAGTAATAGTTTAACGAGCAAATATTCATTGTAGTAATAGTATAACGAGCAAATATTCATTGTAGTAATAGTATAACGAGCAAATATTCATTGTAGTAATAGTTTAACGAGCAAATATTCATTGTAGTAATAGTATAACGAGCAAATATTCATTGTAGTAATAGTATAACGAGCAAATATTCATTGTAGTAATAGTATAACGAGCAAATATTCATTGTAGTAATAGTTTAACGAGCAAATATTCATTGTAGTAATAGTATAACGAGCAAATATTCATTGTAGTAATAGTTTAACGAGCAAATATTCATTGTAGCAATAGTATAACGAGCAAATATTCATTGTAGTAATAGTATAACGAGCAAATATTCATTGTAGCAATAGTATAACGAGCAAATATTCATTGTAGTAATAGTATAACGAGAAAATATTCATTGTAGTAATAGTATAACGAGAAAATATTCATTGTAGTAATAGTATAACGAGCAAATATTCATTGTAGTAATAGTATAACGAGCAAATATTCATTGTAGTAATAGTTTAACGAGCAAATATTCATTGTAGTAATAGTATAACGAGAAAATATTCATTGTAGTAATAGTATAACGAGAAAATATTCATTGTAGTAATAGTATAACGAGCAAATATTCATTGTAGTAATAGTATAACGAGAAAATATTCATTGTAGTAATAGTATAACGAGAAAATATTCATTGTAGTAATAGTATAACGAGCAAATATTCATTGTAGTAATAGTATAACGAGCAAATATTCATTGTAGTAATAGTTTAACGAGCAAATATTCATTGTAGTAATAGTTTAACGAGCAAATATTCATTGTAGTAATAGTTTAACGAGCAAATATTCATTGTAGTAATAGTATAACGAGCAAATATTCATTGTAGTAATAGTATAACGAGAAAATATTCATTGTAGTAATAGTATAACGAGAAAATATTCATTGTAGTAATAGTATAACGAGCAAATATTCATTGTAGTAATAGTATAACGAGCAAATATTCATTGTAGTAATAGTTTAACGAGCAAATATTCATTGTAGTAATAGTTTAACGAGCAAATATTCATTGTAGTAATAGTTTAACGAGCAAATATTCATTGTAGTAATAGTATAACGAGCAAATATTCATTGTAGTAATAGTATAACGAGAAAATATTCATTGTAGTAATAGTATAACGAGCAAATATTCATTGTAGTAATAGTATAACGAGAAAATATTCATTGTAGTAATAGTATAACGAGAAAATATTCATTGTAGTAATAGTATAACGAGCAAATATTCATTGTAGTAATAGTATAACGAGCAAATATTCATTGTAGTAATAGTTTAACGAGCAAATATTCATTGTAGTAATAGTTTAACGAGCAAATATTCATTGTAGTAATAGTTTAACGAGCAAATATTCATTGTAGTAATAGTATAACGAGCAAATATTCATTGTAGTAATAGTATAACGAGAAAATATTCATTGTAGTAATAGTATAACGAGAAAATATTCATTGTAGTAATAGTATAACGAGCAAATATTCATTGTAGTAATAGTATAACGAGCAAATATTCATTGTAGTAATAGTTTAACGAGCAAATATTCATTGTAGTAATAGTTTAACGAGCAAATATTCATTGTAGTAATAGTTTAACGAGCAAATATTCATTGTAGTAATAGTATAACGAGCAAATATTCATTGTAGTAATAGTATAACGAGAAAATATTCATTGTAGTAATAGTATAACGAACAAATATTCATTGTAGTAATAGTATAACGAGCAAATATTCATTGTAGTAATAGTATAACGAGCAAATATTCATTGTAGTAATAGTTTAACGAGCAAATATTCATTGTAGTAATAGTATAACGAGCAAATATTCATTGTAGTAATAGTTTAACGAGCAAATATTCATTGTAGTAATTGTTTAACGAGCAAATATTCATTGTAGTAATTGTTTAACGAGCAAATATTCATTGTAGTAATAGTATAACGAGCAAATATTCATTGTAGTAATAGTTTAACGAGCAAATATTCATTGTAGTAATAGTATAACGAGCAAATATTCATTGTAGTAATAGTATAACGAGAAAATATTCATTGTAGTAATAGTTTAACGAGCAAATATTCATTGTAGTAATAGTTTAACGAGCAAATATTCATTGTAGTAATTGTTTAACGAGCAAATATTCATTGTAGTAATAGTATAACGAGCAAATATTCATTGTAGTAATAGTATAACGAGAAAATATTCATTGTAGTAATAGTTTAACGAGCAAATATTCATTGTAGTAATTGTTTAACGAGCAAATATTCATTGTAGTAATAGTTTAACGAGCAAATATTCATTGTAGTAATAGTATAACGAGCAAATATTCATTGTAGTAATAGTTTAACGAGCAAATATTCATTGTAGTAATTGTTTAACGAGCAAATATTCATTGTAGTAATAGTTTAACGAGCAAATATTCATTGTAGTAATAGTATAACGAGCAAATATTCATTGTAGTAATTGTTTAACGAGCAAATATTCATTGTAGTAATAGTTTAACGAGCAAATATTCATTGTAGCAATTGTTTAACGAGCAAATATTCATTGTAGTAATAGTATAACGAGCAAATATTCATTGTAGCAATTGTTCAACGAGCAAATATTTATTCAATGTTGTTCGGGCAAATGTTTTTCGAGCAATTGTTCACTAGCAATTGTTTTTGCTCAATTTACCGTCAACTGTTGGTTCTTCGCTGACATTCTCCTTATCAGTCACCTTATCAGTCGCCCGAAGGTACCTAAATAACTACGCTTCTGAGTGATCCCATTGCCTAGATTAGTTAGTGCTAGAAGTAACAAAGTAAGTCACAGGTAAGATGATAACAAATCAGAACAACATTCACTGCGAGATGTTCATCTAATATCTTATGGTTATTGAGTGTTCATCTTATATCTTATGGTTATTGAATGTTCATCTTATATCTTATGGTTATTGAATGTTCATCTTATATCTTATGGTTATTGAATGTTCATCTTATATCTTACGGTTATTGAATGTTCATCTTATATCTTATAGTTATTGAATGTTCATCTTATATCTTATGGTTATTGAATGTTCATCTTATATCTTATGGTTATTGAATGTTCATCTTATATCTTATAGTTATTGAATGTTGATCTTATATCTTATGGTTATTGAATGTTCATCTTATATCTTACGGTTATTGAATGTTCATCTTATATCTTATGGTTATTGAATGTTCATCTTATATCTTACGGTTATTGAATGTTCATCTTATATCTTATAGTTATTGAATGTTCATCTTATATCTTACGGTTATTGAATGTTCATCTTATATCTTACGGTTATTGAATGTTCATCTTATATCTTATAGTTATTGAATGTTCATCTTATATCTTATGGTTATTGAATGTTCATCTTATATCTTATGGTTATTGAATGTTCATCTTATATCTTATGGTTATTGAATGTTCATCTTATATCTTATGGTTATTGAATGTTCATCTTATATCTTATGGTTACTGAATGTTCATCTTATATCTTATGGTTATTGAATGTTCATCTTATATCTTACGGTTATTGAGTGTTCATCTTATATCTTATGGTTATTGAATGTTCATCTTATATCTTATGGTTATTGAATGTTCATCTTATATCTTATAGTTATTGAATGTTCATCTTATATCTTATGGTTATTGAATGTTCATCTTATATCTTACGGTTATTGAATGTTCATCTTATATCTTATAGTTATTGAATGTTCATCTTATATCTTATGGTTATTGAATGTTCATCTTATATCTTATGGTTATTGAATGTTCATTCTTAATAAATTTTCTTCTTGAACATAAATTCCCTTACAGTTTGGTCAGATAATTGGGAATATTTCTGACCATTTCAAGTTTTATTTGTAAAGAGAATTAACAGGAAATTTAAGGCTCTATTAAGCGTGAGCTTCTAGAGCAACCTAAAAATAAAAATTAAAAAACTTACAAATGGACTAGAGACAGAAGTGCATAAAGATAAACATATAAAATTATAATGTGTTAGAATTGATTATTTACTAATTCATATTTCAATATATCATTAAAACTAGGTAAAGAACTAGCTAATCTAGTTACGGGAGTTAATAGAGTTCCAAACGTGAGAACCTATTATCGGATACAAGATTGACATTTAACAGTTCTTAACAGGGGCTTAGCAATTAATGCAGATTACGGGTACGATGAGTATGCTGATTTATGGTACTAGGAATTTTCGCCGCAAGGAAATTCACCGTAAGGAATTTTCGCCGCAAGGAAATTCACCGTAAGGAATTATCGCCGTAAATTTCTTTTTTAACTCTCGCCTTAAGAACCCCAGACAAGTAAAGTGATCACCACAATAATTGATATGGTCCTTCTCCAACCCCGTTAAAAGGATACTGATATATAAGAAGAGAATTCATACTATTTATATTTGAAGTTTAATTTTTTTATTTAATTTTAGTAGGGGTTCAATACCTGCTTCGGAACCAAAGGCCATATCGCGGACGTCCTAAGGAAAATAAGTACAAGTGACTGGAAGAAGCAATCAGAAAGGAAAGTGGCTTCGTGAACAAAATCACGTATCACCGCGCCGTTGATAATGCTCAGGAATGAAGAAAAGCTACTCCGTGAATGCAGTCACTTACCAAGGAATGTGACGAAAAGGGAAATAAGCACCGAAGACTGCACTCCCGGATGGAAGAGGAAAATGAAGAGGTGATAGTAAATACGAGTCTACCTAACACAAAACTCTGAAACCTCGTAGTTGGAGGGAAAAGCCCTAGTGCTGTCCTCTAGAGTTACAAATAGCGTTGTTATAAAGACTAATAAACATGGTACAAATGAAATATATCCATTTCATTCGATGGACAATGAAACCTAACACAAGTTGATCGTGTATATAATTACATTTGGTAACTGATATCATGTGAACTTTCATGACATCGTCAAAATTAGGTTTAACAAAAAATAAAGAACAAATACTTAAGTTTGGTTGTCCATCCAATTTTGTAATTGTTTGCTATCAAGTGTCTTGTTTAACTATTGTGCCTCTATCAATTCTAACAATTATTGTGGTGATCACTTCATTTGTCTTCGGTTCTCAAGTCGAGAGTTAAAACAAATTATTGCGGCGAAAATTCCTTACGGCGAATTTTCTTGCGGTGAACAATTTCCTACGGCGAATTTTCTTACGGCGAAATATCCGATCACGTGTCACCACTAGTTGGTGACAGGAATTTTGCCTGGCGGAACTTTGGCCGGCGGAATTATGCCAAGCGAATTTTTAACCGGCGGATTTTGCCCGTATATTATATATTTATAGCTTTAAATTGGTGGATTGTAAATTAAAGGTTTAAAATGTGAGATGCAACTTACATAAATATAAAACGTTTAAATGTAACTTTAACATATTTTTACTATAACAAGGTTTATTTAACCAATGTAAAATAACCACGAAATTGAAAATAAAATGAATATGATTTTACTTAAAATAATTACAGAACATCTTATAAATTTGACTGTTATATATTTTGACAGTAGTTCAGTTTAAAATAATACCATATGGTTTGCTTTATTTAAAATACTATAATTTAGTCATCTTAACTGTTGTTTGCAATTCACTTACGGCTTTATTCACCTGTACAGTACTTCGTGACGAGATATGACTATATGTTCATTAACATGTTCAATGATTTCATTAACGATTTCATAGTTTTCAATCTTACATTGAGAATTAATAGGATTTTTTTTAAATAATGATATCTTTTCGACGTGAACTTGAAATTATCTACGCCATTGTGAAATTAAGGGACAAGACATTAGCTGTAATGGAGCAAACTTCAGGAACCAACTGATTACAATGAATGAATCTTCATCCTACTTTTTCAACTAGTATAATGCCATCCATAATAACTGTTAAATAGTAACGATTATATAGTTTGCTTCTTAAATTATCGAAAATGTTGAATTATTGTTAGTTAGGTTAACCTTAGTTTTTCAATTAAGGTGATAAGTGAATTCTACAAGAATGTTAGAATACATGTATAACAGTTAAATTAAAAGATGTTCAATAATTATCTTTAAGTTGAATCAAAATTTATTTTATTTCAATTTCTGTGGCTATTTAATATAAGTTAAATAAAACTTAATTTTTATACACACAGAGAAAGGATTAGTTGAATCAAATCATATTTGATTTGTTTTGACTAAATTTTATGGTTTATCTGTGCGCCTACCTACGTGGTGAGTTGCAGGTACTATTTAATATGAGTTAAATTGACGTTGGTTAAAACAACACATGTGTGAGTTGATTATTTTTAATTCCCGATGGTCACAACAACTACCTGTGATAGTCAAAACTGCTCGTGATGGTTGAACCAATTATATGTAATGGTTAAAACAACTACAGAACAAGGTTACATCAACTACTTGTGTATGTTTCTCCAATCACTCCTATGTGTTATACCAACTACTCGTGTAGGTTATACCAACTGCTTGTGTAGGTTATACCAACTACTCGTGTAGGTTATACCAACTACTCGTGTAGGTTACATTAACTACTCGGTTAGGTGATATCAACTACTCGTGTAGGTTATATCATCTTCTCGTGTTGGTTATATCAACTACTTGTAAACTAAGTAAATGTATATCAACTATTATAGTGTAGGTTGAAATATCGGTCTGGTTAGCAGTAGCCAGACTTTTTACAAGACTTTTTCAGTCACTTTATTTACTCTATCAAATTATAATCTCGAGTTAGGTCCCGGTATCAATTAGATTAGACTATTTATTTTCTAGGACCAAATCTAACATGTTCACATTTATTTTCTACTTTTGCTTCTGTGATATGCATACTATTTTAATTTAAAAAAATAATTGATCACCTAGACCTATCCTTGCTTTTTGAAATGTTTTCGATCCGATGAATTGATATATGGTTATCAGTTGTAAATTAATAGATTAGATTGAATAAGTAATCTCATCAGGTCAGTTTATAAATAAGTAGTTAGATGACATAAATAACTTTAAGTAATTAATTAACCAGGCTAGATTACAAAATATGATAAATCTTTGATATGCTGCAATTGTACTATAACTTAATAAATAATAAATTAATGATAAAGCCTTTATCTTCTAAACCATATTTTAGTGCAATTCAGCTTACTCATAGGCACTGATATTGAAATATGCTAATAAAATTACCAAGGTCAAATTGAAAACGAAATATAAACATTTAAGTTTTAGATTTATTATTTAGAAGTACAATTTGAATTCTCGTCACTTTCTTCACGACTGTAGGTTGCCAATTCCTGAAATAAGAGATTCGTATATTAATATATATTGAATAGAAATTCACAGTATCGTTCATATACATTATCAATAACATCACCTACTCTTTTTCCTTTTGTGATGAGATAGCGACAGCTTCGATATTCTTTTCATGTCTGGAATCCCTAAAAGCATACGAAAAAGTAAGAGCTAATCATACTGCAAATACATATTTAAAAATCATCTAATATTTTCAAATACTTACTTTGACCTAGCATAATTGTTCCTGAACCATTCAAAGGAATTGAAGAGGACTCCGATAGTTGATGACGTTGATCTACTTCATCAATTCTTCATCAAGATCTGAAAGTAGATTCAGAAAATATAGAAAACCATATATTAATAAAGAAATGAAAAGAATTATTAACTGAGAATTCTTTCATATAGGTAAATTATTTATATAAAATGTTAAACTAATTATAAATCTTCAGATGCAGTATGAATTTAGCTCTAATAAATGCAATGGATTTTTCTAGCTAATCCTCATAATTTTGTTCATTATACACTCATAATGTAGACTTTATTTAAATACCAAGAAAGTATAATATATCAAAAGGCTCACCTCTGGTTGGAGTGTACTCACCCTGCTAAATCCCTGGACGGTGTTCTCCTCCGACTACCTCCCTGGATGGAGTTCTCCCAGTCATAGAAAACTAGGGTCAAGTAGGTAAATTGCGGCACTTTAACTAACTGCGGTCTCTTATCTCAGAAACATTAATAACCATCATGACTTCAAGGCACTCGTGAAATGAATAGAACCTATCATTAATTGAGCTTAAATTATGATGTTCAACAATTCAGTATATAGCTAAACTAATTTCAGAATGATTTTGAGACTCTCTTAATAGGTTCACAATTAGAAATTAAAGAACCGAATTTGGCTGTGTAACCCTACCTATAGGTACACCAATTATTTTTGAAATATATAGATTATCAGACCACTTTACTTAAGATACTAGGATAAGTTCCGAAATATCGGACGGCTCCACATTTTCGGTCGCGTTAGAAAAACTATATTAAATTAACTTTTATTTTAATTAGCTATTAGGTAGCTATATACTATATTTCATACGTGACCGAAAATTTGAAATCGCCTGATAATTTGGAACTTACCCTATTCTGAGGACAGCACAGTAACTGCCTATAATAACATATAATAATAATATAGGAAAATTAGTTTGGATATCAGTTTACAAACTGGAAGGCAGTAATCAAAATTTATTATTATAAAAGTTATATACTGATAATCAGCTCTTCAAATAACTACATATATAAAGCCACCAAACTATCAATCACCAATATTTTAGAATATTCAGGCAGACATTTATCAATTTATTAATGGAATTAATTAATAATTAATAATCGATCGGCAGCGATAATACTATTTAATGCATATAACGCTATTGTTTGCACTTGAACTAAAATGGTATTGAGGAGCGTTCACATTCAACACGTAACACACTTGAAACAAGATTTGAACTGAAAAGTGTCAGCCGATTAATTGGCTTTGAGGAAAGCATAAGTTGCCACATACTCATTTGATTGAACTCACACCTAAACTTAAAAAAAAGTAGCACTAACTCTCATAGTAAGTTAATTTATACACCAGATAAATAAGATTAACAGTCTTTGTGGGTTACATTATCACACTATGTCATAGTTGTTTTAACTCTTACCTAAACTTACAAAAAAGTAGCGCCAACTCTCATAGTAAGTTAATTCATACACTGCAGAATACACTGGATTAACAGTCTTTGTGGGTTACTATAACACACTATGTCATAGTTGATTTAACTCGCACCTAAACTTAAAAAAGTAGCGCCAACTCTCATAGTAAGTTAATTCATACACCAGATACATTGAATTGACAATCTTTGTGAGTTACTTCAACACACTATGTCATAGTTGTTTTAACATATGTTCAAACTCTCAAAATGTAACTCCAACTCTCATAGTAAGTTGATTCAATCCATAAAATGATTTGAATTAACTATGTTTGGTGACACACACGTCATAGTTGTTTTGACACACATGAAAACATGAATATAGTCAAACCAACTCACGTAATAAATTGATTTAAAGCATAAATTGTTGACCCATTAAATATGAGTAAACTTTTTTCTCTGTGTACATAGTACAATATGTTAAAGTTAAATTAAAATGTTTTATATTTATATAAGTTACATCTCACATTTTATACTTTTAATTTACAATTTACCAATTTAAACCTAGAAATATATAATCCACGAGGGGAATTCCGCCAGGCAAAAATCCGCCTGGTAAAATTCCACACTGGCAAAATTCCGCCTGGCAAAAGTCCTAGAACCCACTAGTTATACGGTATACGAACACTCTACCAATGAATTTACCCAATGTACAGTACAACAGGTGGAAGATGGTAACTAATAAGTAACCAAATGGTTGTTATTCATTCACTAATTAATTAATTTATTTTATTCTCTCTTTCACTAGATGGTACTCCTGATCAACTGACGAGAAAAATGTCAGCTGTAAATCTGACTCCACTTGGAATCAAAGAAGAGGACCGCAATTTACTTATAAATGATCACATTAAGTTTGATTGCGGTCCTCTGGTCTACCGGACCATAATTGACTGGGGATTTGCTAAGCCTGATGGCATTAAAATAATAGATCATATCAACCATCTGAAAATTGGGGATATTATTAAGAAGAAAAACTTCCCAAAATGGTTAAAAGACAATAAATCCAAACTAGATAGAGATTCTTTCTCTGACTTGGACATAACAGCTCTGCATGATTTCCTCCCAATTCTCTGCTGCAACAAAATTGCTCAGACGGGAGGAGGTAAAGAGTATGATGATCGAATGAAAGATCCTAACTCTGTGGAGAGTCTGCTCAAAAAAATCAAAGCGTTCAGAACTGACGTGAGTCACGAACATGCTGAAGCTGTTAAAGACAATATTGATGAGATGACAGTAACGATGAGAGATTGTATCAGAGCCGCTGGGAAACTCTACGGCAAAGATCAGACTGAAATTGACAGTAAGGTGAAAGTTTTGGATGATGAGTTTGACAAAGTTCTTCATGACACAACACAGTTCTATGATAACAGAGTGAAGTACATCTCTCAGAAAATCTCATCTGAAGTTCCCTCAAACATGCTAAAGAGATATTCACCTTACTTCTCTGTTCCTCTGCCGGGTAGTTCTAAAAAGATAGATACCTCTGACATCTTCCAGTGCTTTAACTTATCTGTTGCTACTGAAGACAAAGTAGATAAGACTAAAGATAACAAAACTGTATTTCCCTGTACCGAAATATATAAGAACAAACAAGAGAAGTTTGTTGTTATAAATGGAGGTCCTGGTTCAGGCAAAACCACACTGATGCGGAATATGTGTAAAGATATTCTAGAGACATCAGTTAATGGCAGTACACCGAGGTATGAAAATATTGAGCAGTTCAAAATACCAATATACCTCGAGTGCAGGTATGAGCAACAGACAAATCTTGCCACGTTTCTTAGGGAATGTCTGAAAGATTTTCTTTCCCCTGAAGATGACATCAAGGAAGCCTTCAAACTTGTGAAAGGTTTAGTGTTTCTCATTGACGGCTACGACGAAATTACTGATAATTGTCGTAAACTTGTCAAGAGCATCATACCTTTCTGCAGAGATAACAACGCTAGTTGCATTGTCTCTTCCCGAGTTGATGCAGGGAATGATCTCGTCAGCGAGCTGCAAGATAGGAGTTTGAACTACACGAAAATGTTCATCGAACCGATAAGTGACAAATTGAACTTCCTGCAGGAATTTGCTGGTAAGATGGATAGTTCTATTGACTCTGACAAGCTGGTGAAGAGCTTTGAGAATCTAACAGCAGCTGCGCAAGAAATTTTTTCTTCCCCCATACTTTTGGCATTGTTTATCTCATTGTTTGTGAATGATCCAAAGTCAGTGTCTAAGATGAAGAATGAACAAAGTGCTTACGAAGCAGTTCGAACTAACTTACTGCGTGAAATGGAGAGAAAGTTGAAACAGGAAAATGTTCGTAACCCAGAAGGAATAGCTCAAGAGGTGGCTAACTTGCTGGGTAAATTCTGCCTTAAATTTTTCAGGGCCAAGAGATATTTCCTTGAGCAAAAAGATTATTTTCTGTTGGTTGCTGAATGTAAGAAAATAAGTGGAATGAGGGAAGATGTGGACATTCCCAATTTGCTCACTAGCATCTTAACGCCAGATTACTCGTTCAAGTACAACCAAGATAAATCGTATCAGTTTATGCACAGCACCATCCAGGAGTTCTTTGCAGCCAAATACGTGAGTGAGAACATCGGAGAGCTTCGAGACGACAGGAGAGAGCGTCAAGATGACATTAGTTCACAGAGTCAGTCTGATGATAAACAACTAACAAAGCTTCGAGATGACAGGAGAGAGCGTCAAGATGTCAGGAGAGAGCGTCAAGATGACATTAGTTCACAGAGTCAGTCTGAGGATAAACAACTAACAAAGCTTCAAGATGACAGGAGAGAGCGTCAAGATGACATTAGTTCACAGAGTCAGTCTGAGGATAAACAACTAACAAAGCTTCAAGATGGCAGGAGTTCGCAGAGTCAGTCGGCTTCCAGCTTTTTCTCTTACATGAAAAAAGCAATTGTGAAAAAGTTCAACAAGCGCACACGAGCTATTCCAGATGACAGGAGAGAGCTTCGAGATGACAGGAGAGAGCGTCAAGATGACAGGAGAGAGCGTCAAGATGACAGGAGTTCACTGAGTCAGTTGGCTTCAAGTTCTTCCTCTGGACCCATTGTGAAGAAGTTCAATGGAAGTCAATCGGAGGATGGACATCTACCCAAGCTTCTTCAGGTCTTGGGACTTGATGAATCAAAGTCTGACATTAAAAGAGAAATGGAGAGGTGAGTTAATGACTATAAATAACTAAATTATACATTTTGAAACTCTCATTGCAGTCGATTGTTTATTTTAGAGACGCGTATTTGAATTACAAATAGCTGACAAGTCTTTGTAGCGTGTGGTTGTGATTTTTAGTTACATTTTGTTGTTTTTATATTATTTCAGAGCATAATGATGTTAAATGTTTGATAGCATTAACCTGTGATGTATCCTATTAAGTTGCTAAGGCGTTATACTGAAAAACCTACAGGAATGCAGAACTAAAACTAAATGAAACAGTTAAGTTAGTTGGCCAATTAGTTCGGTAAGTGTCAGTGTCGATGAAACGTCTAATAGCCAATTAGTTCGGTAAGTGTCAGTGTCGACGTAACGTCTAATAGCCAATTAGTTCGGTAAGTGTCAGTGTCGACGTAACGTCTAATAGCCAATTAGTTCAGTAAGTGTCAGTGTCGACGAAACGTCTAATAGCCAATTAGTTCGGTAAGTGTCAGTGTCGACGTAACGTCTAATAGCCAATTAGTTCGGTAAGTGTCAGTGTCGATGAAACGTCTAATAGCCAATCAGTTCAGTAAGTGTCAGTGTCGATGAAACGTCTAATAGCCAATTAGTTCGGTAAGTGTCAGTGTCGATGAAACGTCTAATAGCCAATTAGTTCGGTAAGTGTCAGTGTCGACGTAACGTCTTATAGCCAATTAGTTCGGTAAGTGTCAGTGTCGACGTAACGTCTAATAGCCAATTAGTTCGGTAAGTGTCAGTGTCGATGAAACGTCTAATAGCCAATTAGTTCGGTAAGTGTCAGTGTCAATGAAACGTCTAATAGCCAATTAGTTCGGTAAGTGTCAGTGTCAATGAAACGTCTAATAGCCAATTAGTTCAGTAAGTGTCAGTGTCAATGAAACGTCTAATAGCCAATTAGTTCGGTAAGTGTCAGTGTCAATGAAACGTCTAATAGCCAATTAGTTCAGTAAGTGTCAGTGTCAATGAAACGTCTAATAGCCAATTAGTTCGGCAAGTGTCAGTGTCGATGAAACGTCTAATGACCAATTAGTTCGGTAAGTGTCAGTATCGATGAAACGTCTAATATCCAATTAGTTGGGAAGTGTCAGTGTCGACGTAACGTCTAATAGCCAATTAGTTAGGTAAGTGTCAGTGTCGACGTAACGTCTAATAGCCAATTAGTTCGGTAAGTGTCAGTGTCGACGAAACGTCTAATAGCCAATTAGTTAGGTAAGTGTCAGTGTCGACGTAACGTCTAATAGCCAATTAGTTCAGTAAGTGTCAGTGTCGACGTAACGTCTAATAGCCAATTAGTTCGGTAAGTGTCAGTGTCAATGAAACGTCTAATAGCCAATTAGTTCGGTAAGTGTCAGTGTCAATGAAACGTCTAATAGCCAATTAGTTCGGCAAGTGTCAGTGTCGATGAAACGTCTAATGACCAATTAGTTCGGTAAGTGTCAGTATCGATGAAACGTCTAATATCCAATTAGTTGGGAAGTGTCAGTGTCGACGTAACGTCTAATAGCCAATTAGTTCGGTAAGTGTCAGTGTCGACGAAACGTCTAATAGCCAATTAGTTCGGTAAGTGTCAGTGTCGACAAAACTTCTAATAGCCAATTAGTTTGGTAAGTGTCAGTGTCGACAAACGTCTAATAGCCAATTAGTTCGGTAAGTGTCAGTGTCGACGTAACGTCTAATAGCCAATTAGTTGGGTAAGTCTCAGTGTCGACGTAACGTCTAATAGCCAATTAGTTCAGTAAGTGTCAGTGTCGACGAAACGTCTAATAGCCAATTAGTTAGGTAAGTGTCAGTGTCGACGTAACGTCTAATAGCCAATTAGTTCAGTAAGTGTCAGTGTCGACGTAACGTCTAATAGCCAATTAGTTCAGTAAGTGTCAGTGTCAATGAAACGTCTAATAGCCAATTAGTTCGGTAAGTGTCAGTGTCAATGAAACGTCTAATAGCCAATTAGTTCGGCAAGTGTCAGTGTCGATGAAACGTCTAATAGCCAATTAATTGGGTAAGTGTCAGTGTCGACGAAACGTCTAATAGCCAATTAGTTGAGAAGTGTCAGTGTCGACGTAACGTCTAATAGCCAATTAGTTCGGTAAGTGTCAGTGTCGACAAAACGTCTAATAGCCAATTAGTTTGGTACGTGTCAGTGTCGACGTAACGTCTAATAGCCAATTAGTTCAGTAAGTGTCAGTGTCGACGTAACGTCTAATAGCCAATTAGTTCAGTAAGTGTCAGTGTCAATGAAACGTCTAATAGCCAATTAGTTCGGTAAGTGTCAGTGTCAATGAAACGTCTAATAGCCAATTAGTTCGGCAAGTGTCAGTGTCGATGAAACGTCTAATGACCAATTAGTTCGGTAAGTGTCAGTGTCGATGAAACGTCTAATAGCCAATTAGTTGGGTAAGTGTCAGTGTCGACGAAACGTCTAATAGCCAATTAGTTCAGTAAGTGTCAGTGTCGACGAAACGTCTAATAGCCAATTAGTTCGGTAAGTGTCAGTGTCGATGAAATGTCTAATAGCCAATTAGTTCGGTAAGTGTCAGTGTCGATGAAACGTCTAATAGCCAATTAGTTTGGTAAGTGTCAGTGTCGACAAAACGTCTAATAGCCAATTAGTTTGGTAAGTGTCAGTGTCGACGAAACGTCTAATAGTCAATTAGTTCGGCAAGTGTCAGTGTCTCCAAAACGTCTAATAGCCAATTAGTTCGGTAAGTGTCAGTGTCGATGAAACGTCTAATAGCCAATTAGTTGGGTAAGTGTCAGTGTCGACGAAACGTCTAATAGCCAATTAGTTCAGTAAGTGTCAGTGTCGACGAAACGTCTAATAGCCAATTAGTTCGGTAAGTGTCAGTGTCGATGAAACGTCTAATAGCCAATTAGTTCGGTAAGTGTCAGTGTTTATGAAACGTCTAACAGCCAATTAGTTCGGTAAGTGTCAGTGTCGACGTAACGTCTAATAGCCAATTAGTTCGGTAAGTGTCAATGTCGACGAAACGTCTAATAGCCAATTAGTTCAGTAAGTGTCAGTGTCGACGTAACGTCTAATAGCCAAATAGTTCAGTAAGTGTCAGTGTCGACGTAACGTCTAATAGCCAATTAGTTCGGTAAGTGTCAGTGTCGACGTAACGTCTAATAGCCAATTAGTTCGGTAAGTGTCAGTGTCGACGTAACGTCTAATAGCCAATTAGTTAAGTAAGTGTCAGTGTCGACGAAACGTCTAATAGCCAATTAGTTCGGTAAGTGTCAGTGTCGACGTAACGTCTAATAGCCAATTAGTTCGGTAAGTGTCAGTGTTGACGAAACGTCTAATAGCCAATTAGTTCGGTAAGTGTCAGTGTCGACGTAACGTCTAATAGCCAATTAGTTCGGTAAGTGTCAGTGTCGACGAAACGTCTAATAGCCAACTAGTTCAGTAAGTGTCAGTGTCGACGAAACGTCTAATAGCCAATTAGTTCGGTAAGTGTCAGTGTCGACGTAACGTCTAATAGCCAATTAGTTCGGTAAGTGTCAGTATCGACGTAACGTCTAATAGCCAATTAGTTCAGTAAGTGTCAGTGTCGACGTAACGTCTAATAGCCAATTAGTTCAGTAAGTGTCAGTGTCGACGTAACGTCTAATAGCCAATTAGTTCGGTAAGTGTCAGTGTCGACGTAACGTCTAATAGCCAATTACTTCAGTAAGTGTCAGTGTCGACGTAACGTCTAATAGCCAATTAGTTCGGTAAGTGTCAGTGTCGACGTAACGTCTAATAGCCAATTAGTTAAGTAAGTGTCAGTGTCGACGAAACGTCTAATAGCCAATTAGTTCGGTAAGTGTCAGTGTCGACGTAACGTCTAATAGCCAATTAGTTCGGTAAGTGTCAGTGTCGACGTAACGTCTAATAGCCAATTAGTTCGGTAAGTGTCAGTGTCGACGTAACGTCTAATAGCCAATTAGTTCGGTAAGTGTCAGTGTCGACGAAACGTCTAATAGTCAATTAGTTCAGTAAGTGTCAGTGTCGACGAAACGTCTAAAAGCCAATTAGTTCGGTAAGTGTCAGTGTCGACGTAACGTCTAATAGCCAATTAGTTCGGTAAGTGTCAGTATGGACGTAACGTCTAATAGCCAATTAGTTCGGTAAGTGTCAGTGTCGACGTAACGTCTAATAGCCAATTAGTTCGGTAAGTGTCAGTGTCGACGTAACGTCTAATAGCCAATTAGTTCGGTAAGTGTCAGTGTCGACGAAACGTCTAATAGATAATTAGTTCAGTAAGTGTCAGTGTCGACGAAATGTCTAATAGCCAATTAGTTCAGTAAGTGTCAGTGTCGACGTAACGTCTAATAGCCAATTAGTTCAGTAAGTGTCAGTGTCGACGTAACGTCTAATA
This sequence comes from Caprella mutica, assembly GCA_947561585.1. Classification (NCBI taxonomy): domain Eukaryota; kingdom Metazoa; phylum Arthropoda; class Malacostraca; order Amphipoda; family Caprellidae; genus Caprella; species Caprella mutica. The sequence continues at coordinate 32,233 of CANNZV010001414.1, read as the reverse complement.
GCCAATTAGTTCGGTAAGTGTCAGTGTCGACGTAACGTCTAATAGCTAATTAGTTTGGTAAGGGTCAGCGTCGACGTAACGTATAATAGCCAATTAGTTCGGTAAGTGTCAGTGTCGACGTAACGTCTAATAGCCAATTAGTTCGGTAAGTGTCAGTGTCGACGTAACGTCTAATAGCCAATTAGTTCGGTAAGTGTCAGTGTCGACGTAACGTCTAATAGCCAATTAGTTCGGTAAGTGTCAGTGTCGACGTAACGTCTAATAGCCAATTAGTTTGGTTAGTGTCAGCGTCGACGTAACGTCTAATAGCCAATTAGTTCGGTAAGTGTCAGTGTCGACGTAACGTCTAATAGCCAATTAGTTCGGTAAGTGTCAGTGTCGACGTAACGTCTAATAGCCAATTAGTTCGGTAAGTGTCAGTGTCGACGTAACGTCTAATAGCCAATTAGTTGGGTAAGTGTCAGTGTCGACGTAACGTCTAATAGCCAATTAGTTCGGTAAGTGTCAGTGTCGACGTAACTTCTAATAGCCAATTAGTTCGGTAAGTGTCAGTGTCGACGTAACGTCTAATAGCCAATTAGTTCGGTAAGTGTCAGTGTCGACGTAACGTCTAATAGCCAATTAGTTCGGTAAGTGTCAGTGTCGACGTAACGTCTAATAGCCAATTAGTTCGGTAAGTGTCAGAATCGACGTAACGTCTAATAGCCAATTAGTTCGGTAAGTGTCAGTGTCGACGTAACGTCTAATAGCCAATTAGTTCGGTAAGTGTCAGTGTCGACCTAACGTCTAGTAGCCAATTAGTTCGGTAAGTGACAGTGACTAATATCCTATCGTTGATGTTGGAAATGTTGTTCGAATATTTGTTTTTGTAATACATTACGTAGGTAATATTCAGATTCTGTTATATAATCATTTAATTCAATTTTCTACTTTTTATTTATAATTCCAATTGAAATAATGTTTTGTTTAGTTTTTGTTATATCTACTTTTCTGTAGAATTAATTTCTAATTTCCTAATTTTCACTGTTGTTTCACAGGCTTAACTTGCCACTCACTTACCAATTTTATTTACTATCTCGTGAATATATTTTTTGTGTTGGTAAAAACTTAATTTAACATACCAATCCTAATACCAATCAAAACTAGTGAACTGTTTAAGCGGTAACTCAATCACACGCTTCATCTATTGCTCTTGCACACAGCAGTGGCACACAGGCATTCGCTATCAGAGTGTGCCAGGTTTGTGTGCCAGACGGGAATATGTGTGCCGAGATCCCAGTGGCACACTTGTGTGCCCGTGTAAACGCCCCATAAGCGGGGTTCACACGGGCACACAAGTGTGCCACTGCTGTGTGCCCAAATCGCTTCTTGAACGCAGTGTGTGGCACTGTTTTCGCACAGCTGAGTGTCACTCACTTGCCTGTGGTTCAGTTTCGGTACGTGTCAGTGACTAATATCCTATTCTATATGTTATAAATATAGTTCAACTATTCGCTTTTATAAAATATTACAGGTAATACAGTAAATTATGAAGCACTCGAGTGTAAATGAAGGACCTGAGTTATGAAATACACCTGAGTTTTGAAGTATTTTCTATGTTTAAATTATAGAAAATAACATACGTCAAGAATTGCGTCAAGTTATCCCTCAATAACCATGGTTTTCTTAAGATTTCAATCATAGAAAACTATCTAGTGCACCAGAGATATGAAGTGGCTCTGAGTTATGAAGAAACCAATACTTCCTAACTCAGGGGTTTCACTGTATCCAGACACTGTAATATGATCATTGAATTAAATATTTCTACTATTTTTATAAAAGTGATATTGTAAAGATGTTTTGCTTAGTAAATGTTATATCTACTTTTCCGTAGAATTACTTTCTAATTTCCAAATCTTTTCTTGGATATGTAAATTGTATAATGCTCAAACGCTCCGAAAAGCTCCTTGGAATAGTCTGCTTCACTCCTACAGCTCAAAGTTTGAGCATTACCAAATAACTGTAGCGTTCTTACCGGGTGGTCATGAGTACCTTTAAGTGTATTGAACATTTCAATATGGCAGTTCAAAGCAGTAAAACCTGCATAGCTAATGATTCCCTAAACTTAAACTTGAATGATCGAACTTATGACATAGCTATCTGCCAGTGAATGCTGAGAACATTTAGTTAGGTAGCCTTATTCATTCATATATTTCTTTTATATTACCATTAACTAATTCGTATATTGACAGAAACTAAGAATAGATTAAAATGTGAATTTGATATTGATAGAGAAGTAGCGTCAGTGAAATGCCATGATATGTGCTTGTGCACTAATGCTTAGGTACAGTCAGAGGAAATGTATCCGTAATGACTTTTTGACAGATACAAAATTCAAAGAGAAATTTCGAAATTTTCAGTCAGTGTGCTAGATATGTTTTGCAAGGCGTAAGTGAAGGAAACTTTTCGAATTGACGCCCGAAGGTGTTTCTTGCTTTGCTATGCCCCCGTTACTTCCACAGAAGTACAGATATCATTCTTTCTAGTGGAAAATTTTCTCTCAGATAGGCTATTAGGTTTCAAAGAAGAAAATGTTAAGAAAGTAATGGTTTCACCTTGTAACATGTGTTGATTTTCACATTCTTATCAAACTTCAACAACATTTGATGCTAGACCTTTCTGTGGCATTATAGACTCAGTAGAGTAGAGCTCCTCTATAGTGAACTCCTCTATAGTGAACCAACCTCATTAGTAGATTCCTGTATAGTGAATATACTTTGTAGTGAACATATTTAGTTTAGTCTGCCACAAATGACTATACGTTTTCTATGAATCTCCATATTGCAAATTAGTTATATTTCACTATAGAAGAGTTCTACCAGTGCAACTCCTCTATAGTGAAGTCATGTGTGGTGAACCATCCCAAGAGTTCTGAGAAATGAAATACCCTGTATAATGTATTGATTGAAACAAAACAGATAATATTTAGTATAGTGTGCCCTGAAAAGGGCAATTTTCTATTCATCTTTTGAATCCTCTATAGTGGAGTAAACTCTCTATAGTTTAACTCTCTCCCACCATCCTGACTTCAAACTACAGTGAAACTCCTGACTTAGGAAGTATTGGTTACTTCATAACTCAGAACCACTTCATAACTCAGGGGCACTGATAGTTTTCTATGATTAGAATCTCGGAGAAAACTACACTTTCTGAGGGATAACTAGGACGAAATTCATGCCGTGTATCGTTTTCTATAATTTAAACATAGAAAATACTTCACAACTGTGGTGCATTTCATAACTCAGGTCCTTCATTACTCGAGTGCTTCATAACTCAGGTCCTTCATAACTCCTGAGTTTTACTGTATAGAGACGTGCACAGCTCCTCAACTTTTGAACCTATTCAGTATACAGGACCCTCGTCTGATTTGTGAACTTAGTTTTGTCTGTGAGAGTGTTAGTTCTATTACTCGATTTCCTTGTAAGCAGCAATGAATACGAGGAACAAAAATTAGGAGAGTGAACCTACAAATTCCGGCAGTAGTGATGTTAGCTTATCAGCTGAAAGTGAACTTTTATTGTCTCAGTTGTCAGATAAGTTTGAGCAGAAACTAGATGTGTTGTTCGCCATTGAGTAGGACTCAGCTGTTAAGGAAATAGTGGAAAAGATTGATGAGAAGGACAGGAAAATAGAATCCCTAGAGCAAGAGGTTGAGAATTTGAAGAGGGATGTTCGTAATATGGAGGAAAGAATCGAAAATCTTGAAAATTATGAACGTCGCAATGATGTAATTATTTCTTGTGAAAGATTACCTACAGTTCAGCAAGGTGAGAACGTTGCTCAGGTAGCTATCGACTCGTTGAAAGTTAATTTGAACTATAATCTAGCCCCTAGAAATGTTTTTGTTGCCTATCGTCTTGGTAATAAGTCCAAAGTTCAGGGTGCAGACAGGAGACCCATACTTCTAAAATTAAATCGACAGAATCTTAAGAAAGATATAATGACTTTATGCAAAACAGTCAAACCACCAAAATTCTTTAGTAATGAGAATCTAACTCCGTTAAGGACCAATATTCTTTATGCACTTAGACAAGCTAAAGAGTCTTGTCCTGCAAAAATTGACTTTTGTTGTTCTCAATGTGGTAAGGTTTTTATTCGGATGAAACCTTCAAATAAATCTGCCAAAAGCGAGAAAGTCTTCCTAAATACAAAGGACAGGCTGTTCGAGATATATGAAGGGGCGATAGGTCTTACCGCTAACGAGTTGATGCAGGGAGTTGGGAGTCGTTGAAACGATGTGGCCGATGGTGGTAACTTAGGTAGACATGGATATCTCTGGATATTTAGTGATATGCCCTTTTACCATTAGTCACTCTTTTCGATCGACAAACTTATACACGTTAAATCGTACATAATGTTTGGTCACATGACCGATTTTGTAAGCAGATCAGATGTCTTCCTTGATTCAGGATAAGGATTTTTATTGATGAAAAAAATGAACAATAATTCACCAAGCCCCTATATAATTTGCTAAAGATAATACATTTTGGGGAGGTATGTAGGTAGGTATGTGCTCAAATTAGGTAGGTAGGTACTGAAAGTAGGTAGGTAGGTACTGAAAGTAGGTAGGTATGTAAGTAGGTACTCAAAGTAGGTAGGTAAGTAGGTACTCAAAGTAGGTAGGTAAGTACTCAAAGTAGGTATGTACTCAAAGTAGGTAGGTAGGTACTGAAAGTAGGTAGGTATGTAAGTAGGTACTCAAAGTAGGTAGGTAAGTAGGTAGGTAAGTACTCAAAGTAGGTAGGTACTCAAAGTAGGTAGGTACTCAAAGTAGGTAGGTACTCAAAGTAGGTAGGTAAGTAGGTACTCAACGTAGGTAGGTAAGTAGGTACTAAAAGTAGGTAGGTAAATAGGTACTCAAAGTAGGCATGTACTCAAAGTAGGTAGGTACTCAAAGTAGGTCGGTAAGTAAGTACTCAAAGTAGGTAGGTAAGTAGATACTCAAAGTAGGTAGGTAAATAGGTACTCAAAGCAGGTAGGTACTCAAAGTAGCTAGGTAGGTACTCAAAGTAGGTAGGTATGTGCTAAAATTAGGTAGGTAGGTACTCAAAGTAGGTAGGTATGTGCTCAAAGTAGGTAGGTAGGTACTCAAAGTAGGTAGGTAGGTAGGTAAGTACTCAAAGTAGGTAGGTAGGTACTCAAAGTAGGTAGGTAGGTACTCAAAGTAGGTAGGTAGGTACTCAAAGTAGGTAGGTAGGTACTCAAAGTAGGTAGGTAGGTACTCAAAGTAGGTAGGTAGGTACTCAAAGTAGGTAGGTAGGTACTCAAAGTAGGTAGGTAGGTACTCAAAGTAGGTAGGTAGGTACTCAAAGTAGGTAGGTATGTACTCAAAGTAGGTAAGTAGGTACTCAAAGTAAGTAGGTAGGTAGGTATGTTCTCAAAGTAGGTAGGTAGGTACTCAAAGTAGGTACTCAAAGTAGGTAGGTAAGTAGGTACTCAAAGTAGGTAAGTAGGTACTTAAAGTAGGTAAGTAGGTACTCAAAGTAGGTAGGTAGGTACTCAAAGTAGGTAGGTAGGTACTCAAAGTAGGTAGGTAGGTACTCAAAGTAGGTAGGTAGGTACTCAAAGTTGGTAGGTAAGTAGGTACTCAAAGTAGGTAAGTAGGTACTCAAAGTAGGTAGGTAGGTACTCAAAGTAGGTAGGTAGGTACTCAAAGTAGGTAGGTAGGTACTCAAAGTAGGTAGGTAGGTACTCAAAGTAGGTAGGTAGGTACTCAAAGTAGGTAGGTAGGTACTCAAAGTAGGTAGGTATGTACTCAAAGTAGGTAAGTAGGTACTCAAAGTAAGTAGGTAGGTAGGTAGATACTCAAAGTAGGTAGGTATGTTCTCAAAGTAGGTAGGTAGGTAGGTAGGTACTCAAAGTAGGTAGGTATGTTCTCAAAGTAGGTAGGTAGGTAGGTAGGTACTCAAAGTAGGTAGGTAGGTACTCAAAGTAGGTAGGTATGTACTCAAAGTAGGTAAGTAGGTACTCAAAGTAAGTAGGTAGGTAGGTAGGTACTCAAAGTAGGTAGGTAGGTACTCACAGTAGGTAGGTAGGTAGGTAGGTACTTAAAGTAGGTAGGTAGGTACTCAAAGTAGGTAGGTAAGTACTCAAAGTAGGTACTCAAAGTAGGTAGGTAAGTAGGTACTCAAAGTAGGTAGGTAGGTACTCAAAGTAGGTGAGTAGGTACTCAAAGTAGGTAGGTAGGTACTCAAAGTAGGTAGGTAGGTACTCAAAGTAGGTAGGTAGGTTCTCAAAGTAGGTAGGTAGGTACTCAAAGTTGGTAGGTAAGTAGGTACTCAAAGTAGGTAGGTAGGTACTCAAAGTATGTAGGTAGGTACTCAAAGTAGGTAGGTATGTACTCAAAGTAAGTAGGTAGGTACTCAAAGTAGGTAGGTAGGTACTCAAAGTAGGTAGGTATGTACTCAAAGTAGGTAGGTAGGTACTCAAAGTAGGTAGGTAGGTACTCAAAGTAGGTAGGTAAGTACTCAAAGTAGGTAGGTAGGTACTCAAAGTTGGTAGGTAAGTAGGTACTCAAAGTAGGTAGGTAGGTACTCAAAGTAGGTAGGTAGGTACTCAAAGTAGGTAGGTAGGTATTCAAAGTAGGTAGGACCGTAGGTAGGTACTCAAAGTAGGTAGGTAGGTACTCAAAGTAAGTAGGTATGTACTCAAAGTAGGTAGGTATGTGCTCAAAGTAGGTAGGTAGGTACTCAAAGTAGGTACTCAAAGTAGGTAGGTAAGTAGGTACTCAAAGTAGGTAAGTAGGTACTTAAAGTAGGTAAGTAGGTACTCAAAGTAGGTAGGTAGGTACTCAAAGTAGGTAGGTAGGTACTCAAAGTAGGTAGGTAGGTACTCAAAGTAGGTAGGTAGGTACTCAAAGTTGGTAGGTAAGTAGGTACTCAAAGTAGGTAAGTAGGTACTCAAAGTAGGTAGGTAGGTACTCAAAGTAGGTAGGTAGGTACTCAAAGTAGGTAGGTAGGTACTCAAAGTAGGTAGGTAGGTACTCAAAGTAGGTAGGTATGTACTCAAAGTAGGTAAGTAGGTACTCAAAGTAGGAAGGTAGGTACTCAAAGTAGGTAGACAGGTACTCAAAGTAGTTAGGTAGGTACTCAAAGTAGGTAGGGCTGTACTCAAATTAGGTAGGTAGGTACTCAAAGTAGGTAGGTAGGTACTAAAAGTAGGTAGGTAAGTAGGTACTCAAAGTAGGTAGGTAGGTACTCAAAGTAGCTAGTCAAAGTAGGTAGGTATGTACACAAAATAGGCAGGTAGGTACTAAAAGTAGGTAGGTATGTACTCAAAGTAGGTAGGTAAGTAGGTACTCAAACTAGGTAGGTAGGTACTCAAAGTAGGTAGGTACTCAATGTAGGTAGGTAGGTAGGTACTCAAAGTATGTAGGTAGATACTCAGAGATTGGCGAAAAGTACATCGATAGTACTTAAATACTAAGTACAAATACTCGTAAATCAATGTACTTGAAGTAGTTGCCCAAGTACTCAAATCATCACAGTGACTCTTTTCTCTGGTAGTACATCATCACAGTGACTCTTTTCTTTGATAGTACATCATCAGAGTGACTCTTTTCTCTAATAGTACATTATCACAGTGACTCTTTTCTCTGATAGTACATCACAACAGTGACTCTTTTCTCTGATAGTACATCATCACAGTGACTTTTCTCTGATAGTACATCACAACAGTGACTCTTTTCTCTGATAGTACATCATCACAGTGACTCTTTTCTCTGATAGTACATCATCACAGTGACTCTTTTCTCTGATAGTACATCATCACAGTGACTCTTTTCTCTGATAGTACATCACAACAGTGACTCTTTTCTCTGATAGTACATCATCACAGTGACTCTTTTCTCTGATAGTACATCATCACAGTGACTCTTTTCTCTGATAGTACATCACAACAGTGACTCTTTTCTCTGATAGTACATCATCACATTGACTCTTTTCTCTGATAGTACATCATCACATTGACTCTTTTCTCTGATAGTACATCATCACAGTGACTCTTTACTCTGAGAGTACATCATCACAGTGACTCTTTTCTCTGATAGTACATCATCACAGTGATTCTTTTCTCTGATAGTACATCACAACTGTGACTCTTTTCTCTGATAGTACATCATCACAGTGACTCTTTTCTCTGATAGAACATCATCACAGTGACTCTTTTCTCTGATAGTACATCATCACAGTGACTCTTTTCTCTGATAGTACATCATCACAGTGACTCTTTTCTCTGATAGTACATCATCACAGTGACTCTTTTCTCTGATAGTACATCACAACAGTGACTCTTTTCTCTGATAGTATATCATCACAGTGACTCTTTTCTCTGACAGTACATCACAACAGTGAATCTTTTCTCTGATAGTACATCATCACAGTGACTCTTTTCTCTGATAGTACATCATCACAGTGACTCTTTCCTCTGATAGTACATCATCACAGTGACTCTTTCCTCTGATTGTACATCATCACAGTGACTCTTTTCTCTGATAGTACATCATCACAGTGACTCTTTTCTCTGATAGTACATCATCACAGTGACTCTTTCCTCTGATAGTACATCATCACAGTGACTCTTTCTCTGATAGTACATCATCACAGTGACTCTTTTCTCTGATAGTACATCATCACAGTGACTCTTTTCTCTGATAGTACATCATCACAGTGACTCTTTTCTCTGATAGTACATCATCACAGTGACTCTTTTCTCTGATAGTACATCATCACAGTGACTCTTTCCTCTGATAGTACATCATCACAGTGACTCTTTTCTCTGATAGTACATCATCACAGTGACTCTTTCCTCTGATAGTACATCATCACAGTGACTCTTTTCTCTGATAGTACATCATCACAGTGACTCTTTTCTCTGATAGTACATTATCACAGTGACTCTTTTCTCTGATAGTACATCATCACAGTGACTCTTTTCTCTGATAGTACATCATCACAGTGACTCTTTTCTCTGATAGTACATCATCACAGTGACTCTTTTCTCTGATAGTACATCATCACAGTGACTCTTTTCTCTGATAGTACATTATCACAGTGACTCTTTTCTCTGATAGTACATCATCACAGTGACTCTTTTCTCTGATAGTACATCATCACAGTGACTCTTTTCTCTGATAGTACATCATCACAGTGACTCTTTTCGCTGATAGTACATCATCACAGTGACTCTTTTCTCTGATAGTACATCATCACAGTGACTTTTCTCTGATAGTACATCATCACAGTGACTTTTCTCTGATAGTACATCATCACAGTGACTCTTTTCTCTGATAGTACATCATCACAGTGACTCTTTTCTCTGATAGTACATCATCACAGTGACTCTTTTCTCTGATAGTACATCATCACGGTGACTCTTTTCTCTACACTACGTATCTCTTAACTGTTTAGTCAGTGTGACTAACTGTGGGCCAGTGTACCACTAGGTAAGTGTATCTAGAGTATTGCCACGGACCACACACACAGAGACTCTGTCTAACTAGCGCAGATAAAGCAATTCAGTATAATTATCTGTAACCATAGCAGTGTTGCAGTCTGCTATAGAAAAGACAACGTACAGGATGCAACGCTATACCACCCTCTGTACTTTGTTTGCAACGCTACAACTATCTACACTTTGTTTGCAACGCTACAACTATCTGCACTTTGTTTACAACGCTACAACTATTTGTACTTTGTTTGCAACGCTACAACTATCTGCACTTTGTTTACAACGCTACAACTCTCTGTACTTTGTTTATAACGCTACAACTATCAGCACTTTGTTTGCAACGCTACAACTATCTGCACTTTAGTTACAACGCTACAACTATCTGCACTTTGTTTACAACGCTACAACTATCTGCACTTTAGTTACAACTGTTTGTGGTTGTTTTACAACATGTTTTTATAATGGAAATTAAAACAACTTTATTCACAATTTTCATTAACACTTCTTTAATTTAGTTCTGTACTGTTGAGGCGTTTTTGAGCATGCGTTCAAAAACGCTCGGCCTAGCTTAAACGAGGCGTTTACTAACGCGCATTTCATGTTACTAGTTGTTCAAGAGATGTGTAAACACTTAAACGCGCGTTTCGTCTCTAACGCTCAGCGAACGCGCGTTTCAGGATCTCGGTTGAAACGCCCATTCGCCTGACACACATTAGAAAACGGTCCATTTTGCCGGGCGGTTTTAAACGCGCGATAAAAAGCGCCTCATCTGTACTAAGTGTTAGTTCTATTTATTAAGACCATCTAAAAAGTATTTTGGTGATTTCAAAGTAGATTTTGTATGCATAGTGTGATTAATTATGATACACTTGTTTAGGATGAAGGTACTTTCTTAGTAGTGTAACATGTGATGTAAATTTGTCAGGTTTGATAAGGTCTAGACACTTATATGAATAACGAATTTCAGACAAGTTCAAACAAGTTCAGTCACGTTTAACGAATTTCAGACACGTTAAAACAAGTTCAAAAAACGTTCGAATATGTTCAGACAAGTGTAAATGCGGAACACTATTCATTGGTCCGATATTCCATGCATTGGTCGGACGCCTCATTAGTCCGATACTTTCGCAGTTTATTTTTATGATATAGCATCAAATATATGTGCATCGGGGGGCGTGCCGCACCCCCAACCCCCCTGCCAGGTCATTAAACGATCATGAAGTGTTCACTACAACAAATTATTGGATCCAACAAACTACATTACGTTTTCATATGAAATATCTAAAAGTGTCGGAACAATGGGGTGACGGACCAATGGGGTGTCGGACTATTGAGAAAACCCCCAAATATGGGGGACTTCTAATTGTGTAAAATAACTCAAAAAAGACGCCATTATTCACTAAACTCACAGTCTAGACATCTCTTACTTGCACTCAAACACTTAGGGCGACAAGTGCAAAAAATGTACAGCCAAATTGATAGAATTATAAAGATTGGTCATGGGGGGTTGGTACGCACCGTGAAGAGGTACAACAAATGAGAAAAAAAGGAGAGAGCTAGAAGCGCAGGGAGGAGATTTCTTGTAAATGTGCAATGATAAAAAATTACAAATGCAATGATAAATAGTTAAATAGGTAATGTTAGATAATTCAACAGGTTTGTTTATTTATATATTAAAACAAAATTCACCTACATGAAGCAAAATGAGTCGGGACAACTCTTTCACTGTACATATAGATTTTAGTAAAGTTAGGTCCTCTCCAGGCTCAGGGGGGGAAATGAGTTTATTCCATAATATTATAGAACTAAGGTCTAGGATCATTATTCTGCAAACCGCATACAATTCGGTTCAGTATATATTTTATTATTAAGTTTTAAATACTCTGTGTGCAACAATTGTATGAATTACTAACCTGACTCTTTGTTTTGATTTCAAATTTGTTTTTTATGAACAATCAATAAGTTTTTGGCCTTTGTTTAAGATATTATTTGTTTCCTGAAGTATAAAAGAGTTTCTATAGATAGTTTATCCAAATTTATACCTTTACAGGAATAATAAATGGATTTATTAAACCTAATACCTAGTTTACAATCGAAACAAATGGTGTACATTCTTTTTCTTCAGACTGAAAATTAGAAAGTAAGTAATTAGAAATAAAAAAATCTTTAAAAGCATATAAAATTAAAAATAGGCTATCAAATTTCATGGGGTTTGCAGTAAAATGATAAGAAAAATTAGCCTCATCGATTAAAGAAAAAAAATTGCTGTGAGGGGACCTTTAAGGTTAAGGACTTAGTCCTAGTGAGCTAAGGGCTTCAACGGCATCCTATCTAGTGGGAATCAAATAACTTTGCTGCACTAGACAAGATAGAGATAGAAAAGAGTAATACTGAATTCAATTGAATTAAAGTGTTGCTCCTGGAATATAAACAATAACCCATAAAACTCCTGAGTTATGAAGTTCTGAAGCACCTGAGTTAGGAAGTGCACTTGAGTTATGAAGTCATTTTCTATGTTTAAATTATAGAAAATGATATACGTCAAGAATTGTGTCATAGTTACCCCTCATAACCATAGTTTTCTATGATTGTAATCATAGAAAACTATCTACTGCACCTGAGATATGAAGTGGCTCTGAGTTATAAAGGAACCAATAGTTCCTAACTCAAGAGTTTCACTGTATCATGTCACGGACAGTTAGGATTTTTAATATTTATGAAAGTTTGCGTGTACAGAGATGTTCTGGATGAGGATTGATGTGAAAAAATGTTAAACTATGAGTTTTTTAAGTTTTACATTGTACCTAACATTGAAAATAGCAACAATTTAAGGTAAAAAAGGTACATAAAATTGGCTGAACTGCCAATATAGTTCAACAGTCGAAATTCACCCATCCGATAATGAAACATCTAGGAGAAAGAAAAAAAAAACTAAGTTAAATAAAAAATACCTTAAATTCTAATTCTAAGTGGAAAAATAGTGGTAAAGAAAAAAAGATAAATAACTAAACAGGTAATGATAAATAATAAATTTAGTAGGGGTTAAACGTCTGTTTCGGAACCAAAGGCCATATCATTGACGAAAAAAAGAAATTAAATACAAGGGACTGGAAGAAGCAGTCGGAAAGAAAAGTGGCTTCATGAACAAAGTCACCTACCACCTTCAGTGACAATGCTCATGGATGCAGAAAAGCTACTCCATGAATACAGTCATCAAGGAATGTGACGAAAAGGGACACAAGCACCGGTGACTGCAGTCACGGAAATATTTAATAGGATTACAATATACACCATTAACATTTGAATTACTTCATTAAATTTATAATGGCTAGAAGGATTAGAGAAATAATGACGTTATACTTCATTTAAGCAATCATTTCCTCTACATTTTTTAGTCTCCAGTCATCTTGGAGCGTGAGAAGTGGGTAAGTTACGAATTATCGGTCACTTCCACGTTTCCGATCACGTGAGAAAATATATATAGTAATCATTATACAACTTCTACTTCAATTGGTCCCATCATCATAGATGCAAATTAAATAAAATAATGATTATAATATACTTTTTTCTTATATGATCGATAATGTGAAACTGTCCGATAACTTGGAACTTACCCTACATTAGACTATAACATTCGTAATAATAATACTATTGTTATATATTAGTTTAATTTTATTAATTTATATAAATGGGCCTGGATTTTATACGATTTTGAAAGTTATTTTCGGAATATTTTTTACTTCACTATAAAGTTATTAATTTGTTATTGCAATTAGTTAATTGTTAATTAGATACCAATTAATAATATTCACTACATACTTTAATACCTCATGCTGTATATAAGTTAAAAACATAATGGAGTGAACATCAAAAATGTATCCTACACCATTCAATATATTCATCATTCTACAGTAAAATGCATTATATATTGGTAAATTCATTAATAAATTATATATAATTTTTATATTCAATGGCAGAAGATACCAAGGTTTATAGACTATAACAGGTTAAACGAATAGAAAATATTTTTACCAGACGTACGATTTGTACACTTTTCGAAAAATGAGTTGTGAAACAGTGAGATATATGGGATTTTCTCTTAAGCCACCCATTGTTCGATACGGGTTCCGAATTCTTTTAAATATAATAATTCATTAGATGATATCAAACTATAATAATGTAATTGTATTTTCGCGGGAAAATGGATAAAAAACTAAACACCATAAGTGTGCAACAGTGAATATCTCTCAAACTATAAATTAAACGGTAACCATAGTGGGCCTAGAGCCAGAACTCTTTTAAATTTAATAATCTATCGAATGATATAAAAATATTTCAATAAAATTGTTTTTTCGTTACAAAATAGATTAAAAAAAACTGAATTATACTGTTGAAAGAATTTAAATATATTGGTGCACTGGTTAACATTTTCATCCACTTCGATTACTGTTGCTAAAATTAGAACAAACATAATATTGCAATAATAGAATAAGAAATAAATAATATAGAATATCATTTGTAACATAGGTTTCATGACACTGCAATGCTATACTAATTTTTTTATATTTTACCAGTTACCTAGTGACTACTGTGTACAAAATTAGTAGGTATCTTTACAGTGTCCTAAGAAAACTTTAAAACTTCATTTTTTTAATGAGTTATCAAAATTATTCTTTTAAAGACTAATCAGTTATTGGATCTTTCCCATTTGACAACCCACACCAGATTTAATTCAATATTTTTTTATATGTAATTTTGTCTATAGAATCCGAAAATCGAAACCGTTTTTTGTAGAAACTAATAGTTTGAGATATGAGGGTTTAAAGTTATTTATCTCCTATGTATTACTGAAGGATTGAGAACTTTGAAAAAACACGTATTGTCATTGAAATTACTCTAACAATATATATTTTTGGCATGAAACAGTAATGTAGTTTGTTGTATCCGCTAGTTTGTTGTACTGCACACTTCATGATTGTTTAATGACTTGGAAGGGGGGGGGGGGGGGTTGGGGGGTGGCACGCCCCCCTAAATACATATATCAAATATATTTCCAGTTTCCGTGATATTTTCAAATTATTACTTCAATGCTGATATGTGTGATGGGGGGCGTGCCGCCCCCTATACCTCCCTGCCAGGTCATTAAACAATCATGCAGTACAACAAACTAGCGGATACAACAAACTACATTACGAAAAGAAAGAAGAAAATTCAATGTGGAACAAGTAGAGGTATGATAGATTCCTGTTTGTGCGAATTCATCTGGAGGAGCAGGCACGCTGAAAAGAACCTTTTTGTCGAAATATTGAGAAATATTGTTTTTTTCCCTTTTATTATTCCCCTTTTATTAATTTTTATATTAATTTTGTACTACTTTTTGTGTTTATTATACAATTTTTCAATGAAAACACGTGTTTTTTCAAAGTTCTCAATCCTTCAGTAATGCATAGGAAATAAATAACTTCAAACTCTCATATCTCAAAAACTATTAGTTTCTACAAAAAACGGTTTTCATTCTCGGATTCTATGGACAAAAATACATATAAAAAAATTAATTTAAATTAAATCTGGTAGGGGTCGTCAAATGTAAATAATAAAACTTTTTAATTTCAGAGATGATTTAGAAGACGAAACTTAACCTTGTTAAATTATGACTAGGTTTTCTGAAATTAAAAAAGTATATTTTATTCAAAAAAATTTAAATACCCGATAACTAATTATTATGTAGGAAGAATAATTTGGATAGCACTTTAAATAAATAACTGATTTTTACAATGGTCTAAATTTGATTTACTTTTAGAAGAAGGTTGGTGTTCTAGCCCAAGTTGTCGTACAATTTTTCGCGGTCGTAGAGCAGAGAAGCTTATCTTTCATTTTTTAATGTTCATTGTCTTAATAAAGATAATAGCTTTTTTTTAATTATTTAAAGAAGGTAAAAAAAAAAAAAAAAAAAAAAAAAAAATTTTCGTTTAAACCTGTGTTTTAAAAGGCAGCCGTATACACACAAAGAATTTTTTAAGTCCTTCCACCAGACTTTTTGCTAAGCTCCTCCTACTTTTTCAACGAGAATATAGGAAAAACCGATAAAATAAATAATAAATACATCGTATTTTCTTATATTATCGTTGAAAAAGTAGGAGGAGCTTATCAAAAAGTCTGGTGGAAAGACTTAAAAAACCCTACGTGTGAACGGCCCTTTATAGTCTACGAACCTTGTTGGATACATTTCTGGTGGACACTGTATACTGTATAGTATAATGTTGAAACTATCCCCTGTATCTAATGATTTATCTAGCGTATCTAGCGTATCTAGCCATAAAGTCTGTGGAATTTCTCACCTCTCCCTGTAAATCAAGATGGCGGTTCTGTAACGAATTTATAGTGAAGATTAAATAGATAGTAGAGACACTTAAAACTATTGTTAGTGAACAGTCTATTGTTGGTAAACAATATATTGTTAGAGAAACGGGACCACACAGTGAGAGTGTGAAATACAAATAGGGTATGTTACAAATTAGCAGACAGTTCCATATTTTCGATTATAGGAGATAAATAAATATTTTATTTCTACTCTCAACTGTACGGGAATGCGTAACTGTACGGGAATACGTAACTATACGAGAATGCGTAACTGTGCGGGAATGCGTAACTGTACGGGAATGCGTAACTGTTCGGGAATGCGTAACTGTACGGGAATACGTAACTGTACGGGAATACGTAACTGTACGGCAATACGTAACTGCACGGCAATATACTTAAAAGTTAAAATACATAAATATCCCTATATATCTATTCAAATAATAAAATGCTTCCTACATCGTGAAGTGTTTCTTTCTGCCCAATTCAGATGCTTTAATAAGAGATGTAAGTATATTAATTAGTTATGTGCATCATCCATTATATTTGAAAAGGGTAAGTTACGAATTATCGGTAGGTTTCACATCTTCGTTCATATAAGAAAAAAATCTATGATAATAATTATTTAATTTTTATATTAAAATTTTAATAAATATTATAAGCTATCTAGTTTTTTCTTATATGACCGAAAATGTGAAACCTACCATTAATTCGTAACTTACCCTAGCTCTGACTTACAATTTCATTCCAGTATAGATCCCAGGCAGCAAGCATTATTCCTGGGATATTAAGGGAATAACCCTGGGAAGAAGGTTAAATTCCTGGGATATTCCCTTAATATCCCAGGAATAAATCCTTGCTGCCTGGGATATGCAGATGTCGTCACATGTGATTATCCGGAGTAGTGCGCGTGTGTGTGGTCCTTCCTCCGCATTATAGTATCGATAGCATGTTTAAATTGTTTATTCAGATGCCCTCCACACGCCCCCTTCCAAAGGGCAAGCCCATGGTGCCCACACTGATGAACAGACATTATCGAACGCGAAATGTACCATCACATTCAATTAAGGTTATTACTCAGAAATGTCGTAAGCCGAACCCATGAAATGCACAATTAGATGTGCTTAATGACGGCCACACAGAGCGTCTTCGCGAGGAAGGGAGGGAGGGAGGCTTGGTGAGGATGATTGAGGAAGGTGGGCCTCACATGGGGTTGCCAGACGTTTCTTCGACAAATTTTCGGCAAGGGGATATTAACACACTCTAATGTATGAGTAGAAGAGGGCGTGCCACCCCCCGAACGACCCTGCCAGGTCATTAAACAATAATGAGGTGTGACCGTGTGCAGTACAATAAACTAGCGGATACAACAAACTACATAACGGCCATTTAAGTTGAGTATAATATCCACTTTATGAAAATTAGTTGAAAAATTTGTCTGCATAATTATTTACACTGAAGTGCATTCTTTAGCCTCACTCTAAAGTGCATTCTTTGGCCTCACTCTAAAGTGCATTCTTTGGCCTCGCTCTAAAGTGCATGCTTTGGCCTCACTCTAAAGTGCATTCTTTAGCCTCACTCTAAAGTGCATTCTTTGGCCTCACTCTAAAGTGCATTCTTTGGCCTCACTCTAAAGTGCATTCTTTAGCCTCACTCTAAAGTGCATTCTTTAGCATCACTCTAAAGTGCATTCTTTAGCCTCACTCTAAAGTTCATTCTTTGACCTCACTCTAAAGTGCATTCTTTAGCCTCACTCTAAAGTTCATTCTTTGACCTCACTCTAAAGTGCATTCTTTGGCCTCACTCTAAAGTGCATTCTTTAGCCTCACTCTAAAGTGCATTCTTTAGCCTCACTCTAAAGTGCATTCTTCATCCTCACTCTAAAGTTCATTCTTTGACCTCACTCTAAAGTGCATTCTTTGGCCTCACTCTAAGGTGCATTCTTTACCCTCACTCTAAAGTGCATTCTTTGGCCTCACTCTAAAGTGCATTCTTTGGCCTCACTCTAAAGTGCATTCTTTAGCCTCACTCTAAAGTACATTCTATATTTGGCCTCACTCTAAAGTGCATTCTTTAGCCTCACTCTAAAGTGCATTCTTTGACATCACTCTAAAGTGCATTCTTTGACATCACTCTAAAGTGCATTCTTTGGCCTCACTCTAAAGTGCATTCTTTGGCCTCACTCTAAAGTGCATTCTTTGGCCTCACTCTAAAGTGCATTCTTTAGCCTCACTCTAAAGTGCATTCTATTTGGCCTCACTCTAAAGTGCATTCTTTAGCCTCACTCTAAAGTGCATTCTTTGACATCACTCTGAAGTGCATTCTTTGACATCACTCTAAAGTGCATTCTTTGGCCTCACTCTAAAGTGCATTCTTTAGACTCACTCTAAAGTGCATTCTTTAGCCTCACTCTAAAGTGCATTCTTTAGACTCACTCTAAAGTGCATTCTTTAGCCTCACTCTAAAGTGCATTCTTTAGCCTCACTCTAAAGTGCATTCTTTACCCTCACTCTAAAGTGCATTCTTTAGACTCACTCTAAAGTGCATTCTTTAGCCTCACTCTAAAGTGCATTCTTTAGCCTCACTCTAAAGTGCATTCTTTACCCTCACTCTAAAGTGCATTCTTTACCCTCACTCTAAAGTGCATTCTTTAGCCTCACTCTAAAGTGCATTCTTTAGCCTCACTCTAAAGTGCATTCTTTACCCTCACTCTAAAGTGCATTCTTTACCCTCACTCTAAAGTGCATTCTTTACCCTCACTCTAAAGTGCATTCTTTATCCTCACTCTAAAGTGCATTCTTCTATCAAGTGCAGTGTCTCTAGTAATTGATGCTAATAATTAACAATTGGTTTTCATCATACCACCCCTCAGTAACTCACTATAGTCACCCCTCAGTAACTCACTATAGTCACCCCTCAGTAACTCACTATAGTCACCCCTCAGTAACTCACTATAGTCACCCCTCAGTAACTCACTATAGTCACCCCTCAGTAACTCACTATAGTCACCCCTCAGTAACTCACTATAGTCACCCCTCAGTAACTCACTATAGTCACCCCTCAGTAACTCACTATAGTCACCCCTCAGTAACTCACTATAGTCACCCCTCAGTAACTCACTATAGTCACCCCTCAGTAACTCACTATAGTCACCCCTCAGTAACTCACTATAGTCACCCCTCAGTAACTCACTATAGTCACCCCTCAGTAACTCACTATAGTCACCCCTCAGTAACTCACTATAGTCACCCCTCAGTAACTCACTATAGTCACCCCTCAGTAACTCACTATAGTCACCCCTCAGTAACTCACTATAGTCACCCCTCAGTAACTCACTATAGTCACCCCTCAGTAACTCACTATAGTCACCCCTCAGTAACTCACTATAGTCACCCCTCAGTAACTCACTATAGTCACCCCTCAGTAACTCACTATAGTCACCCCTCAGTAACTCACTATAGTCACCCCTCAGTAACTCACTATAGTCACCCCTCAGTAACTCACTATAGTCACCCCTCAGTAACTCACTATAGGCACCCCTCAATAACTCACTATAGTCACCCCTCAGTAACTCACTATAGTCACCCCTCAGTAACTCACTATAGTCACCCCTCAGTAACTCACTATAGTCACCCCTCAGTAACTCACTATAGTCACCCCTCAGTAACTCACTATAGTCACCCCTCAGTAACTCACTATAGTCACCCCTCAGTAACTCACTATAGTCACCCCTCAGTAACTCACTATAGTCACCCCTCAGTAACTCACTATAGTCACAGTAGTTACTTGGTTATACAATATATACCACCCCTCAGTAACTCACTATAGTTACTTGGTTATACAATATATGCACTATACAGAGCTATAACTACTTGCATTGTTTGAACACGTTTCCGATCGTATCAGGAAAAATAGTAATAATTATTATTGAACTCGTTATTATTCCTATCCTTACTGGATACTATTAAAGTTAAATACTAATTATAAATTTTTTTCTTATATGATCGAACACGTTAAACCGTCCGATAACTCGTAACTTAGCCTATAACATTGATTCCTCTAGCCTTAAATATCGTAAAACAAAATAACTTAGTGTGACCTTAAATTGTGTTTCTTTTAATAGTTTCCAGGTGTTCAGTCACTTGCTATCTATTTCTCTACCTGTGTTTATCTTAGCTATCAAGTTACTTGTGATGTATGACCTCGTGTGCAAGTGACATGTCTCCTTAATTTGCTTTACCCATCACCCGAACACTGTGCGTGTCTACGTACACACGAGTAACTAAATTAATTGTAATACTTGTAAATATTTTAAAAATGTGAGTACATGACGATAAATATGTTAGATTTGAAAATAGTAGAAAATTAGAAAAGCTGTGATTTGAGAAATTAGCAAAATGCAGTGACTCTTTTCTTTGATAGTAGGTGGGGTTGCTTGTTGAGATAAATTATCTAACGGTTCACTAACAATATCCATTGGTAGAAATGTAGTACCTATAGTAGGACTCCTCTATAGTGAAGCTAGAGTCCTTAGTAAAGAAGTAGCCTGTTGTTAAGCAAATTTTCTTTAGTCTGCCATTAATCAGTTCCCCTTAGTTTTTACTAATAAATAAAGTATCACTGAACATTTATATTAAAAATAGATTTTTTTGTAGGTAGGTATATGAAATTAAAAAAAAATAGATTAAATGGAAATAATATTAGTTATATATACATGGGTTAATTATTTAATGTATTCATGACTTCTTTCCTTTATTGAAGGTCCTCTCCAGGTTCAGAGAAAACACGATTTAATTAGAACGAGCACTCGTAGAGTGCATACCTTCGCCGGCGCTATTGCATATTTTTGAGTTATAAATGACCTTAGACCCGATCGTTCCTAAAATCTTTATAAATGCTTCCTGGATAACAACCAATCGTCCCACCAAAGGTCAAGCTATTTGTTAGAATACTTGGAGCATCTTTACTAGGTTCATTTCTGGTCCATTATCTTTACTAGCTTCATTTCTGGTCCGTTATCTTTACTAGTTTCATTTCTGGTCCGTTATTTTTACTAGCTTCATTTCTGGTCCGTTATCTTTACTAGTTTCATTTCTGGTCCATTATCTTTACTAGCTTCATTTCTGGTCCGTTGTCTTTACTAGCTTCATTTCTGGTCCGTTATCTTTACTAGCTTCATTTCTGGTCCGTTATCTTTACTAGCTTCACTTCTGGTCCGATATCTTTATTAGCTTCATTTCTGGTCCATTATCTTTACTAGCTTCATTTCTGGTCCGTTATCTTTATTAGCTTCATTTCTGGTCCATTATCTTTACTAGCTTCATTTCTGGTCCGTTATCTTTACTTGCTCCGATTACTTTATACGAATAACAAGATTACAAATAAATAAATAAAAGGTGATCGAAGGTCCTAGGTTCAACAATTCGCAAACCGGATAAAATTATGTTCAGAATATATTTGTTTATACACTTAAAGACACATCACTCGCTTTGAAATCAAAACAAAGAGTGTACAATCTTCTTCTTCAGCGTCACGTTAGTGATTCGCTCGATTGTTGCTCACAGAGTATTAAAAAACTTTAAAAGCAAATAATAAAATATATACTTAACCGAATGTTATGCGGTTTGCAGAATAATGATCGTAGACCTTAGTTCTATAATATTATGTAATATCCCTATAATATTGGATTGATAAAACCTACCTAGTTGAGATTTAAAACAAATGGTCTACATTATTTTACTAAGGACTGGAAATTAACAAGTCGTACGTAAAATAGGTTTTGTACAGTTTTGATTATAAAAATCTTTAAAAGCTATAGAATTTAATATACGCTATCAAATTTCATAGGATTTGCAGAAAACATTGGCCTCATTGATTAAAACAATATAAAATACTCTTTCAATTAATTTAAAGGGCCGTACACACGTAGAAGTTTTTAAGTCTTTCCACCAGACTTTTTGCTAAGCTCCTCCTACTTTTTCAACGAGAATATAAGAAAAAACTATATAATAATTATTTATTTCTATCGATTTTTCTTATATTTTCGTGGAAAAAGTAGGAGAAGCTTAGCAAAAAGTCTGGTGGGAAGACTTAAAAAACCTACGTGTGTACGGCCCTTAATGTGTGAGTCAATCTGAAGGAAAATATCTAAAAAAGGTGCCAAATACATCACTTGAATTGGGACATAAATGCCGCCTTAGGGCATAAAGATTTAAAATATTTTATAAAAAAATAGGAAATTAATTCATCATTCCTTTCAACACTGGAATAAAGATTATATGCGAAGTTGCACTGGGACGAGTGTTCATTATTCATTATTAGGTTTAAAGTTAGATGTTACAAAGGCTATAATTTGAACATCATTTATTGCTATATAATATATATAGCATTAAAAAGTTATCTAACAAATCCACGGATATCAGACTCAATATTTCACTAACAATCATCCCATTCGAAACTTTAAAATTGTCAAAACGAAAAGTACCTAATTACGAATAATTAATAATAATAACAGAATATTGTTAAATGATTTCTTGAAAAGAAAGTTCTGAATTTTTCGGGAATTAAAAATATGTAATAAGAATTATACAACTCGTTATTTTAATTATTTTAATATAATGAAATACCTGATAAATTAGGGTTAAATGGATGAATAGTCAGTTGTACCGCTAGATGGCGTTGCTACAGATTTGGTGACAAATATTATGAACACAAACGTGATAATTGACGTTTTCACCGCTAGATGGCGTGATTACATAATTTAATAAGGCTTTTTAAAATTGAATAGTTCAATGTTATTCTATTACTGATGCCAATTAAGTTAAAGTATTTAAAGTTTTAGTGTTAGAATTGTAAAATTGTCAAAAGGTAATTAAATACAAGGGACTGGAAGAAGCAGTCAGAAAGGAAGGTGACTCCATGAACAAAGTCATCTACCACAGTCGGTGCTCATGGATGTAGAAAATCTTCTTCGTGAGTACAGTCACTTACCAAGGAATGTGACGAAAAGGAACTCAAGCACCGGTGGCTGCACTCACAGATGGAAAAGGAAAATGAAGAGGTGATAGTAAATTGGGTACGCGATTTTAAACCTAACACAAAATCTAAGAGAAAAATGAAGAGGTGATAGTAAATGAAGCCTACGAGTCTACCTAACACAAAAATCTAAGAGGAAAATGAAGAGGTGATAGTAAATGAAGCCTACGAGTCTACCTAACACAAAATCTAAGACCTCGTAGTTGAAGAGCATAACCCTAGCGCTATCCTCTAAAACTGCAAGTAGCGTTAAAAAAAATGAGCACGATAAAAAATAATTATACAAATTACAAGAGTTCTAGTCCCAGATGACGCCTTTCTTCCATTCACCAAAAACGACTTTTAATCATTGAAATATATTATTATTATTATATAATTCTGATACACCAGTTTGTATAGCAGGACAATAAATTATCTAATTTGCTAGTAATCGATTTATAGTTTGAAAATGATATCTAAATTAAAAAAAAACTTGTACGAAATATAGAAAAAACGACATTCTGTAAATTAAAAAAAAATAGGTAATAGAATTATAATTTTGTACTGCAATAATCTGAATTTCATTTACTTAAACTGACCAAAAACAATAACTCAGATTATTATAGACTGAAATGCCTTTTTTAACTTCAAATAACTAGACAAAAATACAGTCGAACTCCTCTATAGTGATGTAGAGTCCTGAGTAAGTGAACTACCCCATATAGTGAACAAATTTCTATAAAATGGCAATAAAAAAAATCACTATACAGGATATTTCTCTCACCCATGATTCTAAATCACTATAGATGTGTTCTAACATGTATTCACTTAAGATGAAGAAAAACTAAAAAACAGAACCCACTTTATCAAAGACAGGCAACAAGAAAATAAACAGCTACAATGTTACAAACAGGGCGTCATTCTTGAAACGAGAAGTCCTCTATAGTGAATGTTGAGTACTGAGTGAGGAAGTAGCCTCTAGAGTGAAAAAAAATCATTAGTCTGCAATAAAATGATCATCAGTTTTCTATAGCTAATGGCCATTCATGGCAGACTAAAGAAAACTTGTTCATTATACAGGGGAGTTCCTTAATTAGGACTCAAGATTCCCTATAGATCTCACAATTGATTTTTTTGTAACTTCTCTTTGATTTATACTTTTTGTCACAGCCAGGCATTGGGCAAACATAGAGCTCTCTGCCACATTCATCTAGAATATGAATTTGGAGATCTTGCTTCCACTTGTATTTTTTGTCACACACATTGCACTTAAATGGCTGATCAGAAGAGTGAACCTTCATATGGTTGGTTAAATCAGTCTTGCGGGCAACATTTGCACCACAATGTTCAGAGAAAAAGGTTGAGCAGAAGGATGAACTAGGCAGTGTCGCCTTAAAGTGTCTCGACGATTGATTTTATTTGCCTGCCACACGAGTTGCACATCTACATTCGTGAATAACTTCTCTTCACCATCGGAGACGTTGTTAGGTAATTTCTCAGAGCGGTGCAGGAGAAGGTCTTTCTGTAAACTTTGATTCCATTTAAAGGCTTTAGCACCTATTTTACATTCAAAAGTGGTTTTGGAAGAGTGTGTCTTCCTTCTTCTTGTGTCTTTGCAATTCCTCCTTTCTGATAAAGCTGCTGTTACACTTTGCACAACAGAAAGATCTTAACTCCGCTATGAATGACTTCGTATGTTGTTAGATGGCCCTTGCTTACAAAGCGCTGGTTACATTTGTGACATTGGGATTTCCTCTGATCTTTGAAATGTTTAAGTTCGTGAGCTTCCAGGTTATGAATTCTAGAGAATGCTTTGCCACATGAACTACACTTGTAAGGCTTGTTGTCATTGTGCTTGGCCTGATGCCTAAGTGAATCACTGTTATCGCACATGCTAGGACTCTACCATTAGATGTCAAAGCGGTTAAAACTTTCTCTTCAATTTTCTTAATAGACAGGATGCATTTGAAATCATCTCCATTCAAATGTGACGTGAGATGTCTCTTAGATAGTAGTTTCTTGGAAAGCATTTGCTGCAAACAGGGCAAGGTTTCTGGCCAGAACACTTCCACAATTATGAGATTCGAACCTGCTAATTCGTGTCAAATCTACCGTATGTGGTGAATGAATCTTTTGATGCTCCTGTAGATCATTCTTACTACTGAACGCAAGGCAACATACGTAACACTTATGAGTTCTTGCTTTACGAATTAATACCCGAATAAATAGTTAGAAGGGTAATCGCACTAGAAAGAAATACCGAGAAAGAAAAAGAAGGTGATGCCACTTGGAATACGATTTGAAGGTTCTTGTATTGTTTACTTTGAGTCTGTAACTCAATACTAGCTAGCTTTTCTGTAGCTCAATACTAGCTAGCTTTTCTGTAGCTCAATACTAGCTAGCTTTTCTGTAGCTCAATACTAGCTATATAGCTTTTCTGTAGCTCAATACTAGCTATATAGCTTTTCTGTAGCTCAATACTAGCTATATAGCTTTTCTGTAGCTCAATACTAGCTTTTCTGTAGCTCAATACTAGCTTTTCTGTAGCTTAATACTAGCTTTTCTGTAGCTTAATACTAGCTTTACAGAATACAGCTATTAGCTACTTTATTCTATACAGTTTTTTTTTATTAATTTTGTTTATTTGTATATATTATGAACAACAATATAAAGTTAGTGATCTATGATTTTCATTCATTCCTTAATTGAAGAAATCCGCCGGCAAATATACATTATATATATTTCGCCATATCGATTTTATCGTGATAAATAGTTCATATACCAACATTTTTATATTAGAATTTACTCTCTATATTTCTTCAATTTCAATCATTGTTGGAGAATACACTATCGATCGTAGTCGACACAAATCCAATTATTATTGAATATCATCTGAGCTAAATTCAATAAATGATTTCAGTATTAGGTATATATATAATTATATATTAACATTTACGATGGATTTAATTATATATTTGACCAAGTAATCAAAAGTAATTTCATGAATATCTATAACCAAATATTTCCGATGCGAGTATCTGTATACCAAGTGACGTCATGAGTCGCGCGCGTGACGTCACACTTTCGCACCATTTTCAAGTGCGAGTATCCTTCTAACTATTTAATTCATGGGACGTCGGACCAATGAATAGTAACCGGAAATTTAATCCTGTTCTCTATGAAAATTGTAATTGGTATGAGTGGAAACTGAAATAATAAAGTTGAATGTTTAACTACATACTTGAGATATAGTTAAATTAATAAAAAATACGTTACGAAGATACAAGGATAGGCATGCAATAGCTTGCGTGACCTTATCTACAATTAATAAGTTGAAGAAACTACATTTCTTCTGCAAATATTGATGTTTGTATGATTCATTTCAAACTCGAACAATTTGAGAAGAATAGAGCTGAAAGTAATATTTTAATTCAAACCAGAGAATGAGTAGATGACCTAGATGTATATTTAATTCTAAATTACTATAACTCATAAAAAATGACGTGACAACTCGAGTCGCTGATTGGTTCAATATATAGCTACGACGTCACGCTTCATTAGGTACTTACAAGATACATCTTCATACATTTTAACTAGGTAGGGATCTTGAAAATATTACAGACAGAGAGAATTAAAGAGTATAGAGTTTCATCCATGATATTCTTTATATCTATGATTTTAAATGCATCTTGTCACAAGCCTAAATAAAACAAACATTTGGGCTACTCTCCTATTCTTTATACTTTTTAAATTTATGTTAACTATAGGTAGCCCCGCCATTCTGATATAGGTAGGTACCCACTTTTTCAAGTTCAAGTCCACAGGGGTTTACAGGGACTATATAAAATCTGATATAGGTACAGAACTAGGAAAACACATAGCAGTGATATCACAGTAGATCTACATAGAATGATAGAATAGGAATTAGATTTTCATAGTAAATAAATCGAAAGTATACTAAGTACAATATTGGAACATCCGAAAATACTCCACGGACGTGACATCGATTAAAACGAGTGACGTCACACTAGTAATTTCCTAATAAAAATTGTGCTATTATTCAGTTAAATGTGCATTTTCATAGAAATTAACTTAAATAAAATATTGTTTTTATCACGTTTTACACTCTATTCACATATAATTTTCAGCTTAATAGCCTTCAAAATCTCCAGTAGATTAAAGGTGACTGAAGGATTTAAGACACATTTCATTTATCTGACTAAATAAGAATTTTTATTGAAAATGTCATTCGTCAAAATGTGCTTAAAATAACATTTTACTATAAGCAATCAGGTTTATATGTTAGATAATGGTCATTTGAGTGCTTCATTGGAAATACAATAGGTTTCTAGGTACTTTACATTTTACAAGTTTGCAAATAAACCAACTTATAAGTGTCAGGCTGGTCTTAAATATATAAAAGTTATCTAGGTACTTGAAGCTAACGAAACATATTGTTTATTGACATATTCTATCTATTTACTTGCCGCACCTATATAATTCTCATTTTGACATTATTTCATCTGATTTTATGTGACGTCATTTGTTTACTTAGTTTTTGAAGACCGGAATCAAGTTCACCGTCAATGAGTTTGCAACTTAGTATACTTTTCTATCTATTTACTATGTAGATTTTAATCTCCATTAATTTTAAATATTTACCCTGAAGTGCAGCCTAACAAAATAAATTTAAGTATCATCATGAGTATTTAATTAGATAATAACCTTCTAGAATCTAGGTAATTGTGTTCTTAGAATATTTAGAAAAAGAAGCAATTTCATACCTGGTAGTTTTTGCTATATGATTGAAAGTGTGAACTTACACTATTCATATAGCATAAAGAAAAAATTATTATTCAATTTTTTACCTAAAAATATACGAGTTCTCTTCATTTGTGAGACAGCTTACCATAAACATAGATATGCAGTTTTCCAATCATCTTTAAGGGGGACTTCTCAATAGTCAGACGACCCACTAGCCCGACGCCCCACTAGCCTGACGCCCCAATAGTCCGACAGTTACATCTTTTTGTGTTATTTTTTGATTAAAATAGAAAATATGATTAAATAGGTATACTCAATTAATAACTAATCTAAATAATAAAATAATTTTTTCATTTTTAAAATTTTATATTACTCTTTTATTTTACTTCCTTTCAAATATGAATTAGTATGATGCAATCCCTCAATTGATTTCATGATTTAATGTAGTTTGTTGTACTGCACACTTTATGAATTTTTTAATAACCTGGCAGGGGGGTTCGGGGGGAGGCACGCCCCCCGATATACATATACTTTATGTTGAATTAGTAATAAACTACAAAAATGTCGGACTAATGGGGTGTCGGACTACTGGGTCGTCGGACTACTGGGTCGTCGGACTATTGGGGCGTCGGACTACTGAATAGTAATTAACCCTTTTTAAGAAGCAGAAACCAATTAAATAAATATACAAAAAATACACACGACGGGAATTATTAAGATACATTTGGATGATAGAAGAATAATAGAAAATTTGGAACGATGTGATAACTTTTTAGAAGGAGGTGAGGAACTCCTGCAGGGAACTCAAGCCCTCACTTGTATTTCCTGAAGGAATTTTTTATTCTGTTAAGATTTTTGTTTTTTAATGGAAAAATATCATCTTTAATAAAATTAGAACTCTTTAATAGGGTACAGACTTTTTTGTTAGTGTTTTTGGCGCCACATGTGGTTGCGTGTCAGAAAACGGTAAATTTTTGGAGTAGGTACAATATAAGTGCATCCACTACCTTCACAAAATGATTGAGTAGCATGAATAGTTAAAAAAATAGTCAATATAAATAATATCATTAGATTTTATAGGTATTAATTTAAAATAATATTTCAATTAAGGGTTAATCAATTATACCTACATATTGTTGGGTATAATCAATTATCAATATACCTTGGGTATAATAGTATATGTGTCTATTCTTTTAGATAGGTAATCATGAGTGTCGGTAAATTCATAGTAGAAATACATTTTCTACCTACCTATATTGAATAAGATATACCTATAATATCACATCCAATTATTAACATCAACCCAACCGTTCAGTTATATTAGATTTAATTGCAAATTAGTGTTTCGAAATGAATAGTGGTAATAATGGGTAGTATATTTTCTAATGATGTAATTACCAAGAGCTGGTGTATAGGAGTATCATGAGAGGTTCTCTATTCCCTAAATCACTAATGGTAACCTGCGCGCCATCATCCGTAACAACTCATTTAAAATGATAACCACTGCCACCGGAGTTGTGCAATGCTCATTAAGCAAAACATTCGCCCCTACCTCGATACGAAGAATTACTTTCAGAACCCTGCAGTTTGTTCTCTCGTTGTAATAAGGGGTGCCATTTGATATAGTAGTGTTTCTAAATAAAATGACAGACGATATGATGTGACGGACGAACAGACACACTCACAAATATTAATATATGTAATTATCTTAAGAGACGATTACATTGATGTAGGTCTGTATTTCTTCATTTCGATTGTTTTCTTATTGTTTCGTATTAATTAATATGTCAAAAAAGGTTCCGGACGAACGAAACTCAGTGAGACTGATCAGATAGTTAGCACCTTACTTGGGTGGTCCTTGTGATCTCTTGATCACTATTTTTCGTAACTATTCATTTAAGTTCACTTTGTTTCGCCGCGTAAGCTTCATTTGATTCTCTGTCACCATAATTTTTTATACATATCAGCACTATTCTTTTATAGGATAAGAAAGTATATGATTTTCAATTCACGTGTAGTGCTTGTCCGTTACATACTTCTCTAAGTTCATTGATTACACAGCTATAAATATTAGTAGTGAGTGTTGTATTTGGAAACTGAGCGATAGTTTGCGTTGGTTTGCGTGTGGTCACAGACCACCCAAAGCGACATAGACTTTGAATGCCTCTTTTGCTTTTAAATTATGCGACCACACACAGTCCCGCACAGGGAAACGCACTACTTCAAACACCCAAAAATGACATAAAAGAAACTTTCAATTACTCTCCAAAGAAAACCTAGGCACGGTACTACAGTTGCCTCCAGTCTCATCAAACGACTTTGGTTCAGTCACGCTTCTAACAACACTAAATAGGTAGGTACCCTAAAATTAGAAATTTATTGTCATGAATTCATTATTGCTATGAATTATTATAGATTTAACGGCACTAAGGCCAACTTACCAAAACTAGAAAGCTGAACTAATGAATTTGACATTAGAAAATAGGATATATGCATTAAATGATTTGTATAGCCATTGTTTGGAACCACTATTTATTATTATATTTACTACTTGCAACTAATGATGTTCAATTTTGGATAGGAAATAATGTACCTATTATAAACACTAATATTAAATTTTCCAATTATTGTTGGTGTCTACTCGGGTTAATTGAATATTCTAATTTATTAGCGAACCATTCAAATTAGATTATACAGATCATAATTTAGGTATCATGACCTGTATCCTGGATACGACAGTTATTACTCACTATATTCATTAGGGTGAAGGACATAAGCTCCTCCCCCTACCTTCTGAAAACGAGCCCCCCCCGTTCTTTATTGTAGCATATACTACAATTTAATACCTTCATTTTAGCATAATAAATGATTATACCTTCATTTTCCCTAGCCTACCTTTATTTATTATTAAGGCTGCATTCCACAATAAATCAGAGAAAAAATATTAAATTTAAATGACGTGTGCCGCCACCGGGTGTAGGTCATATATACCCCCCCGGTCAAGAGCCCCCCCGGTCATAAGCCCACCCGGTCATGAGCCCCCCCGGTCACGAGCCCCCCTGTTTTTAAATCCTTATTTACCTATATTATTTAATCCTTATTGACACTTTTGTAGTTCATTACTGATTAGACATAAAATATATGTATATCGGGGGGCGTGCCGCCCCCCGAACCCCCCTGCCAGGTCATTAAACAATCATGAAGTGTGCAGTACAACAATCTAGCGGATACAACAAACTACATTAGCAACTCTCAGTTATTTCTATCTAAGTAGTTCTTCATTTGTTTAACTAGGTAAATAAGGATTAAAAAAACATGGAGGGGGGGCTCGTGACCGGGGGGGCTTATGACCTAGGGGGGCTCATGACCGGGGGGGGCTCATGACCGGGGGGCTCTTGACCGGGGGGGGGCTCTTGACCGTACCCCGCCGCCACCTACCTATATGAAGAAAGCTCCAAAGTAGTTTTCACTTATTTGAATAAAGCTCATTCATTCATTACATGCTAATATATGTATACGGAAATTAAGAATCAATATTGTGAGCAATTATGGAATTAAATGTGTAGAGTGTATAACTTTTCTCTCTCATAAAGTTCATTAAATATTATAAAATGAAATAGGTAGGTATTACCGTAGTATCCTATTTATTAAATTGGCGCCAACTGTAGACAGTTCCTAAATCTAAACGCCGATAAGATGCGGCATGTATTTGCCACCTGTTGCTAATTTGAACGATTGTGTAATGTTTATTTTAAACAATTAAGAAGTATCTCTCTCAGAATGATTACTATTAATTGTAATTAAAAAATAAGTTAATTTAATTGCCGTCAAACGGGAAATTAATGTAAGGGACTTCGATGAAAAAGTTTGACAGAAAATGCTGATGCTCATGGATTCAGAAAAAGACTGCTCCTAGATAAGCACTGGTGATAGAAGAGGAAAATGAAGAGCAAATGTGTCGATCATACGAGAAAACCTAATAAATAACTCTCAGTTGTGTCACATGGTACAACTCACGTATAAGCATATTATGAATAAAATGAAATCGCCGAAAACGCATTCGCCGAAAATATGACAATTTTCTTCCAGACTAAGGTTTACTACAAGAATTAGAGTTTATTGAACATCCTGTGTTAAATGAGTATTTAAAATTGATCAAATTTTGTATAGACTATAAATTTAACGATAATTAATTGTCTGGTTTTAATGCCATATAAATGCTTGTTCTTAGTCCCATTATAAAAGTTCCTAAACAAATTAAGTAGTATTTATTAAGTAATAATATTTACTAGTATTTATATTAAATAATAATATTTAGTAGTATTTATTAAATAATAATATTTAGTAGTATTTATTAAATAATAATATTTAGTAGTATTTATTAAATAATATTTAGTAGTATTTATTAAATAATAAATATTTAAGCCATTTATCCTAACATAAACTTTACTATTTTTTTAAAAGGAGTTGCTGAACAAAATTTATTTTGACTTCCTTTTTGTACTCAAATACATTTCTCCATATTGTCAATATTTATTGTCAATAGGAATAGTTATATGAATATTCTTAAAAATTAGAAATAAATCTGTTTTAACTGTACCTTCAATAGTTG
>CANNZV010001413.1:246196-298965 GCA_947561585.1 Caprella mutica | reverse complement strand
CACTTAAACTGAGTATTAAAACCCATTTTGAAGAGCGATGAAAGATTAATATTTCACTTTATTTCTAAATTTATACTCAACTTTATAATTCAAATATATTCACTTTTTTATTTATTTACTTCCCTACATTATTTTTTTATTTACCTAACTTCACCTTTTTTTTTTTTTTATTAATATACAAATTTTGATTTATTCACCTATATATTATACTACAATATAATTCTCTTCCATTTCATTACCCAAATTCATTCATCAATTTTACATACTTCTCACCAAGCATTCCCACCTCCGACTTATAGTTTATTTCAATGGCGTTGATTTGCCTATCGAAGCGAATTCGCTATTTGTATTAATTCCCTCGATGGCGTTCCTAGCGTCAGATTATTTTCGCGCTGATCTGGTATTAGGCGCGACGCTCTGCCTCCTATTTCAGTCCTAAATCCGACCACTGGTCGAATAATCTTGTTGTGTAATAGCTTTCAGACAGCTTCTAAATGGAATAATAATTGCAATTCGTTAAATATCCAATGATTCCATTACCAATTGTATTTTAAATGTTGCAATGATGTTTTATATTGTTTTAATATCCCTTATGTATTTATTATCTCGTCAATATTTAATACAGGTTTGGATTAAAGACTTGAATTAATTCATCCCAAATTAATTATTCACAAGTGGTAACTTTCGCTAATGTTATCCTCAGAGACTTTCATTACTACCCACAGAGAAAATTATGGTGGGGCAATGGAAGATTATATTGGGGGGAACTGAGTTATTCGTCTATGGCCCCACCATAACTAGCTATCGGTAGTTAATTTAATCTATTACTGATCCTATATTCTCCCTCTATTTCGCTCTATTTCCCTTCTATATTTCCTTCTATATTTCCTTCTATATTTCCTTCTATTTCCCCTCTATTCCCCTCTATTCTCCCTCTATTCCCCCTCTATTCCCCCTCTATTCCCCCTCTATTCCCCCTCTATTCCCCCTCTATTCTTCTCTATTTCCCTCTATTCCCCTCTATTCCTCTCTATTTCCCCTCTATTCCCCTCTATTTCCCTCTATTTCCCCTCTATTTCCCCTCTATTTCCTCTCTATCCCCCTCCTATCCCCCTCCTATCCCCCTCCTATCCCCCTCCTATTCCCCTCCTATTTTCCTCTATTCCTCTCTATTCCCCTCTATTCCCCTCTATTCCCCATTAAGTTCTAGAGGTAATAATCTCGATTGTCTAACACCTCAACACCAATTTACATAAATTGTCCTTAGCGTTAATGGCTTCCGAAATTGAATTAATATTCGACCTCATCTTAGGATTCGGAAGATGTACCGTCACTACCAATAGTAATAACTAAATTCTCTTTAGTAATAACTAAATTCTCTTTAGTAATTACTAAATTCTCTTTAGTAATAACTAAATTCTCTTTAGTAATAACTAAATTCTCTTTAGTAATAACTAAATTCTCTTTAGTAATAACTAAATTCTCTTTAGTAATAACTAGATTCTCTTTAGTAATAACTAGATTCTCTTTAGTAATAACTAGATTCTCTTTAGTAATAACTAAATTCTCTTTAGTAATAACTAAATTCTCTTTAGTAATAACTAAATTCTCTTTAGTAATAACTAAATTCTCTTTAGTAATAACTAAATTCTCTTTAGTAATAACTAAATTCTCTTTAGTAATAACTAAATTCTCTTTAGTAATAACTAAATTCTCTTTAGTAATAACTAAATTCTCTTTAGTAATAACTAAATTCTCTTTAGTAATAACTAAATTCTCTTTAGTAATTACTAAATTCTCTTTAGTAATAACTAAATTCTCTTTAGTAATAACTAAATTCTCTTTAGTAATAACTAAATTCTCTTTAGTAATAACTAAATTCTCTTAGTAATAACTAAATTCTCTTTAGTAATAACTAAATTCTCTTTAGTAATAACTAAATTCTCTTTAGTAATAACTAAATTCTCTTTAGTAATAACTAAATTCTCTTTAGTAATAACT
The DNA here is from genome assembly GCA_947561585.1 of Caprella mutica. Classification (NCBI taxonomy): domain Eukaryota; kingdom Metazoa; phylum Arthropoda; class Malacostraca; order Amphipoda; family Caprellidae; genus Caprella; species Caprella mutica. Next base: position 296,964 of record CANNZV010001413.1, on the reverse strand, counting down.
AAATTCTCTTTAGTAATAACTAAATTCTCTTTAGTAATAACTAAATTCTCTTTAGTAATTACTAAATTCTCTTTAGTAATAACTAAATTCTCTTTAGTAATAACTAAATTCTCTTTAGTAATAACTAAATTCTCTTTAGTAATAACTAAATTCTCTTTAGTAATAACTAAATTCTCTTTAGTAATAACTAAATTCTCTTTAGTAATAACTAAATTCTCTTTAGTAATAACTAAATTCTCTTTAGTAATAACTAAATTCTCTTTAGTAATAACTAAATTCTCTTTAGTAATAACTAAATTCTCTTTAGTAATTACTAAATTCTCTTTAGTAATAACTAAATTCTCTTTAGTAATAACTAAATTCTCTTTAGTAATAACTAAATTCTCTTTAGTAATAACTAAATTCTCTTTAGTAATAACTAAATTCTCTTTAGTAATTACTAAATTCTCTTTAGTAATAACTAAATTCTCTTTAGTAATAACTAAATTCTCTTTAGTAATAACTAAATTCTCTTTAGTAATAACTAAATTCTCTTTAGTAATAACTAAATTCTCTTTAGTAATAACTAAATTCTCTTTAGTAATAACTAAATTCTCTTTAGTAATAACTAAATTCTCTTTAGTAATAACTAAATTCTCTTTAGTAATAACTAGATTCTCTTTAGTAATAACTAAATTCTCTTTAGTAATAACTAAATTCTCTTTAGTAATAACTAGATTCTCTTTAGTAATAACTAGATTCTCTTTAGTAATAACTAGATTCTCTTTAGTAATAACTAAATTCTCTTTAGTAATAACTAAATTCTCTTTAGTAATAACTAAATTCTCTTTAGTAATAACTAAATTCTCTTTAGTAATAACTAAATTCTCTTTAGTAATAACTAAATTCTCTTTAGTAATAACTAAATTCTCTTTAGTAATAACTAAATTCTCTTTAGTAATTACTAAATTCTCTTTAGTAATAACTAAATTCTCTTTAGTAATAACTAAATTCTCTTTAGTAATAACTAAATTCTCTTTAGTAATAACTAAATTCTCTTTAGTAATAACTAAATTCTCTTTAGTAATAACTAAATTCTCTTTAGTAATAACTAAATTCTCTTTAGTAATAACTAAATTCTCTTTAGTAATAACTAGATTCTCTTTAGTAATAACTAAATTCTCTTTAGTAATAACTAAATTCTCTTTAGTAATAACTAAATTCTCTTTAGTAATAACTAAATTCTCTTTAGTAATAACTAAATTCTCTTTAGTAATAACTAAATTCTCTTTAGTAATAACTAAATTCTCTTTAGTAATAACTAAATTCTCTTTAGTAATAACTAAATTCTCTTTAGTAATAACTAAATTCTCTTTAGTAATAACTAAATTCTCTTTAGTAATAACTAAATTCTCTTTAGTAATAACTAAATTCTCTTTAGTAATAACTAAATTCTCTTTAGTAATAACTAAATTCTCTTTAGTAATAACTAAATTCTCTTTAGTAATTACTAAATTCTCTTTAGTAATAACTAAATTCTCTTTAGTAATAACTAAATTCTCTTTAGTAATAACTAAATTCTCTTTAGTAATAACTAAATTCTCTTTAGTAATAACTAAATTCTCTTTAGTAATAACTAAATTCTCTTTAGTAATTACTAAATTCTCTTTAGTAGTAACTAAATTATCTTTAGTAATAACTAAATTCTCTTTAGTAATAACTAAATTCTCTTTAGTAATAACTAAATTCTCTTTAGTAATAACTAGATTCTCTTTAGTAATAACTAAATTCTCTTTAGTAATAACTAAATTCTCTTTAGTAATAACTAAATTCTCTTTAGTAATAACTAAATTCTCTTTAGTAATAACTAAATTCTCTTTAGTAATAACTAAATTCTCTTTAGTAATAACTAAATTCTCTTTAGTAATAACTAAATTCTCTTTAGTAATAACTAAATTCTCTTTAGTAATAACTAAATTCTCTTTAGTAATAACTAAATTCTCTTTAGTAATAACTAAATTCTCTTTAGTAATAACTAAATTCTCTTTAGTAATTACTAAATTCTCTTTAGTAATAACTAAATTCTCTTTAGTAATAACTAAATTCTCTTTAGTAATTACTAAATTCTCTTTAGTAATAACTAAATTCTCTTTAGTAATAACTAAATTCTCTTTAGTAATTACTAAATTCTCTTTAGTAATAACTAAATTCTCTTTAGTAATAACTAAATTCTCTTTAGTAATAACTAAATTCTCTTTAGTAATAACTAAATTCTCTTTAGTAATAACTAAATTCTCTTTAGTAATAACTAAATTCTCTTTAGTAATAACTAAATTCTCTTTAGTAATAACTAAATTCTCTTTAGTAATAACTAAATTCTCTTTAGTAATAACTAAATTCTCTTTAGTAATAACTAAATTCTCTTTAGTAATAACTAAATTCTCTTTAGTAATAACTAAATTCTCTTTAGTAATAACTAAATTCTCTTTAGTAATAACTAAATTCTCTTTAGTAATAACTAAATTCTCTTTAGTAATAACTAAATTCTCTTTAGTAATAACTAAATTCTCTTTAGTAATAACTAAATTCTCTTTAGTAATAACTAAATTCTCTTTAGTAATAACTAATTCTCTTTAGTAATAACTAAATTCTCTTTAGTAATAACTAAATTCTCTTTAGTAATAACTAAATTCTCTTTAGTAATAACTAAATTCTCTTTAGTAATAACTAAATTCTCTTTAGTAATAACTAAATTCTCTTTAGTAATAACTAAATTCTCTTTAGTAATAACTAAATTCTCTTTAGTAATAACTAAATTCTCTTTAGTAATAACTAAATTCTCTTTAGTAATTACTAAATTCTCTTTAGTAATAACTAAATTCTCTTTAGTAATAACTAAATTCTCTTTAGTAATAACTAAATTCTCTTTAGTAATAACTAAATTCTCTTTAGTAATAACTAAATTCTCTTTAGTAATAACTAAATTCTCTTTAGTAATTACTAAATTCTCTTTAGTAATAACTAAATTCTCTTTAGTAATTACTAAATTCTCTTTAGTAATAACTAAATTCTCTTTAGTAATAACTAAATTCTCTTTAGTAATTACTAAAAATTCTCTTTAGTAATAACTAAATTCTCTTAGTAATCACTAAATTCTCTTTAGTAATAACTAAATTCTCTTAGTAATAACTAAATTCTCTTTAGTAATAACTAAATTCTCTTTAGTAATAACTAAATTCTCTTTAGTAATAACTAAATTCTCTTTAGTAATAACTAAATTCTCTTTAGTAATAACTAAATTCTCTTTAGTAATAACTAAATTCTCTTTAGTAATAACTAAATTCTCTTTAGTAATAACTAAATTCTCTTTAGTAATAACTAAATTCTCTTTAGTAATAACTAAATTCTCTTTAGTAATAACTAAATTCTCTTTAGTAATAACTAAATTCTCTTTAGTAATAACTAAATTCTCTTTAGTAATAACTAAATTCTCTTTAGTAATAACTAAATTCTCTTTAGTAATAACTAAATTCTCTTTAGTAATAACTAAATTCTCTTTAGTAATAACTAAATTCTCTTTAGTAATAACTAAATTCTCTTTAGTAATAACTAAATTCTCTTTAGTAATAACTAAATTCTCTTTAGTAATAACTAAATTCTCTTTAGTAATAACTAAATTCTCTTTAGTAATAACTAAATTCTCTTTAGTAATAACTAAATTCTCTTTAGTAATAACTAAATTCTCTTTAGTAATTACTAAATTCTCTTTAGTAATAACTAAATTCTCTTTAGTAATTACTAAATTCTCTTTAGTAATAACTAAATTCTCTTTAGTAATAACTAAATTCTCTTTAGTAATTACTAAATTCTCTTTAGTAATTACTAAATTCTCTTTAGTAATTACTAAATTCTCTTTAGTAATAACTAAATTCTCTTTAGTAATAACTAAATTCTCTTTAGTAATAACTAAATTCTCTTTAGTAATAACTAAATTCTCTTTAGTAATAACTAAATTCTCTTTAGTAATAACTAAATTCTCTTTAGTAATAACTAAATTCTCTTTAGTAATAACTAAATTCTCTTTAGTAATTACTAAATTCTCTTTAGTAATAACTAAATTCTCTTTAGTAATAACTAAATTCTCTTTAGTAATAACTAAATTCTCTTTAGTAATTACTAAATTCTCTTTAGTAATAACTAAATTCTCTTTAGTAATAACTAAATTCTCTTTAGTAATAACTAAATTCTCTTTAGTAATAACTAAATTCTCTTTAGTAATTACTAAATTCTCTTTAGTAATAACTAAATTCTCTTTAGTAATTACTAAATTCTCTTTAGTAATAACTAAATTCTCTTTAGTAATAACTAAATTCTCTTTAGTAATAACTAAATTCTCTTTAGTAATAACTAAATTCTCTTTAGTAATAACTAAATTCTCTTTAGTAATAACTAAATTCTCTTTAGTAATAACTAAATTCTCTTTAGTAATAACTAAATTCTCTTTAGTAATAACTAAATTCTCTTTAGTAATAACTAAATTCTCTTTAGTAATAACTAAATTCTCTTTAGTAATTACTAAATTCTCTTTAGTAATTACTAAATTCTCTTTAGTAATTACTAAATTCTCTTTAGTAATAACTAAATTCTCTTTAGTAATAACTAAATTCTCTTTAGTAATAACTAAATTCTCTTTAGTAATAACTAAATTCTCTTTAGTAATAACTAAATTCTCTTTAGTAATTACTAAATTCTCTTTAGTAATAACTAAATTCTCTTTAGTAATTACTAAATTCTCTTTAGTAATAACTAAATTCTCTTTAGTAATAACTAAATTCTCTTTAGTAATTACTAAATTCTCTTTAGTAATAACTAAATTCTCTTTAGTAATAACTAAATTCTCTTTAGTAATTACTAAATTCTCTTTAGTAATAACTAAATTCTCTTTAGTAATTACTAAATTCTCTTTAGTAATAACTAAATTCTCTTTAGTAATAACTAAATTCTCTTTAGTAATAACTAAATTCTCTTTAGTAATAACTAAATTCTCTTTAGTAATAACTAAATTCTCTTTAGTAATAACTAAATTCTCTTTAGTAATAACTAAATTCTCTTTAGTAATAACTAAATTCTCTTTAGTAATAACTAAATTCTCTTTAGTAATGACTAAATTCTCTTTAGTAATAACTAAATTCTCTTTAGTAATAACTAAATTCTCTTTAGTAATAACTAAATTCTCTTTAGTAATAACTAAATTCTCTTTAGTAATAACTAAATTCTCTTTAGTAATAACTAAATTCTCTTTAGTAATAACTAAATTCTCTTTAGTAATAACTAAATTCTCTTTAGTAATAACTAAATTCTCTTTAGTAATTACTAAATTCTCTTTAGTAATTACTAAATTCTCTTTAGTAATAACTAAATTCTCTTTAGTAATAACTAAATTCTCTTTAGTAATAACTAAATTCTCTTTAGTAATAACTAAATTCTCTTTAGTAATAACTAAATTCTCTTTAGTAATTACTAAATTCTCTTTAGTAATAACTAAATTCTCTTTAGTAATAACTAAATTCTCTTTAGTAATAACTGTTATAAAACAATGAGGTATTTTCAGGGTATATTTCAAATTTTTAAACTATTTAATGTACATATTGTTAATAGGAACTAAATGTTATCTTATTTGAATGTATTCATTCCAGTACTTTGTATTCATTCCAGTACTTTGTATTCATTTCAGTACTTTTTATTCATTCCAGTACTTTTTATTCATTCCAGTACTTATACTTCAATACCAATATTCATTCCAGTACTTATACTTCAATACCAATATTCATTCCAGTACTTATACTTCAATACCAATATTCATTCCAGTACTTATACTTCAATACCAATATTCATTTCAGTACTTATACTTCAATACCAATATTCATTTCAGTACATGATATTCTGTTCCCAGGATGTTTATTCCATTACAATCTCAACTACTCTTCATAATAACAACAGAATTAATGTTACAATTAAATCCTCTAACTCTGTTATAGTTATTCACATTTTCAGAGCGTTTCGAATAATATTACAATATCTGCAGCGAGTCCAACTTGAAATTCAATTAGGAATATTCCAGGAAATTCATGTCGATGAGAGATATTTTAGAGTGTTAGTTATAGGAGGAGAGGAAGGGGGGGGGGATCAACGGGTTTAGTAAATCATTCAATTATTGCGGTAAATATTATCTGAATAATTAATTATTATCTTATTGGGTATATACTGAGCAATTCGGGCTTGTTTTTCATTTTTTTCATTAAAGGAATACAAAAATTGGATCTTTGTTTTTGAATTTAATTTCTTACAATTAACTTTTTTTGTTTCTATTTTTAAAGATTTTACTTTCTTTTCATTTTCAGGAGAAGCTTCTGAGTTACCTAGAGGGACACCTATCCAGACCTTCTTACCTCGGACCAACAAGCTGCAGTCAACACTCTTCCAAAAGTAGTAGAGGTAGTCAAGAGAGCTCCACTAGAATCTACACATCTCAGCGATATCAAACATCACAAGTTGATCCATCCGAGGAAGAAGAATCGGAGTTCTTGTCCTTGCCAACGATAACCACACCTAACCTGAAGAAACCCTTTATCGAAGTTCAGCAACCTAGTAGCTTGAATTACAGTGAGGCATCTTATGTCGATAGAAAGGTTGTTCCACCCCCTCGTCATCGAAAAACAAAGATTTTGAGAGAATCTGATAAGGCTTTCAAAAAGAATCTTTCCGAATCTACTGATAGTTATTTCAACTTCAAAGAAGATTCGACTGAAGGAAGTAGTGGTGTTGATTCCTCGTCAATTTGGGCTGGGACATCTAGTCGTGGAAAAAAAGTTGATCAGATCAAGAAATTGTTTGGCGCTCAGAGTAGCAATAATACTGTTCGAAACAATTGCAATTCATCTAATGAACCAATAACAACCTATAATAGTTCTCATAAATCGATAGATACGACACGTAGATCTGAATCTCAGGCTGCAGCTCGAAAGTCTGCTGCCGAAAATCCCGCTAATAAAATCGTACAAAATTTATTCAATAGAAAGCTATCAATATCGAATATAACTGAGTACAAGAATACAGAAGAATCATCAATAAATTATAAGAATATATCAAGCCCGTCAATCCCATTTAATATAAGTAACACAACTATTGTAGACCATATAAAAAACTCGGACGGTAGCTCCTTATCAGACTTCAACACACCCCGTTCTTTCTCTTCTCAGTCTGAGTTGAAAAAAGAACTCTATAGAAGACCTCCATCTTCTGGAAGTACAGAAGTGGTTATAAGTGACCGAGAGAGCCTTGGTGAGTCTGGAAATATAAACCGTAGAACTGTAATTCGTATCAAAAGAAAGAACAGTCAATCACAACCTGAGCTTCAGAGCGAGAGAAAGAATTCCCGCTACAATATTTGTAGAGAGCCTTTATTCGCTGATAATAATGATCAATTTGAGAGAACAGAGAACACGAGCCTTTCCTATCCTCATATGTATGTGAAGCCATTCGAAGTTCCTTTTAGACCAACTCGAGCTAGTGCCTTCAACGTCAGGGAAACCATAGAAAAGAGGTCAATTGAGCTAGAACGACGAGAACGGAAGGCACTCAGAAAGAAAATCAGAGAACAAATTAGAAGTGCATCTGAACATCGGGAAAGACTAAATTCAACTGATTCAGATAAATCTTCAGTGTATTTGAGTTGCAGCTCTGTTCGGTCAAAATCTTTAAGTTCTTTAGACCAAGACCCAGATGATAGATGTGATTCTCCATTATTGAAAGTTCAGAGTAGTCCAACACTAGAAACTGAGAAGCAATCTATTAGTGACTATTTGTACTCAAGTAATTTAACTGTAAATTCGCCTTGTTTGAGTTCACGTTTAGTTTCAAATGTTATGACATATGGTAAAATAAACGAACCTGAATCTCAGAAGCAAGAGGAATTCATTTCAACGAACGATTGTGATATTTACAGCTCATCTGCTCATTCGAAAGATTCTAGTCAGTATAAAAAGTCTTTGACGGATTCTGAAAAGTGGAAAATAAAGCGGAATAAACTAGGAGAAAAAGTTGCTAAAAACAGACCTTATAACTCCGTTGGTCATATCGAATTTATAGAAAATAACGAGGAAAAATCAGGCAGTAGATTATTTGCTCAATCTAAACAGATTATCCCAACCAACAAAGAATTTATGGTGGACGATTTTTCTGACAGAACATCATCAGTTGCTGCTACTGAACCAGAGTGGGTGAAACGTGCTAGAAAGAAATTAGAATCTTTGAATCTTCCTCTGTGCTCTACCACAGAAGCCGCTTCTGAGTCCTCTCATTTAACCGAATCTTCATCAGCTTGGAGTAGAGGTGGCTTAGATGCTTTGGATGAGCTGAGACAACAGTCAGCTAGGATCGGAGAAGCAATTGCCGGAGAAGCAGAAACTAGAGTATCTGAAGATTTGCATCAAATATCTCAAGAAGTCAATATGTTGGACAAGAAGAAGACCGCTGTGAAGTTCGAAGAAGATTCTTCCACCTCGATAAGAGGAAGGATTACTTACGAATCTTCAACCCCAACCGTTAATGGAGGTATGAAAAATGGTGTTTCTTGGACATCTAAAATTCCTCAGACATCCAGAGAGGAAATTCGATTTGGAGATTTGAAACACGATTGGAGGAAGGAGAAATTGAAGATGAATAATGAAAGAAATATTAGTGGGATTATTTCAAATTGCAATGGAAGTAGCAATATAGCTGAAAAAAGTTCAGTGAAGAATGTTGATAAATCCACAACCAACGGTAAGCGACCAGTTATGCGTTTTGGAGATCAACCTATAGACATTGTCCCAATATCGCCCGCAACCGAGAAAAAACAAATATCGAGCTCAAAATTTGAGTCGATTTCTGGACCTGATCCAACGACAATGTCTGCTGAACAGCTCAATCAAAATGTAGAGGAATACGATTTTCCTATTCCTACTGGAAATGAGGATACGTCAGAGATTCTACGCCACCTTGAAGAAAGCATGATGCGTGAAGAAGCTGTACCAGAAGTGATTTCGAATGAGGATTCGAATAAATCAAAACCTAAGAGTATTCTTAAAAGAAGATCTATCGAAAACATTGACAACAAATCTGGAAGTGTCGTAGCAAGCTTCATGGCAGAAGAGGAGACGACCAAAATATCTTCCAGTACAAACTGGGGGTCATCAGGTAAGACGAAAAATCCTCTGTTTCTGAAAAGTAACTCAATGGAATCTCTGGTGCAACTAACACATGAAAGGCAAAACAATCTAACCAGGGATTTAAAAAATGTAAAGAAAATCAAATCAACTAACCATATTAACCAACTGACACTAACATCAAATATTAACTCTACTAACCATCTAAACGAATTCAAATATGAAGATCCGTACAGAAGAGATAACGAAAATAATTATTACAATGGCCCATCTCTAAAATCTACAAAGATGGCAGTTATCAATAACTCTTTGGCTGAGGAATTTTATGATCGTAAAGTAAATAAAGATTATACAAAGAATGCAGGTAGAATGAAAAGCAAAAGTAACGCTTCTGCTCTCCTCTCCAGTAAACCCAGTGCAGTGAGCAGTAGAATAATACTCTTGAAGCAACAACTTGGGTTACACGATGACAACGAATGCTTATCTAAAAGTAAATGCAAAGTACCTATGGACTCAAACGCTAATTGTATAAAAAGCCCCCGTGAAATTTCCTCTAAGGCCATTGCCATATCCAAAGACATTGAAAAGTCTCCGAGCTATCACCTTAAAGTAGGAAATGAAACCTGTTCAAGCTTATATGAGCGTTACATAAGTACTGCCAACAAAAAGAACGTATCCTCCAGTAGAATTTCCGGCTGCAATCTGAACTTCTCCGCCGAGTTATTTTCTCAGTCATTTCCAGGCGACGATAAATATTCCGCTCATGATCGTGAAAGGAGAAACCTTTGCTCGTCCTCATGCAAAAGAGAAGATACTGGCTTGGAATATTCACTTTCTGCTCCTGAAAATATCACGGTGAATCATATAAGATATTCCGATGGTTATAGTAACACTGAAGAGGCAATTCAGGAGAATATATTGGCCAAGAAATTGATTGGGAGGAAGAGACACAGCATTGCCTTTGGCAGCATATTGAAAATGGCTTCAAATTATGATCAGAGTAGCTGTTTTTCAAGTGGGACGATTGTACCCGGAAATATCGAGAGTCCATCGCTTCTCAAATCAAATCCTGAGAGCCTGAAATATTTGATAAATCCCTCTGATAGCAGAGCAAGTCATGAAAAGGATTCATTAGTCCTGACTAAAGAAGTACCTGGAGATTTATCTCATAGGTGTTTAGCCCTAGACGCCAAATTTAGTCCTGATTGCCGTTACTCGTCTGATGTCAAAGGTGAACAGAGGTCACCTCAGCGAGACGCAAACACTCTTGCGACCGACTGTCCTATGGAAATGAATAACTCTGCTGACTGCTCATTAGGTACTCTTGAATACGAGAACTGTTTGGAAAGTAAAAAGGCAGAGGATGTAAAAATGGGCATGGTATATTGTTTTGAAGAGAACAAAGCGGCATTATATACTGACGCTAATAGAAAGTCTTCTTCGCACCAAATTGAACAAGAGGAAATTGCAATTGATGACAGCGGTGATAAAACCACTCTGATTGTAGGGCTCCAAGATAAAAAACACAGCCAGTCTTTTAGAAATGATTTATTCTCCAAAAACAGTGGAAACAAAAATAGAAAAAATACCCGCCATGACCATGAACTTACTGAACATTTTGTACCAACCGAAACCGAAATTAATAACAGCATACGATCTTTTGCGAAGGAAATGCTCATTTCTGAGTATCCAAAGGAGGTATTGCAGTCTTTCAAGTACTCGAATGGCAAACGTAACCACATTACGAAGTCTGTTCACAACACTGTTAAGAAATTTGAATACATTAGCGAGCAGGCAAGACTGTGCTCGACTATCATGCGCCAACACAATAACCATTTCAGAGCAGCCAAAGTTATGCCCTGATCTAATGTTCTGTCAGATCGCTAAACTTCCCAACTCTCTTTATTGATGATAACTCGTATAATACGAAGAAGAATATTAAACACACAGCTAGAATGTAATAGCAAATAATGTTACATATGATAGAAAAATAACGTGTGATATTTCTATCAATTCATTAGTATATCCAATATACTATTGGTTATTGAATAGAGATATGAATAGGACAAAGTGCTTTATGCATATCATAAAATGATAAATGTATACACATAAGAACACGCATAAATATATCGTTATAGTGTAATTAAACCAGAATCATTATGGCTCACCCGAAAAGCCAGCTCCTAAAATGCGGGTCAATGAGCTAAATATAAAATACCCCCTATAGAGTTTACTACATATTGTAAGAACCAGAAACAGTCGGTATATCTCACCGAGAAAGAAATGCAGTCTCCTGACTCCTCACTAGCGAGTTAAGGGCCGTACACACGTAGGGTTCTTTTTAAGTCTTTCCATCAGACTTTTTGCTAAGCTCCTCCTACTTTTTCCACGAGAATATAAGAAAAAACGATGAAATTGTTATTTATTCCAGTTAAACCAATGATAATTATATCGGTTTTCTTATATTCTCGTGTAAAAAGTAGGAGGAGCTTAGCAAAAAGTCTGGTGGAAAGACTTAAAACACCTTACGTGTGTACGGCCCTTAGACAATTTATACAGCAGTCAGCCATATCATTGAGTTATTTGGGAAACATTACGGTATTTGCATGACGTAATCGGCAGGGCGCCCAGTCCCTTATCAGGACTTTGATCTTTGTGAAGACAATAGAAAGGATTTCATTGGGAGGAGTCCTCTGAATTATATACTATTATTGAAAAAATAAACACTGAGACAACCAAAGGCAAACAGAATGCAAAAAACTCTGCCAAAACAATTGCAGGGTGAGTCTGAAAAATGGACTGTTTTTTTCCTATGATTTATGGAGACTGAAATATAGAAGGATTATCTAAGAGCTACAGCATTTAATCAATGGTCCATTTTATATCAGAGATAACTGTACAACAAATGGGCTCATTATACCGGATTTAAAAATGTTCACTTCTCGGGATATCGTATTTTAGTTAGCAATCGGAACTCTATAGGATATTATGACCTCTCGGAATGATCTTTGATGATCTGGGTGATCACCATTAGGTCCCTCCTCCCCCCTTCGAGTGATTGGGGACTTGAACGGAAATGAAGAGGAGAGAAAGGGAAAATGGAGAATAAATAACAGATATCCAGTAAAATCTAATGCATAGGGGAATAAAAAAAGCGAGAGAAAAAAATGATTAGGATTAGCTTTTGAACGAAGCGACGTAAAATAAAGGATAGATATTGAAGAACAGAAAAAGGAAATAAATGAAAAGAAATCAAGCTGATGCTACTTTCCTATGAATGACACCATTATGTGTTTTACACTTTACTGAATTGATAGAATAAATTTCTCAATGTTGAACTAATTCCAAACACTTTATGATCATCAAAGCAAATCATCAGAGATAATCCATGAGAGCCCTATGAATAACTGGCAGTAGAATGGTAGTAGAATGGCAGAGGGTGGGGGGAGGATCAATTACACGCTGCATCAGCTGTCCTTTGGGCCACTCATCTCTGCTGATGCCATCATTAGTATAATAAGAGGGAGCAAATGGCATGAAAGAAACGTCTCCCGGAGAGAGGGGGAAATTATTCAAAAACATCCTGAGTGGTGGACGACACCCAGGTGAAAAAATTGAAGCGATTATGGAAGTGCCGGGATTTGACTCAAAGTTTGGCATGAGCTATTATTCTGCTGCGTAATGATACAGATAGTCAAGATAGTGAATAGAAAATGTATAAATCTTTACTAGCGGTGCATAATTTCTTGAAGAAATTGACTTGAACTGTATACGAAAGAAGGCTTTGGATATAAAAATGTTTATCAATGTTGGATTTTCTATACATAAAAAGTATCATAAAAGTAAATTACATGAATAGGTATAACTTATAACGTAAATTTCGATTAATTTAGCGACATACTGAAAGATCTAGGGAATGAAAATGGCGATATCAAAACAAATTTTCCAATCTATCTGACCACAGTTATTGGAAATGGTTTTATAAAAGGTATAAACGGAGTTATTTTCCCTTACGTCAGTTTATACTCAATTGTCTCTCTAAAACCTAATCTTTTCTGCCTGGGTGTAGACTTTTGATAAGGATGATCAAAGTGGTCCTTGGAGATGAGAGGACTCAAAACCTTTGACTGACATCCTTTAGAAAACACACTGACAAATTTGAAAAAAGTTGTCAGAGTTGAATGGCATCAAACAGTGGGAGATTAAGCGCAAACACCAAAAGATTTTAAAAACTAAAGTAATAATGAAATGCTTTAGAAAAGTAACAATGGGGCATTCAAGAAGAAACCTATTTCAAACGTTTCGATGGGAACAACATCAATTGACAACAAATTTGCTGATGTTGAAAATGCAGAAACTAACCAACTAACACTTCGCTGACACGTAAGTTTCTTAACATCATTCTAAATTAATTATATAAAAATTAAACTATTTCATTGGGTTAGGGTAGATACTTAATTACTGAACGCTTTTGAATTTAAATACCTATACAGAAAGAATCTATTTTGACGATCATATAGAAACATAATCCCAATATTATTCATATTGATAATTTCCTTCACCTGATAACATTCGGCAATTGAGTATTTACCCCGAAAAGTCTTGATGTTAGCAATCACTATTGCGTATCCTAAAGGTCGGATGAAAGGGTAGTGGCGAACATTTAGCGCTGTAAGGGAAGTGTCTCTATGCTATTCCTACCTGGCCGGGTAAATACATAGTTAATGTTTAGAGGATGCTCAGCTAATTATTGCTACGTATTAGGCAAGGAGGTAGTGTTTTCTTCAGGGTTTCTCTGATAGCAACATAAATAATAGATGATTCAGTATAAATTATTATAGAACCTGTGTCTAAATTATGGTAATTGAATTACCTCATTCTTAGTAGTAATACTGTAATAAAGATAAAATGGAGTACCATTTTAATTAGCGGATGCGACTGATTCACCGGTTGATAAGTTATCATAATATAAAAATTGCTGAAACAATTTAACCGAATTAAATTAATTGCGTAGTTAAATCTATCTTCTGTTTATTCTTTAAAAAATCCAAAGGGATTTATTCTTGTTTCTATTTAAATCAGTTATATTTGACACACATTTCAATGTTTTTTTATTCATTAATACTTAATTACACTAAACTCCTCCACTAAAAATTAGTAACAATGTATTGTATATGTTGTATAGGTATCCATGATACCTGTAGGTATCATGGATACCAGTAAAAACAAAACAATAATTATTGTTACATCGTTTTTTCTTATATGACTGAAGATTTAAAACTGACCCATAATTCATAACTTGCTCTCTATGTTATTCTTACCCAATGATCTCTCTCTATGTTATTCTTACCCAATGATCTCTCTCTATGTTATTCTTACCCAATGATCTCTCTCTATGTTATTCTTACCCAATGATCTCTCTCTATGTTATTCTTACCCAATGATCTCTCTCTATGTTATTCTTACCCAATGATCTCTCTCTATGTTATTCTTACCCAATGATCGCTCTCTATGTTATTCTTACCCAATGATCTCTCTCTATGTTATTCTTACCCAATGATCTCTCTCTATGTTATTCTTACCCAATGATCTCTCTCTATGTTATTCTTACCCAATGATCTCTCTCTATGTTATTCTTACCCAATGATCTCTCTCTATGTTATTCTTACCCAATGATCTCTCTCTATGTTATTCTTACCCAATGATCTCTCTCTATGTTATTTTTATGTATTTTTTATCAACTAAAGGTATGATTTGTCAGATATGTTCTTTACTTGCTTTATTCTCTGACTAATGATACAACAATGGTAACTTTCTTCTCATCAGCTTCACTAGTTACATTAATTATTCTTTTTATTAGTGATATCATACTCATAAGGCACTTTATTGCGCAATGTGATATTTATTAGGAAACTTTGATGCTATCGGACAGTCGCAGTATTCGGAAAGTTGCGTGTCTATATAAGCAATGAATGAAACAAACTGACTTTTAAAATTTTAATTGATCTAGGTATGGAGTGACTTATCTAAACACGCACTTTCTGAATACTGTGGGTGTCCGAGGTACTGCGACGTTCCCTACGTAAATATATAGAGGGTTTGCATGTAATAATTTACTATTAAGTATAATTTTTATTTACCAATTTATTTGAAATATATTTAAACTATGTGATTGCTTGATAATGTATTTTTATTTATTGTAATAGTCTCCCCATATTTTCTAATTTATATTGCACTCATTCCATTTTCTATTAAATTTTCTTTAGAGGCTGACTGTACTATATTGATATAGGGACTGAAATTCTAAGACTAATATTATTCTAATTATTTCTCAGATATTGACGATATTATTATGACTGCTGCTACTGCTGACGATACTGCTGCTACTATTGACGATACTGCTGCTACTGCTGATAAAACTGCTTCTAATCATGACGAAAATGACAATATATCTACCAAAACTCAACAAAATATTCAAGAAAAACCTAAAATTAAGTTTAAGAAAATACCGGACGAAACTCCTTTAAAAATTAATAATGAAGAGGCCGTTATTTCGAATAATATAAACCTCGAATTTAATCAGTTGATTGATCAGTTATTTGTCGACGATTTAGAAATTTGTGATGAAACATCGAAAAATGAAGATATTGACCCAAATGATTTCGAATCACTTCATACTGATTTAGAATCTTTCATTGACCATATAGATAATGAAAATATTAGTATTTCATCAAATCCTAAGGTTTTAAATGGGAATACTAGAATGACAAATAATAAATCTAAAACCCGAACTGATTCCACCAATCAGGATAATTTAAGAAAGAGCAGGTCCAGATTGGTGAGGAAAAACAGTAAAAATTGCAAGGAAGTTAAATTCACTTGCATTAAACTAAAGAAATTAGCAACTTTGCAGGATTTGACTTCTTTTTTTCCTTCGTCGAATGGTACAAGTACTGACGCTTCTGGTATTAAATCTGATAATGAACTAGTAAATGGAAATTCTAATGAAATCTTGAATTTAGAGAACAAAATAGGTAACGAAAACGATGAAAAGCTAGTAAAATTGAATGGACTTATAATCAACCAAGCTTCTGATGAAACAGAAAATATTGCAGCAGTTAAAGCAGAAACAGATGATCACATTACTATTAGTATTTTAAAAGATGATGTTAGGGAGATTAAAAAATTATCAACAAACGACAGTTATTTCGATCACCAAAATAATGTTACATCTGGCAATAATGATGCTTCTAATGAACTTTCAAAATCCGAATCTGATCATGAAGGAATTGACAACTGTTATAAGTTGCAAGGAAATGTTAAGAGAATGCAGGAAGTTTTATTGCAAAAGGAGAATTTTAGTAAAGGTAATTTGGTCAAAACTTCAAGTTATTCTCCGGTGAAAGAGATCCCGAAACCTAAGATTTTCAAATCGTTTTCATCTTCTTTTTTGCAACCGAAATACCGTTCTCGGAATGGAGATGTACCTAATGAAAGAGTGATTCGCTCGAAAATAGTACACAACCTAATTATCCAGAAGAATTCCATAAATACCTGCAATATCCTAACTGAACATTACAATTCTGAAACCAATCAAGCGGGAGGGAAGTATATTGAAGATGCTTTGAGTAAACATGAACCTGATGTTTCTTCCGTGAGTCATAACTCAGCTAGTACAATGATTCCACCTCTTCCTGTCAAAACTAGAAAGTTGTGTGCGAATGGTAATGTGGATACCTCATTAACAGTAAATTCTTCCAATGAACCACCTCCGCTACCTTTAAAAATTAAATCATTTACAAAATTGAAAGATGGCAGTTCGAAAGAAGTTCCACCTCATCTAACCAAACCGGTACAGAAAGATGAATTGAATTTACCTGAAAGTGACACGGAAAATAATAACAAACTTATCAACGATGGAATAGAACCTGATCAACTGGACTTAAAATGTGCCAAATTACTACAAAACATCACAAATTCGAATACTGATCAAATGTGTAATTCAAGGGAGAGTTTCTTTGCTAAGCTAGATGAAACTTACCTCAAATGTGAGAATGAGAGTTCCTCTGATAGCGGTATTTTAGTAGACTCTTCAACAGATTCCAGCAGTTTAGATTCCTCTTCTTTAAAAGTAGAGTCTACCGGTAACAGCTCTAACGAAGATGAATGTATTCAAACTGATAGTGAAAGTGCAGCTGAAACGCAATCAGAGGATACCAATGACCCAGTTATGCAATTGACCAACCAATCTCATGGCTCTGTAGTCGTTGTTGACCATGAAAATTCACCGATAGATTTTTCTGATCAAATTGAAAAAAAGAAACAATATACAGTTGAAAACATTAAACCAGAAACCAATGAAGTGAAATTAATCTCTGGAGATAATGAAAAATTAAATGATATCCATAATACAGTTGACATTGATTGTCTTAAAACAGAAGTTTCTGAAATAAAAGAGCAATCAAATGATGAAAAAAATGACTGTAAACAAAATATTGATAGCAAGAGGAACGTCACAACGATTTATATCGAGGACATGAATACTGTCACCATTGTTCCGAAAATAGTAAATGAATTTGATTTAGAGCCACTAAGACTTGACATCAACAATGTTCAGACGATTAACGAAGAAAAACTTAATGCCTCTTTGACACGAATTTCTTGGATGTTTTCTCCAAGTAAGATTCAAAGTATTATCTGAAATCATATCTCATTTACGTAATTATTTAATAAGGATCCTATTAATAGTTTTCTTTTATTTTCAGATAAACGGGAGAGCAACAGAGAATCTCGTGGCAACAGTCCTACGCGAGTTAACTTCATAGTAGACAAAGATGACACGGTATCCTATGAAAACGACATCAGCTTAAATTCAGAAGACATACCAAAATCGTCTGAGCTTGTCAAAAAAGTGACTAAAATGGAGAAAGATGTTCCTGTTGCGGCCCCTCGTATGTCTCTTGCTAGGAAAGCTCTGTTGAGTGTAACAGAAGGAAGGAGATTGACATCGCCACCTCCTCAGATTTCTGATACTCTTGAACCTATAACATCACCGAGGTACTTGTCTGACGTTCCTGCTGACCAGAACAATGTCAAACCTCCGCCTAGGAAGATATTCACATTCAGTAACAGTGAATACAGTGAACCCCTTCCAACCAGTGATGAAATGAATAAGGATGCTTTGAAAAGACCTCTCAGTCTTTCCTTAGAAAAACAAAAAGTCTCTCAGCTCATAGATTTAATATCTGATAAATCCGACCTGGAGATTGTTTCTAATCACAGAAATAGTTTACGGGAAGATTTCTCCTCGAAAGTATTCATGACGGAAAAACAAATTGAGGAAAGTGAAGTGGAAAAGAAAAAGAAAGTGGGTTCCGGGAAGCAAGATCTTATAAAGATGTATGATTTACCAGATGGACAATGGTACTCGAAATCAGATTCTCTGAGTTTTGGAACTGACTCCACGTCCTCTCGTACTTTTTACTTCAAAAACAATACAAACAGCTCTTTGTCAGACTGGGAACAAACTCAAAGGAAGAGCAATGACGAGGAAGAGAAAAATAGAATTAACAAGAATGTCTCCCCTACAAGACCAGTTTCGGCGATCATCAAGGAGATGGTGAAATTTAAGTCCATCTTTTCAAAGGAGAATAAGAAAACTGATCACATGGGTACAGTTGACGGCAAAGAAGATATTGTCTTCACTAGGATACCATCAAGTAAATTCACGTCTAAAAATGAGAACTCCCCAGATATGAAATCACCAAACCTTGTCAAGAATCTTCAGTTCGATTCGACCAAGGATGTGACTGAGGAATCCATTTATTCAGATGTGGTGAATGATAAAGATGACTTTGATCGTGAAAGTAGTCCAATTTATGTCAAAACTTCAGTTGATCTTTTTAACTCCGATATTCTTTTCGATGAGAAAACTGTTATTGGAACTCCAACTACAACCAAACAAATCAATATTGAACGGGCGAAGGAATTGGCAAGATCGAAAGCATCTCCTAGACATCGAAATAAGAACATCAAAAAGACGTCTAGTAAGGATGATTTGAATGACATGAATCATCCTCTTCAAAAAAGCCCATCTGAAAACTATCAATACCAGACTAAGAATATGGAATCCAGAAATTCACAGAAAGAATCAGTATACGAAAGTAAGATAATGAATTCAAACTCTGCTTCTAGCTTAGGTGACATGGAGAGAAAACAGAGATTCAAAGAAGCTTCTTCTTATTTCAAGAGAAGTAGGAAATCCATTTATCAAGATGAAAAAATCCCACAGTACACTAGTTCTTGGAAATTCATGTCATCAGAGAACAGTAATGGCGAATCTAGTGAGAGGCAAGTTTTACCAGAATTTATACGTAGAAAAAGCCCTCCGGTTCGTCTATCCCAAATCATAGGAGACTCGTGTTCTGAAAACTCGTCCGCAGTAAATACTCCTCTGGTTTCACCAAGAGAAAGTCCTGAACGGACCATTCCTAAAGTTTCTGATTGTGATCCCAAACCTAAGACAAATTCGATAGTAGCTAATGGAAATAGCATCCCTGCGCCACCTCCAAGAAGATCTAAAAGTATAATTCAAAGAGTTGTTGAGAATTCTAACAAGAAATCGGATGGTTCAAATCTTGTGGATTGCGTAGACAATAAGGCAGCTCCAGTTGCTCCCAAAAGAAAATCATTCCACTACGGAATGGAGAGGGAGTTGCTAGAGAAAAATACTGATACTAAGTTTGAATCCAATCCATACATGCGCTCCTCCAATGAAAAAAACTCAACTAAGAAATCTAATTTGAATCGCTTGGATCCAAATAATCTGGATTTCAGCAACAGCTCGAATGAGAGGAACAGGAAAAAGATCTACGAACACTATTCTCATGAGAGTAATCAGCGAATACCTAGAAGAGACAGAGTCAAGAATTCTGAAAGTAAAGGAGCTTACAGACATATATCTGCTGACCGTTGCGGCAGAGATGAATTCAACAGAGGAAGAAGAGAGAATGATAGACGCTACAACAGTAACCGGAAGATGAAGGAGACTGAGCGTAAAGTGAAAATGACAACCTATAAGATAGGTGAAAAATTGGTTAAGCAAAGCACCGAAAAATACAAGACTCCCATTTCTCCTCCTCCACGAAAGGAAAAACGCTACAATGACACCAGCCAACATGTCTACGAAGTTTTGAATGACGCCAAACAGCGAACTGACCGCAGCGATTGGCTTGGAGTTCCGAATAAAGAGAGTGAGACCGCTGAGAGGTTCAGACGGTCAATTCGGAGAAAAGACTACGATGCCAGACGAAATGAGTTGCAGAAAAGGTCTCGTTCTGAGGGCAGAGCCATGCTGGTAAAGAGAGAACGAAATTCTTCCTTAAATCGCAGTGGTAGAAGATATGACCGTGCTAGAGAACTATCGAGTAAAGGAGAGAGGAAAGGAAGGAGCAACTACGAAGAATCGAAAAACATCTACAAATTTAGCCGAAAGGACAATGATATCTATCACGAAAACAAAAGAAATAAAGATATCGAAAAGGAATCAAATTATGATAATCTACAGAAAAGTAGACGGAGACAAGACAATTCTGATCACAGAACGAGATGCAGGGATGGTGGTAGTAGGATTAAATCGTCTGCTAAAGACTCTGAGAACTGGAGAATGAAGGAACCACGCTCAAAAAAGGTTTGTGACTACTTAGGGTACTGCACCTATAATGTACGTAACTGAAGTAAAACACCAACTTACGCATCCAATGTTAAAATTGATAAAACTTAGATCGATATATTCTGATTTCCTAATATTGCAAAATCAACTATGAACGTTTTTTGGTGTTTTACTGTAAATCATAACTTCCTAGACTAATTTGAATAATTTGTAATTTGAATTATTAATCAACTGTAGCATATACTCTAGTAATTTGCTGCGAAGTAGAGCTCTACTAATTCTATGTGATTGTTGTTGTCTTTCTCGAAAATGGCTCGATTACTCTGGATAGAAATTTTTTGCCCATTTCATCGAAATGATTTTTGTAATATGATATGCACAAAAAAAATAACTTTCTAATGAGGTTGATAAAGTGAAAACGGAGTTTTAGAAACCGTTCTTTGACCATATCACTAAATAAGATTCTTTATATAGAGAACATACTAAGCAATTTCCCCGGTGTGCCAACCGAGATTTGCACTTGCCTTTAACCCTGAAAATGATATATTGGTATATTTTCTTTGAAGACGCACGTCAAACTTTATTAAATAGATATACGATCGAAACTTTTTAGTGAAGGAAAGAACGTTATTATTTTTAAAAAAGTAATTGCAATAAATGATTTAAAACAATTATAAAGACGTTAATTAAATAATTAATTGAACTATTATGACTGAATTGATTAAATTTTCAAAAATTGAATTATAATATTTCCCATATTTTGAATTGGGTAACTTGATAATGAGTATGTAATTAGTATGCAAATAAACATAAAACATACAATCCTTATTAACTTCATTTCTTATCTCAGAAATAAAGTTAACGATAATTATCGGTCATTCCAATGTCCTTTTAATTTACAGATTGTAAGGAAGTCGATTTATTATTCAAAGATGTCAACTTACTTATCATTCTTATAAAAATCTAATGGAATGAATGTAGCATGTTGTGAGTCTATTAATAACACTAACAAACTAACTTATTCACGCAGGCTTCAACACCAGATCAGTCGACTCCAATCAAGAAGAGTCAAGACGAACAACAAAAAGTACCAACATTTAAAAGAAACTGCAGAAAAGAAACTTCAACTGCACCAAACCCCATTGCTAGAAAAAAGACACCTACTGCACGTGAGAAAATATTGAATAACAAAAACACGGAACTTTCAAAGAAGCCAATGCTTCAAAAACAATCTTCGAAAACTCCATCGAGGGACAAAAAATCTGCGACATTTTCGAAAACTCCTGAGCGGCCAGACGATACGGTGTCTAAAGACGAGGATAAGCTCAAAACTTTGGACCCTGAAGCCTCTTCAGATCTTCCTGCCGATACTAAAGTTCTTCCAGAAAAAGAAGATCATGATATCAATACTGGAACATCGAGCAAGCCCCTCAAGAAGCGAGAAGCGGCGCTGAAGCGAGAGAAGGCTAAGTATGAGGCTGATGACACGAAGCCTTTAGATAAGACTCCTAATGCAGTGATAGCAAACAGTGCTGACAATAAATTCGACTGCGGAACTGCAAATGCTTCCAAAGTACAAGATAAGAAAAGTCCTGATGTTTCCACTGCGGTAAGAATGATCGGCGATTCTGTCAATAAGTCACCAGGAGATAAAGCTAAAGCTGCGGATAAGGAAATGCTGACATCAGCAACTTTGAGCTCTGATAAATATTGTGAGACTGAGAGAGTACAGACCACAGGAGGTAATTTGAATCATTATTTCATGAGTTAGATGGCTGGAGGCAGCTATTCCCCTTATCTATGAGAGGGATTGCCGTAAGGAACTGAATTTAAGGTTATTGGTACCTATTGCTCCTCAAATTTAAGACCTGAACTTTAATATTATTCCATAGGATATTGAATATTTTGTTTGCTAGTAGGGTTTATGAATGATAAAGAACTATTCAGCAATTCTTTTTCGATATTTCAGAAGACGCGTGTTTCAGCTCAGTATCCGTTCTAGCAACTCCATCTGGTGGCAGAAATGTGAAGATGGCGGCCTGTAGCGTATCTAGAGTGTCAGCAATTAGGTAATTAACGACACATTTATAGTTGAAAAAAACAGTCCCTAACTGTTTTGTTAAGTGCCGTCACACGTAGGGTTTTTTAAGTCTTTCTCTAGACTTTATGCTAAGCTCCTCCTACTTTTTATACGAGAATAGGTATAAGAAAAAAGATATAATTATCAATTTTAGTTGGTATCCATGATACCTGCAGGTATCATGGATACCAACTAAAATAAATACTAATTATATCGTTTTTTCTTATAGGAGGAGCTTAGCAAAAAGTCTGGTGGAAAGACTTTAAATACCTTACGTGTGTACGGCGCTTAAGAAGCTATATATCCGTATGTGTATAACTTTTATCCGCTACTTAGCATTCGGATAAAAATTTGAAAAAGTTACTTTCGCCTCATCGAATCCCTGAACTAATTTTATTAGAACTAGACTGAATTAAATATAAATGTATTTATAAATACATTGAATTACACAATCAAACTTTATTTTTAAAATTACATCATTTTATTACGACTTCATTTCCATTAACAATCGCATGCATTTCACCTCCCCCCCCCCCTTTATCTACATTAAATATCTACTCCCTTTATTATTGATCCAAGCCCTAAAGTTACTGTCGAAAAATACCTCTTCGAGTTTCAAACTTTTTTCCGGCCGATGACCCTAATTTGAAGTTCTCAGGTAGTATTTTGCCGCACTTTTCCTATCTTTTTAACTGTTGTTTTCAGGGTTCAAATTCTTCACCAGTGTTGCTTATTGGAAATTAATGAATTTTAGAGATTCTTTGATATTAATTAAATGGAGAAAATGGAGAACTGAGTTATGATATAAATATTAAAGTCAGTCATCTGCAGTTACTCATCACACTGCAGTTACTCATCATTCTGCAGTTACTCATCACACTGCAGTTACTCATCATTCTGCAGTTACTCATCACTCTCTGCAGTTACTCATCACTCTGCAGTTACTCATCTCACTCATAGTTATTTTAATAGCAGTTACAGTTTGTTTTTGACCATTTCATTAAAAGTTTTAATCAGTGAGATAATTGTGCGGGTTTGAATTCAATAGCATTGCCTTATTTTCCCGTGCCTTTTTGATATCAAAATAGAGCCCTCGGCATCGGCTGCTATTATTGCCAGAGCATTCAATTCAAATCACTTCAATTCAATCAATTCAATTCAATTTTTTGGCTGAATTATATATTGCAAATTTATTGATTTTCTTCTGTTTTCAGAATTAAATCGAAGAAAAAGACTCCTGTGACTGTTTAGGCTGTACGACGTCGTATTACGTCATCTTCAACTTGATGTCGTCTTGCGTCATCATCAACTAAGACGTCATACCATTACGACGTCATCATCGACTTGATATCAACCCAGACGTTGTGGACGTGACGTCTTGTTACGTCATCATCGCCTCAGACGTCAGCATGCCGTCGGAGTCAAAGTTTCTACCAATCCTCTTAATTGTGCAGATCCTATGAAAAATCTCCGTCTCTTTCCGTGTACTTAGCGCCATCTGGGGACAGTTCGAGACATTAGGAGTAAGAAAGGAGACACGGTTTATAGGGGGTAATGCGCCTTCAACGATCACTTCCATATTACCGACCGGTGTCTGCAATACTATCTAAAATAGTTATTTTGAAGACTATTGATTGGTAATGTATATCTCGATCGGTAATGCAGGACTTACTTAAAGTTCTTTTTAAAGTACTTTTTTATTATATTGTTAAATGATAATACTTTAGAACAGTTATTGGACAGATTACATTTCACTCAATTATCGATCAACAGATTGCATTATATTTTTGAAATTAAATTTTACCCTAAAATTAACATTTAAATCATGTTTGTACGTAATTTATGACCGGTTCTAGGTATAAACTTTATTAAATATTTGAGACGTTCATTTCGCACTAATCTGATATATCTGTCTAAAGTACTTTATTAAAATTACTTATTGTGTATAAATACCTTATTATTTTTAGAAACTGTCATTTCTAAAACTTCATTTATTTTATTTATTTTCTATTTCAAATATGTTCTATAGCAAAACATTCAACGATAAAACCAGTTTTTAATTAGATAAGTGATATTATTTTTTACAAAAACTGATATGAAAAATATTAAAGAGAGAAGTTTAGTTTTTAATTGAACCTTTTCAATACTTATTTACCATTTGCTACAATTAATTCCATAAGTATAAGGCTCAAAAAATGTAAATAATTTTTTTTAGTTTGAATAACCTCTAGCTATCGTATTTGTTATTTATTTAAGATGTTCGGTGATATTATTGTTCAATACTGCTAAATTTACTTCCTATATGATATTAGTACTTAGAGCTTGTTATTTATACTAATTTACAATACAAAAACATTTCTTAACAATTCTCCGTGTTTTTCTATTCATGAAAACCTTATTATTTTAAATAGTCTACGGTGAAGTCCTGTATAGTGAATGAGTTAGGATGTATCCCGTATAGTGAACATATTTTCTTTAGTCTGCGATTACGGCAGACTAAAGAAAATTAGTTCATTATACGGGATACATCCTAACTCATTCACTATACAGGAGTTTACTGTAGAGAAGCTCTACTGTATAATAAAAATCAAAAAAGGAAATTTGTCAGAAATATACTTACGTTTACCCTCAAATTTGTCCCCTAAGTTGTGTTTGGGTTCACTTCTTTAGTTCAAATTAAGCTGTCACTTAGAAATGAGTGAAGTGATCTCATTAACATGCTCCCTTTTCCTCGTCTGCCTCAAATGTTTTCATAACGATGCTGCTCTAAAGTTCCCCAACCGTCCATTAACCTCTCAAAATTGCCACGGATGAAAACTCCACGGACTAAGGTATCCACATTTGGCTAAATTATTGTCCTCGAAGTGAAAGCGATATCGTGTCCTGATACAACCTGCAGCAAATTGATTTGATTTTTGTGTGCAGAACAATTATAAGTTTGGAAGTAATGGTGCAAGTTTAAATTTAATCATTCGGAACCGTAAGCAGGCAGGTATATGTGACCTAGAAACTTGAGACGTAGACTTTCAACTTGCCTGACTTTGTCGCAGTAACTTGCTGATAAATATGGCATTGGAATTTTGGGATTCAATTCGAAATGTGTTGGAAGTATTGAAGCGAAACTACTTGGAAATGTGAGGCCTAACTTCCAGACCAATTCGAATGTCAAAAATTGGTGGAGTTTGAATCTTTAAAATTATGAAACTGTTACCAGGCATTTATTGATATATTTAAATAACATAGAAATGTCAGTGAAAAGGAGAATGAGTTCAAAATAGAGACCACCACGGAAGTACATCTCGAAATATTTTATTTTCCAAATCTCAAATTCATATTCGAAATGACGTCGTCCGTGAAACCCGATGCCAATTTACAGTCTTAGACGAACATCAACCCTTCGTACTATCATCTCAGAAAGAACTAATTCTTTTGCTGGTACATCTAAAAATTTTCCTGATTGTATTTTACATATTATCAATAATGACATATTAAAATTCATCTAATATTATATTGGTTGATGGTACAAAACACCATCAATTTATTTATGTGATGGTACATAAGAAATGTGACACTAGTATGTGTGTACATTTGTTTGTATGAGAAACATGTGGAAAGAATTTAGGAAATATGGTGAATACACAAAAAGAAATAAAAATAGTTTAAATTTCACGATAAGATGCAACTTAAAATTAATAGTTAAATTCAACCGAAAATTGAAAATTTGATTTAATTTTGAAGTGATTTCTTCAAATAGTTTAAGTTATATTTTAAAATTGATATTGCTATTAAAATTACAATTACAATAATTGAATCGTTTTTAATGTAACTCAAATGTAAATTTTACTTAATAATAATTATTAAATTAAATATAAGGATTTGTCAATTTAATTTAAAAATTGTCTTTAAAAATAGCAGATTAAGTTATGTCGGGGCCATAGAAGATCAACATGGGACCTGATATAATCTTCTAAATCTTATTGATTATTCTAAACTTCTAACTGTAAATAAAAAGTTTCATATTCAGCTACCTTATTATCGCCATGTTACCAGAAGAAACATTTGGTCCTTTTCGAAAATAACGAGAATAATATTTATTATTCACCATAAATATAGTAAAGGATTTCATCTTTATTGAATTTGGTTTTTAAACTGTAATTTATAGTTATGTAAACTGATAATTTGAACGCACACGGTAGTGAACTATTTACCTTAAATCTAATTTAGGTGGAAAAACACCAAGGCATGAAAGAACGGACACTCAGTAGAGCGAATACTTTTGCCGCCGCATATAAATTGACCATCCAATAATCCTAGAGTTATAAATGCCTTGACCTTAACCTTTGACCCATTCGCTCTCAAAATCAACTAAACTGAATAATGACCAATCGTCCCACCAAGTTTCATGCAATATGGCTGAATGATTTTTGAGTTATAAATGACCTTGACCATTGACCGATTGCTCCTAAAATTCTACCAGATGGTTTCTGGACATTGCCCAATGGTTTCAACAAATTTTAGGCAATTTTGTTGAATACTTTTTGAGTTATGCTAATAACAAGATTATAAATAAATAAATACCGTCTAAAATATAACCTTCCGCTTTGTACGAAGGTATTAACACCAAGGGGGGGGGAGGTTGGCAAAAACAGTAAAAATAACACCAAGGGGGGCAAAAACAGTAAAAATAACACAAAGGGGGGCATAAACAGTAGAAATAACACCAAGGGGGGCAAAAACAGTAGAAATAACACCAAGGGGGCAAAAACAGTAGAAATAACACCAAGGGGGCAAAAACAGTAAAAATAACACCAAGGGGGACAAAAACAGTAAAAATAACACAAAGGGGGGCATAAACAGTAGAAATAACACCAAGGGGAGCAAAAACAGTAGAAATAACACCAAGGGGGCAAAAACAGTAGAAATAACACCAAGGGGGGCAAAAACAGTAAAAATAACACCAAGGGGGGCAAAAACAGTAGAAATAACACCAAGCGGTGCAAAAAACAGTAGAAATAACACCAAGGGGGGCAAAAACAGTAGAAATAACACAAAGCGGTGCAAAAAACAGTAGAAATAACACCAAGGGGGGGCAAAAACATTAGAAATAACACCAAGGGGGCAAAAACAGAAGAAGTAACAGCAAGGGGGCAAAAACAGAAGAAATAACAGCAAGGGGGCAAAAACAGTAGAAATAACAGCAAGGGGGCAAAAACAGAAGAAATAACAGCAAGGGGGCAAAAACAGAAGAAATAACAGCAAGGGGGCAAAAACAGAAGAAATAACAGCAAGGGGGCAAAAACAGTAGAAATAACACCAAGGGGGGGCAAAAACATTAGAAATAACACCAAGGGGGCAAAAACAGAAGAAATAACAGCAAGGGGGCAAAAACAGAAGAAATAACAGCAAGGGGGCAAAAACAGTAGAAATAACACCAAGGGGGCAAAAACAGAAGAAATAACAGCAAGGGGGCAAAAACAAAAGAAATAACAGCAAGGGGGCAAAAACAGAAGAAATAACAGCAAGCTACTTCATCATCCAAATCTGTGTCCGACACTCACGCTCTGTACGGATTATCCTAAGCTATTGTGCTTCGAACTGTCTCTTATTCCATGGGGATTTCGAACGCTGACTTATGGTCCGTAC
The DNA here is from genome assembly GCA_947561585.1 of Caprella mutica. NCBI lineage: Eukaryota > Metazoa > Arthropoda > Malacostraca > Amphipoda > Caprellidae > Caprella > Caprella mutica. The sequence continues at coordinate 268,385 of CANNZV010001413.1, read as the reverse complement.
GGGATTGGAATAAATCACCGTACGATTGGTCAAAGATGATTCGAAATCTCCAGGTATTATCTGGTAAAATCTCCAAACCGAATCACTGCTGTTTGATGAAAAATCTAATTATGACGATAAAAGTGTTACCTAGAATATCTTGATTAAAATTTTGTATTGATTAGGCCTTTAGTTTATATAGAAGGCAGTGGTGGTTCTGGGAATTCAGATGTCGTCTTCTGCGAGTATCGGTCAGTTAGGGAAAAATAGAAAATGGTTGGAATCATAACCGTGATATCGTATGTATATATTTTTATTTAGATATTATTGAAAGGAAAATCTTTAGATAGAAAAGTTAAAGGTACGATAAGTGATGTATTGCATACTATACACATTGAATATTTTGGTGTATGATATATAATATTCAGGAAATAGAAATAATAGTGATGCTTATTTTAAAGTGGAAGATTAACTATTTCACTATGGTTGATTTGTTATGAAGGACATTGCATTATATGGATGGTCAATACCTTTTTTACATTAAATGATGGTTAAAATTTGAAAAAAAAATTAAGCTCAGGATATAATTATGCATTAAGCATTTGGTATATAGTTATACCACAGCGTAGTCACTCAGTTAAATAAGATATAAAAACAGTTTCTAAAATTCATTAAATGTTGTCAATCTCTCAAGCTAATCGGTCTAACATGTACCTCAGTCTTAGAAAGGCCTGACTATTTCTGGGAGATGGGAGATAAAAATATAGAAAATATGGAAGTTCTTTTCTGGTGGCGAAATAACAGACTTTTCATCAATATGTTCATTTCATTTTTGCCCGTCTTATCACGGCAATAACAATCTGCAATATAGAGGCATGGAGGAGAAAGGAGGAGGAAGGAGGAGAAGGAGAAAGAAGGAGGAGGAAGGAGGAGAAGGAGGAGAAGGAGAAAGGAAGAGGAAGGAGGAGAATGAAAAAGAGGAGCGGAAGGTGGATTTTTACACCAGAACTACCAAACAGTCAAATTGACTGGTTTTTACTTTTCTAACATTTGTATCTCATAAATTATTATTGGTAGGTACTTGATTTTTTTTTCTAATAATAGGGAGACAAGTTTAAATCATTATTTTAATTTGTATCCATGATACCCTTGGGTATCATGGATACCCAAGGTATATTATAAGGATTATATTGACAATAAAAAAATAAATTATCTACCAATAATAATTTATGAGATACAAATGTTAGAAAAGTAAAAACCAGTCAATTTGACTGTTTGGTAGTTCTGGTGATCAGTAGAAGGCTGGTACTGGTATTGGTTCTATTTACTGGCCGGTAGTTTGTATTTTAATCACCACTTTAGGAGATATTTGTCCAAAATTTAGGCTCTACTTAACTCCATTTTATCTGAGATTGGTTCTATTGTGTTCTGAAAGGAGATTTCCATTGTTTCCTCCCTATAAAAATAAATAAGCTGTACTATTGTAAAAGAAAATTAAATTAGATAACTTTAATAAAAGAGGAAGTACACAGAGAGAAAGATATTGTGGGACGTTGACTCAATTTTCTATAAACCAACAATAATTTTCAATCTGGGTACCTATCCTAATTTCAGTTCAATTTCTTTTACCGAACAATAATTCATTTACCGCCCCCCCTCCCTTCAAACCTCCCCCACAAATCAATCTCTCCTCCTTTCTGCCCTCACAAGAAGAAAAAGAATATTTATCTTCCTGATAAATGCATCCCTTGATTACATCGAGTCCTTGGTTTCTTTCAATGGAAGCTATTGGTAGACGCGCTCTTTTGTTGTCCCATTTTCGTCCATTATTGAAATTGAAAAGTTCGCAATTCAAAGCGCACTGAAATCATTTCAAATTGCAATAATATTATTAGTTCATTCATGTGATTTAAATTTAATTGAAAGAACATCCAATGATTTTCTTGAAAGTTTTTAGCATTTTAGAATATGTATTCGAGGTCATTACTGGTAATACAAAAGAAACCAATTTTCCATTGGTAGAAATATACATTTATTGATTCTACAAATTTTTCACTGACTATAGTCATGTATTTATTCTATTTCGGATAAAATGGCGTACAAAAATGAATAATAAAAAGATGTAGTCTGGTTTTAAAGATTTCAAACAAATTTCTCATCAAAATATTGTTTATATTTTCTGCAGTTGGTGGTTGAAGACTGCAGTTAGTGGTTGAAGACTGCAGTTAGTGGTTGAAGACTGCAGTTGGTGGTTGAAGACTGCAGTTAATGGTTGAAGATTACAGTTAGTGGTTGAAGACTGCAGTTAGTGGTTGAAGACTGCAGTTAGTGGTTGAAGACTGCAGTTAATGGTTGAAGATTACAGTTAGTGGTTGAAGACTGCAGTTAGTGGTTGAAGACTGCAGTTAGTGGTTGAAGACTGCAGTTAATGGTTGAAGATTACAGTCCGTGGTTGAAGACTGCAGTTAGTGGTCGAAGACTGCAGTTGGTGGTTGAAGACTGCAGTTAGTGGTTGAAGACTGCAGTTAGTGGTTGAAGACTGCAGTTAGTGGTTGAAGACTGCAGTTGGTGGTTGAAGACTGCAGTTAGTGGTTGAAGACTGCAGTTAGTGGTTGAAGACTGCAGTTAGTGGTTGAAGACTGCAGTTAGTGGTTGAAGACTGCAGTTGGTGGTTGAAGACTGCAGTTGGTGGTTGAAGACTGCAGTTGGTGGTTGAAGACTGCAGTTAGTGGTTGAAGACTGCAGTTGGTGGTTGAAGACTGCAGTTGGTGGTTGAAGACTGCAGTTGGTGGTTGAAGACTGCAGTTGGTGGTTGAAGACTGCAGTTGGTGGTTGAAGACTGCAGTTAGTGGTTGAAGACTGCAGTTAGTGGTTGAAGACTGCAGTTGGTGGTTGAAGACTGCAGTTAGTGGTTGAAGACTGCAGTTAGTGGTTGAAGACTGCAGTTGGTGGTTGAAGACTGCAGTTGGTGGTTGAAGACTGCAGTTAGTGGTTGAAGACTGCAGTTAGTGGTTGAAGACTGCAGTTGGTGGTTGAAGACTGCAGTTAGTGGTTGAAGACTGCAGTTAGTGGTTGAAGACTGCAGTTAGTGGTTGAAGACTGCAGTTAGTGGTTGAAGACTGCAGTTAGTGGTTGAAGACTGCAGTTAGTGGTTGAAGACTGCAGTTAGTGGTTGAAGACTGCAGTTAGTGGTTGAAGACTGCAGTTAGAGGTTGAAGATTACAGTTGGTGGTTGAAGACTGCAGTTAGTGGTTGAAGACTGCAGTTGGTGGTTGAAGACTGCAGTTGGTGGTTGAAGACTGCAGTTAGTGGTTGAAGACTGCAGTTGGTGGTTGAAGACTGCAGTTGGTGGTTGAAGACTGCAGTTGGTGGTTGAAGACTGCAGTTGGTGGTTGAAGACTGCAGTTGGTGGTTGAAGACTGCAGTTGGTGGTTGAAGACTGCAGTTGGTGGTTGAAGACTGCAGTTGGTGGTTGAAGACTGCAGTTGGTGGTTGAAGACTGCAGTTGGTGGTTGAAGACTGCAGTTGGTGGTTGAAGACTGCAGTTGGTGGTTGAAGACTGCAGTTAGTGGTTGAAGACTGCAGTTAGTGGTTGAAGACTGCAGTTAGTGGTTGAAGACTGCAGTTGGTGGTTGAAGACTGCAGTTGGTGGTTGAAGACTGCAGTTAGTGGTTGAAGACTGCAGTTAGTGGTTGAAGACTGCAGTTGGTGGTTGAAGACTGCAGTTGGTGGTTGAAGACTGCAGTTAGTGGTTGAAGACTGCAGTTAGTGGTTGAAGACTGCAGTTGGTGGTTGAAGACTGCAGTTAGTGGTTGAAGACTGCAGTTAGTGGTTGAAGACTGCAGTTAGTGGTTGAAGACTGCAGTTAGTGGTTGAAGACTGCAGTTAGTGGTTGAAGACTGCAGTTAGTGGTTGAAGACTGCAGTTAGTGGTTGAAGACTGCAGTTAGTGGTTGAAGACTGCAGTTAGAGGTTGAAGATTACAGTTAGTGGTTGAAGACTGCAGTTAGTGGTTGAAGACTGCAGTTAGTGGTTGAAGACTGCAGTTGGTGGTTGAAGACTGCAGTTGGTGGTTGAAGACTGCAGTTGGTGGTTGAAGACTGCAGTTAGTGGTTGAAGACTGCAGTTGGTGGTTGAAGACTGCAGTTGGTGGTTGAAGACTGCAGTTGGTGGTTGAAGACTGCAGTTGGTGGTTGAAGACTGCAGTTAGTGGTTGAAGACTGCAGTTAGTGGTTGAAGACTGCAGTTAGTGGTTGAAGACTGCAGTTAGTGGTTGAAGACTGCAGTTAGTGGTTGAAGACTGCAGTTAGTGGTTGAAGACTGCAGTTAGAGGTTGAAGATTACAGTTGGTGGTTGAAGACTGCAGTTAGTGGTTGAAGACTGCAGTTGGTGGTTGAAGACTGCAGTTGGTGGTTGAAGACTGCAGTTAGTGGTTGAAGACTGCAGTTGGTGGTTGAAGACTGCAGTTGGTGGTTGAAGACTGCAGTTGGTGGTTGAAGACTGCAGTTGGTGGTTGAAGACTGCAGTTGGTGGTTGAAGACTGCAGTTGGTGGTTGAAGACTGCAGTTGGTGGTTGAAGACTGCAGTTGGTGGTTGAAGACTGCAGTTGGTGGTTGAAGACTGCAGTTGGTGGTTGAAGACTGCAGTTGGTGGTTGAAGACTGCAGTTGGTGGTTGAAGACTGCAGTTAGTGGTTGAAGACTGCAGTTAGTGGTTGAAGACTGCAGTTAGTGGTTGAAGACTGCAGTTGGTGGTTGAAAACTGCAGTTGGTGGTTGAAGACTGCAGTTAGTGGTTGAAGACTGCAGTTAGTGGTTGAAGACTGCAGTTGGTGGTTGAAGACTGCAGTTGGTGGTTGAAGACTGCAGTTAGTGGTTGAAGACTGCAGTTAGTGGTTGAAGACTGCAGTTGGTGGTTGAAGACTGCAGTTAGTGGTTGAAGACTGCAGTTAGCGGTTGAAGACTGCAGTTAGTGGTTGAAGACTGCAGTTAGTGGTTGAAGACTGCAGTTAGTGGTTGAAGACTGCAGTTAGTGGTTGAAGACTGCAGTTAGTGGTTGAAGACTGCAGTTAGTGGTTGAAGACTGCAGTTAGAGGTTGAAGATTACAGTTAGTGGTTGAAGACTGCAGTTAGTGGTCGAAGACTGCAGTTGGTGGTTGAAGACTGCAGTTAGTGGTTGAAGACTGCAGTTAGTGGTTGAAGACTGCAGTTAATGGTTGAAGATTACAGTTAGTGGTTGAAGACTGCAGTTAGTGGTTGAAGACTGCAGTTAGTGGTTGAAGACTGCAGTTAATGGTTGAAGATTACAGTTAGTGGTTGAAGACTGCAGTTAGTGGTCGAAGACTGCAGTTGGTGGTTGAAGACTGCAGTTAGTGGTTGAAGACTGCAGTTAGTGGTTGAAGACTGCAGTTAGTGGTTGAAGACTGCAGTTGGTGGTTGAAGACTGCAGTTAGTGGTTGAAGACTGCAGTTAGTGGTTGAAGACTGCAGTTAGTGGTTGAAGACTGCAGTTAATGGTTGAAGATTACAGTTAGTGGTTGAAGACTGCAGTTAGTGGTCGAAGACTGCAGTTGGTGGTTGAAGACTGCAGTTAGTGGTTGAAGACTGCAGTTAGTGGTTGAAGACTGCAGTTAGTGGTTGAAGACTGCAGTTGGTGGTTGAAGACTGCAGTTAGTGGTTGAAGACTGCAGTTAGTGGTTGAAGACTGCAGTTAGTGGTTGAAGACTGCAGTTAGTGGTTGAAGACTGCAGTTGGTGGTTGAAGACTGCAGTTAGTGGTTGAAGACTGCAGTTAGTGGTCGAAGACTGCAGTTGGTGGTTGAAGACTGCAGTTAGTGGTTGAAGACTGCAGTTAGTGGTTGAAGACTGCAGTTAGTGGTTGAAGACTGCAGTTGGTGGTTGAAGACTGCAGTTGGTGGTTGAAGACTGCAGTTGGTGGTTGAAGACTGCAGTTGGTGGTTGAAGACTGCAGTTGGTGGTTGAAGACTGCAGTTGGTGGTTGAAGACTGCAGTTGGTGGTTGAAGACTGCAGTTAGTGGTTGAAGACTGCAGTTAGTGGTTGAAGACTGCAGTTAGTGGTTGAAGACTGCAGTTGGTGGTTGAAGACTGCAGTTGGTGGTTGAAGACTGCAGTTAGTGGTTGAAGACTGCAGTTAGTGGTTGAAGACTGCAGTTGGTGGTTGAAGACTGCAGTTGGTGGTTGAAGACTGCAGTTAGTGGTTGAAGACTGCAGTTAGTGGTTGAAGACTGCAGTTGGTGGTTGAAGACTGCAGTTAGTGGTTGAAGACTGCAGTTAGTGGTTGAAGACTGCAGTTAGTGGTTGAAGACTGCAGTTAGTGGTTGAAGACTGCAGTTAGTGGTTGAAGACTGCAGTTAGTGGTTGAAGACTGCAGTTAGTGGTTGAAGACTGCAGTTAGTGGTTGAAGACTGCAGTTAGAGGTTGAAGATTACAGTTAGTGGTTGAAGACTGCAGTTAGTGGTCGAAGACTGCAGTTGGTGGTTGAAGACTGCAGTTAGTGGTTGAAGACTGCAGTTAGTGGTTGAAGACTGCAGTTAATGGTTGAAGATTACAGTTAGTGGTTGAAGACTGCAGTTAGTGGTTGAAGACTGCAGTTAGTGGTTGAAGACTGCAGTTAATGGTTGAAGATTACAGTTAGTGGTTGAAGACTGCAGTTAGTGGTCGAAGACTGCAGTTGGTGGTTGAAGACTGCAGTTAGTGGTTGAAGACTGCAGTTAGTGGTTGAAGACTGCAGTTAGTGGTTGAAGACTGCAGTTGGTGGTTGAAGACTGCAGTTAGTGGTTGAAGACTGCAGTTAGTGGTTGAAGACTGCAGTTAGTGGTTGAAGACTGCAGTTAGTGGTTGAAGACTGCAGTTGGTGGTTGAAGACTGCAGTTAGTGGTTGAAGACTGCAGTTAGTGGTCGAAGACTGCAGTTGGTGGTTGAAGACTGCAGTTAGTGGTTGAAGACTGCAGTTAGTGGTTGAAGACTGCAGTTAGTGGTTGAAGACTGCAGTTGGTGGTTGAAGACTGCAGTTAGTGGTTGAAGACTGCAGTTAGTGGTTGAAGACTGCAGTTAGTGGTTGAAGGCTGCAGTTAGTGGTTGAAGACTGCAGTTAGTGGTTGAAGACTGCAGTTAGTGGTTGAAGACTGCAGTTAGTGGTTGAAGACTGCAGTTAGTGGTTGAAGACTGCAGTTGGTGGTTGAAGACTGCAGTTAGTGGTTGAAGACTGCAGTTAGTGGTTGAAGACTGCAGTTAGTGGTTGAAGACTGCAGTTAGTGGTTGAAGACTGCAGTTGGTGGTTGAAGACTGCAGTTGGTGGTTGAAGACTGCAGTTAGTGGTTGAAGACTGCAGTTAGTGGTTGAAGACTGCAGTTGGTGGTTGAAGACTGCAGTTAGTGGTTGTAGACTGCAGTTGGTGGTTGAAGACTGCAGTTGGTGGTTGAAGACTGCAGTTAGTGGTTGAAGACTGCAGTTGGTGGTTGAAGATTGCAGTTGGTGGTTGAAGATTGCAGTTGGTGGTTGAAGACTGCAGTTGGTGGTTGAATTTATAACAAGTAATAAAAGTGTATTCTAAACAGTGATACTTTTACTCATTTCCCTTTATCACATATACAGTATACATATATCTAAAGGAAATTCCTATGTTTAATTGTATTATATTGACTAAATGTTTACTTAATGCATCTAACAAATTATTTTAATTTTATTTAATACTATGAAACTACTCTTAGTATTAAAAGTAGTGTAACTTTACCCTCTAAAGTAGTGTAACTTTACCCTCTAAAATAGTGTAACTTTACCCTCTAAAATAGTGTAACTCTATCCTCTTAAGTAGTGTAACTTTACCCTCTAAAGTAGTGTAACTTTACCCTCTAAAGTAGTGTAACTTTACCCTCTAAAGTAGTGTAACTTTACCCTCTAAAGTAGGGTAACTTTACCCTCTAAAGTAGTGTAACTTTACCCTCTAAAGTAGTGTAACTTTACCCTCTAAAGTAGGGTAACTTTACCCTCTAAAGTAGTGTAACTTTACCTCTGTTTATTATCTTATAAATTATAGTAAACTTCCCGCATTAAATGATTATCCGTATAATAAATTAATCATATCATCAATACATGTTATATCTTACGATTTAATACAATTAATGCATCACAATTACTTTAGAAATATAGTAACTACATTATTATACAATAGACAATCATCACTTACATTAATTAGTGCCTATTCCGTTAAAGTCAACCATCTAGAAGCTATTGCCTTAGTAGTGTCCTAGACCTAACCATTGGAAAATTATCTGATTTTAAAAAATAGATCAAAACTAAAATAAACAGGATTTTGAAAGAAAATAAATTGACTTTAATTTTTGTTTTGTTAGTTTAGTAGAAACTTATTTTGAAAATTACATGTGATCAGGCCATGTGTACGTAGTATTTCCCATAATGTTTAACACATGGCAGAGTATCCTATGATACGTTCCTAGAAAGGGTCTACTGCTCTAAATGCGGTAACATGTCTTGTGTTGGGTAACTGTCGGTATGGGGTGAGGTACGTGTTATCGCTCGGTAACACTTTTTCGATCATAGAAAAATATTATTTAACTTTTATTTTGATTATTCTACTCTATTCTCATATGATCGGAATTGTGGTACCGACCGATAACTCGTAACTTACCCTATCAGGTAGTTTTACTAGTATATCACAATATTGAAATTAATAAGAATTATATAATCATACACTATTAGGGTAAATGCTAAGTTATCGTACAGACCTAGTTGTTGCCATATAATTCCATCAATCAAAACTAATATACGGAAATTAATAGTCATATTTACGCTACACATAATTAATTCTTCATTAAATATTACTCTTTAATTTCCACGCATGAGATACAGGTAGGATTTACACAATCAATTGCTTTCCGATTCACATCACGAATTTACATACTTCCATTTAGCTTATCCGTCTACAAGCATTAATATTTGATGTCTGAGTTGGAATTGGTATTTGCTAAATACCTACAAGTGCCTACCTTATTAATTGCCCGAGAATTGGATATAAAGTTGAGATACTGCAAAGCCTTCATTGAAATCGGACAAGTTTCGAGCAACAAATCCCACCAAAAGAAAAAGGCGGAAACAACCTAATAGGCAATATATTCCTCGAAACTAATATCCCGTGTTCTTTGAAGTTCTTCGCTATAACTTTATTAGGGCCTTTCCTTTGTCAAAACTAGATTATTTATAATGAGTTTGGTAATAATTTTGGACAGATTTGTTGGGGGTGTGGGGGCATTTGGCAACTGTTTCTCTCAGTGCCAGACGGGGTGTGATGTCGTGTGGTGACTGTGTGTCTCAGCTGCTCAGATTTGTGACAGGGCCGAATTGCCATGCCATAAATTAGGCCTTTACAACTGACAGTTGGTTAAACGTTGTGAAGTTTTGTTTATTTCTCTCTAAAATTAATTTCGGATAGGTATTAATTTTAAAATATACTTATTTAAAGCCTTTTTTTATAATTTTCAGTTGAATATGAAGATCTAGGTAAATGAAGTTTTTTTATGATTAAAATAAACAAGTGTGTAAAATAGTAGTGTTTTTTCCGAGGGAGTTTCTTCCCCTAATTGGGTGCCTCATCAACCTCATTGAATAAGTGGTGTATAATGACTAAGTGAAATTGTTCTGAATGAAGACGCTAATGTAAAAACTCGTGTGTTTTTCGCCACAAAATGGGGGGAATTTCGCTAGATTTTGAATTCTCCGACGGACGGGAGCGACGACGTAAATCTTGTCACAGACTCCCGTCGATTGTTATTTTTTTGTCGGTGTGTGGTTGCGTGCTGAGATCGGCATCAGCGGGTTCTATTTACGTGAAAGGCGTCGATGTGAATATCACTCAACTAGCTACTACCGGCGACAGCATTTATTTTAATAGCACTTTGGGAGGCAATGCTTCTGTTGCCGGGGCGGGCTTTTACGGTGATGGCGGGCCCGTTACCGCGGTCCCTTTACCGGACGATGGGTACCGACCCAAATACACCATCGAGGAGTTGACTCTCCGTAGATTCGAACACAGGATTTCGAATGATATTTACATGGACCCTTGTAAATCAGGTGAGAAAAGCATTCATTATTTTCCTTTTTTCCACTTTTATTAAATATGAGCAATTTAGAATCAATCATCAATGAATTTTTTAGGTAAAATATTGTTATTTCGAAATTGGAAAATTAAATCAACTTTTTAAATATTTGGTGAAAAATATTTTTGTAAAATAGAAAATAATATATTTTTAATTATAATGTTTATCTATGAGACATTTTTCTACTTATTTTTAATTTATAATTTATGCTTATATTATTATTTTTATATTTTATGTATGACATTCGATTGATATATTTTTTCACATATAATGAAATTTTAGTTATAATTCGTGTATCTATCCATAATAATATTCATGAATAGTTTGTTTCATATATTCAATATATTTAATTTTTATATTCCCTCCATGTTCCTCTTTTATATACTTAATAATATTATTTATTATTTTCCCATTCTTATATTCCTATTGTTTTCAAATTAAATTCATCATACTTTTTTCATTTTGTTTTCTAATATTTCTGGTACCTACCTTGGTTTTCTATATCATTTTACATTATTCCAACATTCGCTATATATTCCATTTTGTAATATTTTCATATCACACCTAATTGATATTATTATCATTTTTTGATATTCTTCTTAAGTTTATTTCTTGTTGCCAAAAACTCATTCTGATAATATCTTTTGAATATTCCTTATTAATATTATTTCAATCATCATTTTGACATTCTTCTGATTTTCCCTCGAAAATTGAAAAAATTATGTTTCCTCGATATACCATCTTTAAATACATGTAACAATTCATTATTATGATATTCCCTTGATATGCATTTGATATTCCCTGATATTCCCTTGGTATTCCCGTGATATTCCCTTGATATTCCTTTGGTAATCCCTTGATAGTCCCTTGAATTTGATATTCTGTTGGTATTCGCCTGATATTCTTTTGATATTCCCTTGCTATTCCTTTGATATTCCCTTGATATTCCATTAATATTATCTTGACATTCCCTTGCTATTCCTTTGATATTCTCTTTCTATTCCTTTGATATTCACTTGTTATTCCATTGATATTCCCTTGTTATTCCCTTGATATTTCTTTGATATTCTCTTGCTATTCGTTTGATATTCCCTTCCTATTTCCTTGACATTCCCTTGATATTCCCCTGCTATTCTCTTGATATTCCTTTGATATTCCCTTGGCATTTCCTTGATATTCCTTTGATATTCTCTTTTTATTCCTTTGATATTTCCTTGCTATTCCTTTGATATTCCCCTGCTATTCTCTTGATATTCCTTTGATATTCCCTTGGCATTTCCTTGATATTCCCTTGACATTCTTTTGATATTCCCTTTATTCTCCCTTGACATTCCCTTGACATCCCCTTAACATCCCCTCATAACTTCTATCTCGTAATGAGTGTTCTGACATCCCCTTGACATTCCCTCTTGATAAAAGCTTCTCTCTTTCATCTCACGTTGATTATTGTGTCACCAGCAGTCATGTTGAGATGAGATGTGGTCTCTTCTTCATATTGCTACACATCTAATTATCTTGGCTAGTGTACGCGTGCCGTCAAAAAGGGTAGCATTATATCAATTTTATGGACACTGATAGAAGCTCAATTTATGTACTAATTATTTTTACCCCTGACTCCGCTTTTACTCCTATATTTTCAACTGAATAAAATTACTTTTAGTTTAGATATTGAAACCATTTCTCGAACTGATATCGGAATACTTTAGTGTATTTATTAGTTTAAACATGTTCTAACAAGTTTAAACATATTCTAACAAGTTTAAACATGTTCTAACAAGTTTAAACATGTTCTAACAAGTTTAAACATGTTCTAACAAGTTTAAACACGTTCTAACAAGTTTAAACATGTTCTAACAAGTTTAAACACGTTCTAACAAGTTTAAACATGTTCTAACAAGTTTATATATGTTCTAACAAGTCTAAACATGTTCTAACAAGTTTATATATGTTCTAACAAGTCTAAACATGTTCTAACAAGTTGAAACACGTTCTAACAAGTTTAAACACGTTCTAACAAGTTGAAACATGTTCTAACAAGTTGAAACATGTTCTAACAAGTTGAAACATGTTCTAACAAGTTTAAACATGTTCAAACAAGTTTAGACATGTTGTGCACTTCTAACAAGTTTAAACATGTTCTAACAAGTTTAAACATGTTCTAACAAGTTGAAAAATTAAGTTAGTGTGACGGACAGACAGACTCTTATTACAGTATTGATTCTTTAATATTAAAAGATCATCAGCAATATTGGCAATATTATAATCAATTATCAGAAAATTAAATAGTCTGTTTATTTACTTATCATTATTACATTACATATCTTGTTACCTATGCCACCCTATTTAATATAATAAACAGTTAGCATTTCCATTAGTTCTATTCCTGTTGGAATGTGAATCACTGAGGCATTCCCGTTACATTCCCAGTGTTTACAATGTAGCTACTCCATCTCAGGAATACGTCTATTCCAATCATTCCAAGTCTTTTCAATTCCCACTGCAAACAATAATATTCCGCATATCTAAGATAGCTAGGTATTATCTTGCATAGGACGGTACGGAATTAATGGTCGGTATTGAGAATGTAACCAAGTAAAATGTAAAATGATGTACGCAATTAATGCCTCAAAAATGTAATATGATTTATGAATATTAAATGTTATTGCATTGGAAAAATCCTAGTCATGCTTTTTATCAAATTAATTAATTGATCAATTAATATTTATATTAAATTTTAGAAAATATGATTAAACTAGATTATGTGCACTCGGTAGAGCGCATACCTCCGCCTCCGCTTTGACCCGTTCTCTCCCAAAATTAAGGAAACTGCTAACTGGATAATAACCAATCGTCCCACCAAGTTTCATGCAATATGGTACAATACTGTTTAAGTTATAAATGACCTTGACCTTTAACTGGATCGCTTCCAAAATTCTACCAGATCGTTCCTGGTCAATGACCAATTGTACCATCAAATTTCAGACAATTTGGTTGAACACTTTTTGAGTTACAAATGGCCTTGACCTTGATCTTTTACCTTTGATTCGATCACTCCCAAAATCTATCAAAATGGTTCCTGTATATTGACCAATCGTTCCACCAAGTTTCATGTAATATGATTCGATACTTCTTGAGTTATAAATGACCGTGACCTTGACCTTTGACCGGGTCACTCCCAAAATTCTACCAGCAGGTCTCTGGACATGGAGCAATCGTTTAACCAAATTTCAGGTAATTTGGTTGAATAATTTTTCAGTTAAGCGAATAACAAGATGATAAATAAATAAATAAATTCCGATGAAAATATAACCTTCCGCAAGATTGCGAAGGTAATTAAAAAAAATGAGAATATAGTTTTTTTATTATTATTTTCATGTAATTAGAATCAATATTCCTCTTAAATTATTATAATAATTAATATCACATGGGGCTAGTTACGAATTATCGGTCGGTTTCACATCTTCGGTCATATAAGAAAAAACTATATAATAATAAATACCTAATTTTTATCATTATTGTTTTTCTCATATGACCGAAGATGTGAAAAAGACCTATAATTCGTAACTTACCCTACATCACTATAACATTTAATGTTATTTATTAGTCTTCATTCAAACGATTAGTTTTCCTATTGAATTTCTTACCGATCCATTTGGTCGCAGTATGCGGCGGTGGTCGCTGTAGCATTTACACCAAATACCTAGCTAGGCCTATAGGGTGTTCAAAGTGGTCTATGTACATAGGCCTATGTACAATATAAAGGAAAATAAACAACACATTGGCTAAAGCGTAAACAATTAAATTGCAGTACAACTGGACACATATTGTGCACTGTGAACTAATATTGTGCACTGTGAACAAATATTGTGCACTGTGAACTAATATTGTGCACTGTGAACTAATATTGTGCACTGTGAACTAATATTGTGCACTGTGAACTAATATTGTGCACTGTGATCACATATTGTGCACTGTGAACTAATATTGTGCACTGTGAACACATATTGTGCACTGTGAACTAATATTGTGCACTGTGAACACATATTGTGCACTGTGAACACATATTGTGCACTGTGAACTAATATTGTGCACTGTGAACACATATTGTGCACTGTGAACACATATTGTGCACTGTGAACACATATTGTGCACTGTGAACTAATATTGTGCACTGTGAACTAATATTGTGCACTGTGAACTAATTTTGTGCACAATGTTAACAATGTGAACAACTGTAATGTTTCGGTTAGTGCGACCAACATTGAATAGTACTTTATACTCCGTTTATTATGACAATATTTTTTTTGCATGTTGGAGAAATTTAATATTTTAAATTTAAATTAATTTATTATAATATACATGAATTAAAATTATAAATTAAATTATTCATTAATTAATATATAATTTATTATTTAATTCAGATGATTAGTAAATAAATAGATGGTATCAAATTATTGGTGTTTATTTAATGAAGCTATATAAATAAGTTTGTCTTTCACTTCCATAAAGTTTAATTATTTTAATCAGTTAACTTTAGCAATTAGTTTAAATGGACTGAAAGGATAAAAAGAGCTGAGTAATCGAGTAGAAATTAGAGGGGGGGGGGAGGGGGGGGGGGGTTATAATTGGGCTGATAAAAGTAGTGGGTTTATTAGTTTCTACTCCTGATGGCAGTTGTGTTTCTTCAAGTTTATTTTAGAGTTTCTTATTGTCAAAAGAATTGGGAAAAAAATTTGACACTCTTGAAAAATTGAGTGGAAAATTATTGTTTGACCTAATTTTCCGCGACACTCTTTTTCCGGGAATTAATTTTCCGGAAGGCTACTTTTATGGGAGTCTATAGTTTCTTGTGGGTTTAATGGTCACTGAGACTAATTTTCACGCCAACTACTGAAAAATAAATAACGTTTTTTGAGAGTCATAGTCGCTGTTTTATTGTACCTACTTCAAAAACGTTTGTGCAGAAAACGTTTTTAAATTTATACGTTTTTTTAATAAAAAAAATCAACGGATTATCGAACAGTTTCACATCTTCGGTCATTACAAGAATTTAATTTTCATTTGTTTTGGTATCCCTGCTAGCTACTTGTTGGTTTTATTTATGTGATCGCAAATGTAGAACTGTTCGATAATCCGTAACTTACCCCAATAGTATATATAGGCATACAGTATCAACTGCAGGGTAAATACAGGTTTTATTTTAGTTCATCTTCCTCCCTTGCCATTGGTCACGTTTCCAAGCAATTGACGACTAAAATGACGATGTTTTCGAGTCGCAAGAGAGTAACGCCACCCAAACTTATTCTCCACCTGATCATTGCAAAAAAAAGACCACGATATCATACCAACAACTTTGACGCCATTTCGATCAACGAAATTCATTGAGATAGAATTAAATTATTCTATAATTTAAAAAAATGTTAATTTTTAGTTGCAGTTTTGTGGCGTGATATAATTTATTTTAAATGATCAGGTCTTTTTGAATCGTATTGTTAAATTATTACTATAGATAAGTTTATGGAATGTTAGTATATATAGGAAGATATATTATCGTTTTGTAATAGGTATATCATGTGTACTTAAAGCATTTTGTGTTATTTAATTATTGCTAATGTTATTTAATAGAAAAAAATTTAAAATACATATTAAATGGGTGTAAAATATAGAAATTACTTCTACTCAACCTGTATACTAAAAATATAACTCTTTAACATTTAAAATATGATATAATTTAATAAATAAAATAATTGTCAGATAATAAAGAAATTTGGATAACAAAAAGTGAAAATTAAGAAATAATATTAATTAATTATATATTAATTATTGAAGATATTACACTAATTAAAACTTAATTGTGTAATATTCTCTTTTTTTGCCTTTTCTTTTAATTCAATTTCTGTCTTTCCTTTGAATATTCATTAAATTATTCATTTCTTCTTATTTTCTCTTTCCTTTTATCTCTTCTTTATCAAGTTCTTTCGTTTCTTCTTTCTTTCTTTATGCGAATGAGAAGCCATAGTAAATAAGAATAAAGCAACTGCATAGAATATCTTCTTGAGGAAAATAAAAAATTACCTATTTACATTGTTTTACCTCAAATATAAGTTAAAGTTTTAATTACCAGATGTGATTTAAATAGAGTATTTATTATTTATTAAAAATGCGTGTGTATATATTAAAACTTATATATGACCTATTAAAATTTAAATCCAGAATTATTTCGCCTCTAAAAATTCTATACACTAAAAATGTATTCTTATATTTTAAAAATGTAAAAAAGTCTTAAAATATGTTTTGGTACGGAGTGAAAATGAACCAAAATGTTAGTGCTCATGTATGCAGAACAGCTACTTGCTACTCCATACTTTATACAGTACTTTGATACCCAATAATTTTCTATACCATATATTTTTCTAATAGTTTAATTACAATTTCTAATATAACGTTACCCTGTTTTAATTTATTTATTTGTTTTATTTAATTTATACCATGTACCAACACTGTATAAAGATACACACAGACTGTATCAAGTAACTGTATCGGCTAGATTGTATACACTTACCCTTGTACCTGTACTATACAGATACTGTTATTATTCTACTTAAAACTTCTTTTATTGACGGTAAGTATTGTCTGTAAGCAGCTCTGTAATTGGGCCCTGTTGTTATTGATAACACAAAGTGCTATCGTGATTATTGTACTATTTGGCTATAACTTTTGATGATTTTTAAATTTCTTTGAGTGTGTTTTTAGAAAAATAGTATCTCATTAAACAAATCAATTAAATACTACACAAAAGATGTTTTGACATTAATTAGAATTAGATCATATACCTCATTATTTAGTACACTAGTGTACTTGCCCGTTAAGAATAACGTGTTCTCACTAGTATCAATATTTGTGTAATTTAACTATCCACACTTCTGGTCCCTCAGATTCAGCTAAAGTTATCAATTGAGTAATGACGATAATATTATAGCACAGAGTATAAACTTAATGACATGTTGTAAAAAGTTAATTACAACTAACACCGTTCATTTTTAATTAATTTTAATTAAGTTAATGAAATCATTTATTGGACTCGTATAATAATTAGTATTCCTGCTATCACCTGTTAACATATTTAGCCTGATTTCTGACCATTACTTAAAGCGTGACAGACAGACAGACAAATTAAGATAAACAAATTATTCATTGGGGAGATTTAATATATATTTTGATATTCTACGATCTGTTTATTAATTTCATTATATTCACACTCACAATACTCTCACTCACAATATTCACTCTCACAATACTCTCACTCACAATATTCACACTCACAATATTCACACTCATAATATTCACACTCACAATATTCACACTCACAATATTCACACTCACAATATTCACTCTCACAATACTCTCACTCACAATATTCACACTCACAATACTCTCACTCACAATATTCACTCTCACAATATTCACACTCACAATATTCACACTCACAACATTCACTCTCACAATACTCACTCTCACAATATTCACTCTCACAATATTCACACTCACAATATTCACACTCACAATATTCACACTCACAATACTCTCACTCACAATATTCACACTCACAATACTCTCACTCACAATACTCACTCTCACAATATTCACTCTCACAATATTCACACTCACAACATTCTCTCTCACAATACTCACACTCACAACATTCACTCTCACAACATTCACTCTCACAACATTCTCTCTCACAACATTCACTCTCACAATACTCACACTCACAACATTCACTCTCACAACATTCACTCTCACAAATGCTATCATATCAATAATGTCTCTATTCACATATACATTAAAACAATAAAGACTGATTTTAAAATAATATAAAATAAATGCAATGTTTATTTAGCCAATTTATTATCTGTTTTATTAAGATTAGTGGGGATAAATGTGCAGTGATTTATTATTTTAAAGCTGTTTAGTACCTTTTATTTTACTAATAAAAAGCTTTTATTTCAATTAAAATTAATTTACAGTCAATATAAACGGTTAACTAAGAAATAACATTTTTTATTAATATATTCTTGCATTTTGTATACTCTTTCATTTTGTATATTCTTGTATTTCAATATAATCCCAAACCGATTACATTAATTGAACAGGTACTGTACTAGTAAAAATAATTACTGATAAATTTCTTTAGCTTAATATATTGATAGTAAGTAACTATTGTGATTATTACTTATATAAAATATATTTGAACTAATCTACTATTTTACATGATTATTTCAGCTGTACTAATAAACATATTATGCAGCCTTCTCTGTTCCTACTCCATTCCCACTTCATTCCAAATCCATTCCCACTCCATTCCAACTCCATTCACAATCTATTCCAACTCCATTCACATTCTATTCCCTCTCCATTCCCACTCCATTCCTTGTCCCTTCCCACTCCATTCCTTGTCCCTTCCCACTCCATTCACACTCTATTCCAACTCCATTCACATTCTATTCCCTCTCCATTCCCACTCCATTCCTTGTCCCTTCCCACTCCATTCCCACTCTATTCCAACTCCATTCACATTCTATTCCCTCTCCATTCCCACTCCATTCCTTGTTCCTTCCCACTTCATTCCTTGTCCCTTCCCACTCCATTCCCACTCTATTCCAACTCCATTCACATTCTATTCCCTCTCCATTCCCACTCCATTCCTTGTCCCTTCCCACTCCATTCCCACTCTATTCCCTCTCCATTCCCACTCTATTCCAACTCCATTCACATTCTATTCCCTCTCCATTCCCTCTCCATTCCCACTCCATTCCTTGTCCCTTCCCACTCCATTCCCACTCTATTCCAACTCCATTCACATTCTATTCCCTCTCCATTCCCACTCCATTCCTTGTCCCTTCCCACTCCATTCCCACTCCATTCCTTGTCCCTTCCCACTCCATTCCCACTCTATTCCAACTCCATTCACATTCTATTCCCTCTCCATTCCCACTCCATTCCTTGTCCCTTCCCACTCCATTCCCACTCTATTCCAACTCCATTCACATTCTATTCCCTCTCCATTCCCACTCCATTCCTTGTCCCTTCCCACTCCATTCCTTGTCCCTTCCCACTCCATTCCTTGTCCCTTCCCACTCCATTCACACTCTATTCCAACTCCATTCACATTCTATTCCCTCTCCATTCCCACTCCATTCCTTGTCCCTTCCCACTCCATTCCCACTCTATTCCAACTCCATTCACATTCTATTCCCTCTCCATTCCCACTCCATTCCTTGTTCCTTCCCACTCCATTCCTTGTCCCTTCCCACTCCATTCCCACTCTATTCCCTCTCCATTCACATTCTATTCCCTCTCCATTCCCACTCCATTCCTTGTCCCTTCCCACTCCATTCCCACTCTATTCCCTCTCCATTCCCACTCTATTCCAACTCCATTCACATTCTATTCCCTCTCCATTCCCTCTCCATTCCCACTCCATTCCTTGTCCCTTCCCACTCCATTCCCACTCTATTCCAACTCCATTCACATTCTATTCCCTCTCCATTCCCACTCCATTCCTTGTCCCTTCCCACTCCATTCCTTGTCCCTTCCCACTCCATTCCCACTCTATTCCAACTCCATTCACATTCTATTCCCTCTCCATTCCCACTCCATTCCTTGTCCCTTCCCACTCCATTCCCACTCTATTCCCTCTCCATTCCCACTCCATTTCTTGTCCCTTCCCACTCCATTCCCTCCCCATTCTCTCTACATTCCCACTCCGTTCCCTCCCCATTCCCTCTCCATTCCCATTCCATTCATGTTATATTTCTCAATGAGTGGTTTAAGAATTTTTCAGGAATGCGATGATCAGCAAATTACTGGAATTGGAATTGAACTGATTGAGAGAAAGGAGAGAGAAAGGAGAATGAAAGAGGCAAATTGAGAGTGAAAAGTAGGAATGAATAGAAATGTTGATTGTATAAATATCTATCACATAAAATATTAAAATGTAAACACTATAAAACTCCTAGAATCCTAGTAATTTGAACTTCCTCGTTTATAGCTCATTTGTTTTTTGTTATTTTTCTATATCTACCTACCTAGTTTAAGATGGTGAACTAACTCTAATTCTTTTGAAGAGTACAATGACGGGAGAAGAACACTACTATGTGAAGAACCATAAGGCATTACTAAGAACTGTCATCATAAAATACTTCTATTTCATTCTTCCTCTAATCCGAAATTCTCGGATGTTCGACATCGAGCTGGTCTACCTACACAGTAAAACTCCTCTATAGTGAAAACCTGTAATAAGGAAGTAGCCTCTATAGTGAACAAATTTTGTTCATTCTATCTTACAATGGCCATCAGTTTTAGAAAACTGATGGCCATTGCATGGCAGACTAAAGAAAATATGTTACTATATAGTATTGAGGCTACTTCCTTACACATGATTTTCACTATACAGGATTTCATTATAGAGGAGTTCTACTGTATATGCAAATGATATAAAAAAATAATATATTTCTCACTTATTTTCAAGGTTTAAATTCTTCGTGTCAAACTATTTCTTTTTCACCAATTAGCATAGCTTAAGATGCCACGAGATGTGTTTTTGGGGTATAAAACACAGTGTTTTACTGCTAAGTAAAACACTGAAACTTTTAAACTGTGTATGCTTTTGAACCTTAAAATAAATTAAATTACCATAGATAACTATATATTTGGTTATATTTATAACCAGATATTTAATATTTATAACCAGATATTTAATATTTTTAACCGGATATTTAATATTTTTAACCGGATATTTAATATTTTTAACCTGATATTTAATATTTTTCACAGGATATTTAATATTTTTAACCGGATATTTAATATTTTTAACGGGATATTTAATATTTTTAACCGGATATTTAATATTTTTAACCGGATATTTAATATTTTTAACCGGATATTTAATATTTTTAACCGGATATTTAATATTTTTAACCGGATATTTAATATTTTTAACCGGATATTTAATATTTTTAACCGGATATTTAATATTTTTAACCGGATATTTAATATTTTTAACCTGATATTTAATATTTTTAACCGGATATTTAATATTTTTTTAACCGGATATTTAATATTTTTAACCGGATATTTAATATTTTTAACCGGATATTTAATATTTTTAACCGGATATTTAATATTTTTAACCGGATATTTAATATTTTTAACCGGATATTTAATATTTTTAACCGGATATTTAATATTTTTAACCGGATATTTAATATTTTTAACCGGATATTTAATATTTTTAACCGGATATTTAATATTTTTAACCGGATATTTAATATTTTTAACCGGATATTTAATATTTTTAACCGGATATTTAATATTTTTTTAACCGGATATTTAATATTTTTAACCGGATATTTAATATTTTTAACCGGATATTTAATATTTTTAACCGGATATTTAATATTTTTAACCGGATATTTAATATTTTTAACCGGATATTTAATATTTTTAACCGGATATTTAATATTTTTTTAACCGGATATTTAATATTTTTAACCGGATATTTAATATTTTTAACCGGATATTTAATATTTTTAACCGGATATTTAATATTTTTTTAACCGGATATTTAATATTTTTAACCGGATATTTAATATTTTTAACCGAATATTTAATATTTTTAACCGGATATTTAATATTTTTAACCGGATATTTAATACTTTTAACCGGATATTTAATATTTATAACCAGATATTAGATATTTATAACCAGATATTTAATTTTTATAACCAGATATTTGATATTTTTAACCGGATATTTAATTTTTATAACCAGATATTAGTAATTTACCTACTTTTGAAATAATATAATTAGCATTAAAATTCCTAACGAACAATTGAAGAGTAATAAATAGAGATACTTAACTGTATTACTTCAGCTATGAAGTCTTTTGTACTCCATGAAATAAATTAGTCATTTGCATTATAATTTCTTAATTGAAATATAATAATATTAATTGTTTTATTTAATTATATGCAATTTATATACATGGTTTATAATTGTTTGATTACATGTTTTGACGACTT
>CANNZV010001413.1:89218-245714 GCA_947561585.1 Caprella mutica | reverse complement strand
CTAAATACGATTTATTGTCACTAATTTAACTCATTGAAATTTGATTAGGTACATGTAACCTCATTCATGATTATGCTATCCATTTTAACTTTAATGGGTGGTATAATTAGTAATTAGTGCAAAAATATGTAATTGAATGCATGCAATAGATATTAAAGTTTGATATGTAGTCTTACATGTTCCACTAGCTATGGTACCGTGTCAATTTTTTGAGGATAGCGCTAGAGTTTATGCCTCTTCAACTACGAGGTCTTTGATTTTTGTGTTAGGTAGACTCGTAGGCTCTATTTATTATCACCTGCTTCATTTTCCTCATCCATCCGTGAGTGCAGCCATCGGTACTTGTGTCCCTTTTCGTCACATTCCTTGGTAAGTGACTGCATTCATGGAGTAGCTTTTCTGTATCCATGAACATGGTCACAGACTGGTGATGGTGACTTTGTTCATGGAGCCACTTTCCTCTCTGACTGCTTCTTCAAGACTCTTGTACATATATTCCTTTTGACCTCAGCGATTACGACCAGTAATGTTCGAAACAGACGTTAATCCCCTTCTGAAATTAAATTAAATATTTCGACATTCTCTGATTCTATGACAATTCGGTCTTGTTTTACATTGATTTTTATTAAAGAACGATGGATAGAAATAGGTGAAAATTATGAACACTAAAAGTGTAGTGTAAAAGCGGGTAACATCATTGCCCGTTGTAAAATGATACGTAACATTAGTAATTTTAACATGTTTTGGCATTTTATTCATCATGAAATTCGAGCGTAAAATTCGGACGTGGAATGCCATTTCTAATTCGATGACCGAAGTTTCCTGCCATCACAATTTAATCTATATTTTATGTAATAAACTAGTTCCAATGAGATATTTTCTCTGTGTGTTACTCCACATCTGTAAAGCTTTCTTCTGATTGCTATCGTCTCAAACAGTCCTTCATGTACTCTACATTGAAGTGACTCGGTGTCTAACTACTCCCTATTGTCTGTGTGACGGAGTAGATACTGTTCGTTATTCACCACTCATCATCACATTTGTGTTTGACAACCCGTTTGCTTATGTTCATCTCTTGGGTAAGTTCTTAATTATCGGTCAGTTCCACATTTTCGGTCATATAAGAAAAAACGATATAATGATAATTATTTCACTATGATCCTAGTGAAATAATTATTATATAGATTTTTTTTATATGACAGAAAATGTGGAACTGACCGATAATTAAGAACTTACCCTTTCCGTTTTTCTACCTATTCCTTAATATGATTTTTTTAAATTAAAATAATTTAATTATTAGATAAAATTATCATTAAGATTCTAATATTCTCTAGCTCTATACATTGGGTAAGATTGTTGTTATGGTTCAGAATTCGTAAGTACACCAATGTATTTACTTCAAATTCAAGGTTCAGAATTAAACCATCTTAAATAAAAATATTTTAGCATCAGTATATTTATGTATAACTCTCGCTCGCATAATTATTGTACACAATAGCTTTTCTGCATCCATGAGCATTGATACCAACTTGTGATATGTGACTCTGTTCATGGAGCCACTTTCCTTTCTGACTGCTCCTTCCAGTCCCTTGTATTTAATTTCCTTTAGACGTCAGCGATAAGTGAATAATTAAAATAATTATAACTTAAAATTGATAATTTAGTTCTATAATTTAAATAATTATTACTTAAAATTGATAATTTAGTTATATAATTTAAATAATTATTTCTTAAAATTGATAATTTAGTTATATGATTTAAATAATTATTTCTTAAAATTGATAATTTAGTTATATGATTTAAATAATTATTTCTTAAAATTGATAATTTAGTTATATGATTTAAATTATTTATTTAAAATTGATAATTTTGTTCTATTTTTTTATAAAAATAATAACAGTTATATAGCTGTAACATTCTTCAGTACCATAGAAGGTTTATGTCGTGCATTTTGTTGTGAATGACCGGTGAATAGTACATAGGTAGGTGTAGCGTATAGAGACGCCGTTACCCTGGCAACCTCCGTCTGCTACTGTGGTGACATACTCTCTTGCGTGAGACACATGAATATTCATCTCGCGCAATTATTGCCACAGCCTACATATGTTTAGTAGTCATTTACATTGCATTACAACAATAGCATTATTGTTGTAATGCTACACTGCATTAGCAACTTTAATTATTTTAAAAGAAATGGGGTGACATTTTAATGCGAATTTGCTATTGTAAAATTTAACTTCAGAAAAATAGTTTAAAAAAAACATATTTTATTTTGACCAAAAAATGGTTGTAGATGAAAAAAAATAGCTAATGTAAATTGGTACTATTTTGAACTTACTTTTGTTTTGGCTAGTACCTAATGTAACCAGGGCATCCGTATATTTATAGATGCAATTAACTCGTGTAGTACTGTGATGCACTTGTATCATCCAGAGATAGACACTGAGTAGCTTTCCTGCGCTCTCGAGCATGCTTCTCAACGTTACTGAAATTCAGTTTAACGTTAATGATATTAATAAAGAAATCAAATGAATCTGCTAAATCCTTACTACATTTTCGAACGTATAAGAAAAAAAAGATTAACTAATTAGAATGTTAAATTACATATTTTTTCTTAGATGATCGAAAATGTGGAACAGTCCGATAACTCGTAACTTACCCTAGTTGTACATTTACTCTATTAATTATATATATTAAACCTAATATGATAAACCTCCTACACATTCTACCTGTGATTCTTGTGCCTGTCCTTATTGCTACTTAATTAAATTAACTATATTAATTAAGTTAGGAAATGGTAAATAATATAGAATAAACTCCTCCTTTACTTCTATCTTCATACCCTCTTCTCCTCATTTATCCTCTCATCTCTCTGCTCCTCTCATTCTCTCTGCTCCTCTCACTGCTCCTCTCATTCTCTCTGCTCCTCTTTTCTCTTCATCTTCTTACTCTTACCGTTTCTTCATCTCCCCTCACATCTTATACCCCCCCCCCCATCGCGTGTTGGTGGCAGTAGTTATCCCCTCCCCCGGTGTGTATATTAGGACTCTCACTTCCTCTCCCCCCATCAGTTTGCCTCAGCTCCTCTGCTAACCAGGTGAATAACTCCTCACTCTCCTCTCTACTAACACCTACACCTGCAGTGAGAGGTGCTACACCTCTATACAGGTGTTACACCTGCAGTGAGAGGTGCTACACCTGTCTATAGAGTGTAGCTACTTGCTTAGAGTGTAGCTATCTGTTCCGCGCCATTTGTCGATTTGCTCAATTTTGAGAATGTGCTGTGTGTTTCAAACCCTCTATTGCCTAGCGTGTGTCAATGCCTTCATTTCATTTACTATGAGATTGAATACTAATATACGTGTGTCAAAGTAATCTTATATTTATGTATGAATAAAGATTACTTTGAACCTCTCAATATGAATGGCCATTGTTTAGTCTGTAACTCACTAGGGGGTTAGGGGGGTTAAATGGGTTTAAAATGCGCAGCGCATTCTCTGGATTTTGCAAATCGGCAAATTGCGCGTAACAGATACACCTACCTAGAGGTGTAACACCTCCAGTACATTAACCAGTACACCTTAGGTATGTGCTTTGCTCTAGTATAACACCATCGACCAATTCACCGGAAAGTACTGTAGTTCCTTCTCTGTGACTCGAGTACGGTAGTTGTGTTCTATCTTCATCGAGGTTTGTTTACAGCCAACACTTTAATTATTTTGAGCAATAATGGGTCTTAGATTTGCCACCTTAGTGTGGTGGCACTATAGTATATATACTTTATTTAACTATGCTTAATTTAACCAATAGGTATAAGAGTGATTAAAACTTATTTCAATAGGTAACAGTTCCATCTTTTGTGGTGATGATGAATCAGCTCTCCGATGATGATGAAGTCAGTTTTAGATTGTTTGTGATTATGAAGAGTCAGTTTTAGATTGTTTGTGATTATGAAGAGTTAGTTTTAGATTTTTTGTGATTATGAAGAGGCAGCTTTAGATTGTTTGTGATTGCTTCTCAACTACGAGGTCTTAGATTTTGTGTTAGGTCACCTCTTCATTTTCCTCTTCAATCTGTGAATTTAACTTCACTTATAGTGATTAACTGGTGCAGTTTTCAGTACGGAAAGTAATGATTCAGAGCAATCTCTTCGAAATGGATTTTTATCTTCATATTCATGAGTTATCAGGACGGCTTCACGGTTTCGATCATGTTAAACCTATTTAATAGTTACTCCCTCATATAATAATAACCAGTCCTTCTGGTCGCAAATCGCTGGCGCAAAAGATTTCTATTTTGGTTGGAAATACCTGATGCATGTTACTTTTGAGTTTGATAAGACAGGATTTTTGAAAAAAATATAAGTTAACTTTAATAAAAAAAATTTAATCATTCTGATACTCCTGACCAAATTCTATACCTTCAGTAAATCTTACAAGTATTCTTAAATTCTAAAAAGCTATTAGAATAACAAATTCTAACAGCTATTTATAATTTTAGAATACCTGCTTTGGAAATATCTAGTTCTGCTTCTAGGACTGTTGTTTGTACAAAATCTGTAGATTCTTTGACGCCATTACTATTTTAGCATTCCAAATCTTCTATATTTTCCATAGTCACCTAGTCACTGGAGGTATTTTAAATAATTATTATTTATCATGTTATAATTATATGGATCACCCTGGCCACAAGGATTTATTCCTGGGGTACCTGAGAATTTCCCAGGGAAGAAAGATTGATCGCTGGGATTTTCCCCTAATATCTCAGGAATAAATTCTGTTTGCATGGCAAAATAACCTATTAAACGAAAACTGTTATATCTTAGTTCAGCACACTATAAACTATTGTTTTATTATAAAAAAAACATGAGAAAATGTGTAAAAACACTAAAACGCGAACAGCTTCTGACTGTAAATGCAGTAACTACTTCCAACCGGAGGGAGTTTAATTATTTTTTGTTATTCTAATTGGTATCCCTGATACCTGCACTCCTGCAGGTATCATGGATACCAATTAGAAAACGAGTGGAATACTAATATTAAATAGCTTATTTATGAGATCGTAAATGTAAAACCGTTCGATAACTCGGAACTTACCCTACACCTGAAAGAATTGTACCCAATATAAATTATTTCTATTCAATCTCATAAGTTTTTTTATACATCAACTTGTATTTTAATACATTAAATATGCAGAATATTTATTATTAACCGAGTAAATATGATATTTTCTTCCTGTTAGTTTGTATTAATAACAATTTATTTGGTAAATAGCTTAATAGTTTATTACTATTGAAAATAAAGGTCACAGAACAGTAGTTATCAAGAGTAAGATTCGTTCTCTCTTTTTCTCTCTCTTAATGACTCTTAATTGCAAGGCAAACAATGAAGTCACCTTCAGTATTGAAGGTGACTTCATTGAAGTCACAGAAGTCTTCTTCCTTTCGTGAAATCTTTAAATAGTTATTCAGTTCTACAGAAAAATGTCTGGGTTCTAGAACTAGTTCTAGAAGTTACTGAGGGAACTGTCTCCCTCAAATCTGAAAAAAAAAGATTTTTTAAATAAATAATAGTAATAAATACGTGCTAACATATTAGAGCTAAAAAAATTCTAGAATTGCTTCAAAAACAGATGGACAATATTGTAAATTATACCTGTCAGGTCTGTCAAAAGACCTGTCAGCACAGGTATTGAGGGTTTATTTGGATCTCACATCAAACAATTATTTGACTAGATACATTAAAAAGAGGACACAACACCCTAACTAGAGTTTGTACTGGAATTTTTCTGAGTAATAGGTTGAGTTACGAATTGTCGGTCAGTTTCATATCTTCGGTTATTAAAAACAATATAAAAATTGTTATTATTACACAGTGATATCTAATAAAAATAATTATTATATTGTTTTATATGAGCGAAGATGTAGTACTGACCGATAATTCGGAACTTACCCTATTAGTATCCCTAGCAAGATAATTTAAATATTTAATAGAGTAACTGAGTAATTATTTACAAAGTATTCTTTAGATAATTTTTACTTTTTGTTTAAAGTGTTATGTGTACAAATAATTTTTCCTACATACTAGATAATTAGTTAATAAGTATTACATTTGCGAATAAAATATACATTTATTATTTCATAGACCCTAGTTAGTCATAATTTATTATTTAACAAAGTTTCGTCTTCTAAATCATATCTGAAATTAAAAAGTTTATTTCATTAAAATTAGATAATAACAGAATTATTTTGATAACTCATTTAAAAAAATAATGAATTTTTAAATTTTTCTTAAGACTCTGTATAGCTACCTATTAATTTTGTACCCAGTAGGCAGTTAGGTACCTAGACTATATGAATTAGTAAAATTGGTAACCAAAAATAAAATTGAAATGGCGTTGCAGTGTCATAAAAACTATGATACAAAAATAATTGACATTTTATATTATTTATTTCCTATTTTTTATTGCAATATTTTGTTTGTTCTAATTTTAGTAACAGTAATCAAAGCGGATGAAAACGTTTACCAGTTAGTTTTTTTGTCTTTTTTGCAGCGGAAAGACACTTTTATTAAAATATTTTTATACCATGCGATAGATTATTAAATTATAAACAATTCTAGGTTTTACCTCTCCCGTGTTTAATCAACCGTTTGAGAGATATTAAAGAAGAAAGGCAGAAATTGTTCCTTCCATTGCTAATTTTCGAAAAGCAGTTAGTTTTTGTGTATTTTGCAGCGGAAAGACGGTTATTTAAAAAACCCATTGACATCATTCGACAGATGATTAAATTCAAAACAATTCTGGATTGCATCACGCACGAGTTTAATCTACCTACCGCTTGAGAGATATTCAATAAGAAAGACAGAAATGGTTCTTCTCCCACACTAATCGGCGGAGTGCACAGATCTTGGTTTTTTGTATATTTTTCAGCGGAAAAACAATAATATTAAACGATTTGTATATCGTATGATAGATTAATTAATTTAAAAGATTTCTGAGTTTTAGAGTAAAACGCATTTGTCTCACTGTTTCACAACTATTTTTCAAGAAATCGTACATCTGGCATTTTTCCTATTCGTTAACCTGTTATTGTCTATGAACTTTAGGTTTTCCACATTTCTCCTGATGATGAGTAGAAATCTTTCTATTCGAAAGCCTGGAACCTGAAAAAACCTTAAACGTTGAGTTTAAATAACCTCTCAATAGAGGCTTCTTTACACATGTCAGTGATCCGCCCGGGACGTCTCCGGTCCGTCTCCTCTCAGTGCTTCAGTCTCAGTGAAAAAATATAACGTTAAAATCACTGAGAAGAGCCGGAACCGGACAGAAACCTGACATGTGTGACCAAGCCTTAATATGTATTTCCCGTTGAGTTTGAATATTCCCCATGTGTTTCGCTATTATATCTTACCTACATTATCCAGGGTACATTTTATATTTTAGCTACATTACCCAGGGTACATGTTATATTTTAGCTACATTACATAGGGTACATGGAGTGTCACCAAATTTTGCATTCCATCAGTGTATCGTGACGCAAGCCTATGATTAGCCTAATATGCGGGCCTAATTATCTAAATAGACTTACTGAGGTTTGTTCTTGCAGTTGTTGACATGAGATTACTCCAAGGCACGATACGTTATTGCCCCACACAAGTGTCTTGCTTTCTATTTGCAGAGATGGTCCTAGATATATACGTCTGTGTGTGCCAGTTTGGATAAAAAGATTGTAAAGGTGCTGATTGCTAAATTAACTGGTGGCTGGAAAACCCCGTCTGGAAATATAAATGGACTCTCAATATAAATGACCGTTGTGTAGTTTGTTGTATCCGCTAGTTTTTTGTACTGCACACTCCATGCTTCATTGATGACGTGGCAGGGGGGTTTTGGGGGCGACAGGCCCCCCGATACATCTATTTTATAAGTTTCATTCATACCTCAGACATGTTCATCGTATTGGTTCTGGAAATTGTTCTTTGAAGCGTGTATACATATTTAGGCTGAAATTCGTTCTGGATATGTAAGAATTTAATATTTATTAGAAGAACAAATTTTCAAAATTAAATATAACATTTAGCTATCATTTGAAGTTTAATCTGGTTCATGAAACGAGATGTTCAACCTACTATCAGTCCTACCTCTCGAGATGACTAAAAAAAACTACCAATAATGATTCCAGTACTCTCTGTGTTTCTTATATAATAAACATAAATAAATAAATTAAATATGTTTGATTATATGAATCAAGCTGGAATGTAGTGACCATGTTGCTCTACATAAGCATGCAGTCTACATAAGCACGCCAATGCCTATGTCAATGTAGATTACATAGGCATGTAGTCTACATAGGCATGTGGTAGCTCACTATTATTAGACTATTCAGGTCAGGGTTCCAAGCCTCTAAGATCTTAGCGTTGTTCCGGCAGGTTTTATTTAGTCCGTAGTTTTGTCACTCACGCACGTCAGTCTTGTAGTGTGTTATACAACACTTGAAATGTAGAGGTAGTGTTGCATTATTTAGAACACTTTTTATGTGCTTGTCCACATGAAAAATATTAATGTTGGTTACTCGGGAAAAATATATCATTTTTTTTCGTATGCTATGATTTTTGTTCTTTTAGTAAAAAAAATTGTAAGTCATTTTGTAACAAAATTAAACTTTCTTGTTTGCTAATTCGATAAATCGATTTTTCTTGGATATTTTGATAAAATTGTTTTTTATAAGATATTTTGGCAATACGTTTTTATTTGGTATTTTGATAAAAACGTTTTTTTTTGATGTTTTGATAAAAACGTTTTGATGGATATTTTGATAGAATTTTTTTTTTTGATATTTTGATAAAAACGTTTTTGTTGGAAATTTTGATAAAAACGTTTTTGTTGGATATTTTGATAAAAACGTTTATGATGGATATTTTGATAAAAACGTTTTTGATGGATATTTTGATAAAAACGTTTTTGTTGGATATTTTTATAACAATGTTTTGGTTAAAAGTTTGAATAAAAATAATTATTTTGTAATATAAGGTAGTTTATAATTTTGCCAAAAAAAAAATCGAAATACAATTTTTCTAAGATGAAAACTGCTCTCTTGGTCATTTCGAACACTAGTTTCATTGGCGCTGTACTTCTCTCCATTTCCTGAATTTAGTTCAGTGCTCATGGATGCAGAGTAGCTGCGTGTGTTCATTAGGATATTACATCAGTGGCGGACATACATGTTGTGATTGACTTCCCACTCAAATTACAGCTTCAGCAGATCTGCATGTCAATCCATTGTACGTCTGTCATGACACATGTCATTACTGCATTTATCCATTGTGTTTTCAATTACTATGAAATAGTATAATCCTGTAAGCTCGACTTCCTGTAGCCACTGAGACTGAGTAATTACAGCATTACCATAGGAACCGCATGTCGTGAAGATGCCTAGGCCTGCTATATTTAGTGATGTCTTGATATCTTCTATCTGAATTAGGGTTTATTTCAATGGGGGTAAATGATAACTAGGGTTGTGACAATATGCGTTTAATGTCATAGATCTTAAAAATATTAAAGACGGATTGAATTAAAGAGTATTGAATCGTTCTAAGCCAGCGGTATGTAGTATTCGATACCATTTCATTTCGTTTATGATATTCTTAAGATCTATGATTTCTATAGCATATTGTCACAACCCTAATGGTAACGCATATCCAACCTTTAAAGAGTTGTGTATTCGTATATCTTGTTCAACAACTACAATTAGTTTTGCGAGTGATAGTCTGTTTTTAAATGGTTACAGTAGAAAGTACGGATAGTGGAAGGGGTGACCAACTCAAACCAGGCCTGTCTGAATCAACTGACCCTAGCGACTGACTCCTAACTTACTGACCACTTCAACATCAACAGCTACTGTTATAGTTAAAGTATTTCAAGACTACTGATGAGTTAAGACCCCTTCCTTAGTTTAGGTGGTCCAACTAATTCTCATAGGCTTCAGCAACCACAAGAATTTTAAGTCATTAAGAACTTATTTCAAATAGAAAATGGTTATTTTTTTTAGAATAATTTCTATGCTATCTTTTACAAATTCATTACTGTTATTACTCCGTGGGGAAAATAGATATGACTAAGGCAGGCAGCTAGAAAGATTTTCATTATTTTATGATCTGCTTTTTCGAATGTGGCAGACAGAAATAAGCCAAAGAGAGACTATTTAGTCCTCATGCGTTCTACCCTCAGCCGTCTGTGATCAATGGAAAGGCTCCCGAACTGTTGTAATTTGGATTATGTACTGCCATTTCATTTTTACTATGTTTATCATTTTTAATGCTACCATTGACTGTTTCTTAGAAATCCTTTGTATTTCCATTGTAGGTGAAACGTACCCCATAGCAATATGATAGATTAGCAATAACTGAAAATGGTATGATATTAAATAACAAAATATAGCTATTGAATTTGAAATTTCTGAGTTTAATTAGAGAATTTAGAAAATGAATTCTCTTCCTAAATAATAATTAATTGATAACATTTTTTCAGCACCAGAGTAGACTGAACGTTAAGAGTCACCGCAAAGTTTTGACTGCCACCAGAAAATCTGCTAGTGTTCGTCGTAGCTTTGAGAATCTGTCAGAACTCACCAGGAGAGATCTAAACACCTTGTCAGACGATCTCACCAGCTACACCAAACTTATTGCCAGGGCTTGTGCAGCGGTGGGAAGTCAGGTGAGCAGTGGGGTAACCACCATGGTTAATATGCATTGGTGACGACCATGGTGTTACAATTTCCTTTTTAGTGGCTGTTGGTGATTTGCTCACTGTTCACCACAGTAGGGATTTAGGTAACCCTTTGCAATTATGGAATTAAAAAATGCTTCTATGAAATCAAGAAAAAAATGGAGTTATAAATTTAAATTTTGACTGCTAAACTTCTTTTCAATTTTAGCCCATTGATGTAAACATTAAAATCCATTTTTGTTATTTTATTTTTGGGATTCTCTATCATATTTTTCAAATTAGTGTAAATTTTTAACACATATTGTGCCAGTTTCTTTTCATTAATTGGTAATTTTGGTTTGTAAGTTTTATAAGGTCGGGCCCACCCCCTCCGTTAACTCGGACCCTTGCTCACAATTTCTGGAAAAATTATCTCTTTTGCAGTGGATTGTTTTCTTCGTCCAGTTGTTTAGTGTAATATGATACAGCTATGGGCAGAGCAAACAAATACACAGGTTTTAGATATCAGATACTATTAGGCATCGGGTACTATTATGCATTAGGCACTATTATGCATTAGGTACTATTAGGTGTCAGGTACTATTGGGTATTATTAGTTGTTCTTCCTATCTCCCCAGAATGCCGCTCTGATGGCTAGTCCGCAAGATTTGTGGGCCCGCATCCAGGAGTGCGAGAAGTTGCAGGTAAGGACAGAAGCAGAGAAGGACACTCTCAAGGATAAGATCCAGGATCTGAACTCCAGAGTAGGAGACCTTACCACCAACCTCAAGGACAGGGAGAGATGCATCCTAGACCTAAACAGGAAGCTGGTGAGTAAAGAGCTACTAAAACAATCATATGTTATAATAAGAGCCGCGTCACAATTTTATTAAAAAATACATATTGAAAGGAAAAAGTAATAACTTGTGGCAGT
Organism: Caprella mutica; assembly: GCA_947561585.1. Lineage (NCBI taxonomy): Eukaryota > Metazoa > Arthropoda > Malacostraca > Amphipoda > Caprellidae > Caprella > Caprella mutica. The sequence continues at coordinate 234,079 of CANNZV010001413.1, read as the reverse complement.
ATCATGACTACGGGTCACAATAATATTAACAATTTACAAAAAATTAATAGTTATATTTTGTGTGTTGAGGGAGAAGAAATATTTTTTGTTGATCAAATTTTAGATTTATTATTCAATCATAAATTTGAAATAAAATCATTTTAATTGACGACATATTTCCTAAATTTTGATTTATTAAATTGATATAAGTTGAAACTTTACCCCACCCTAAGCTCCTTTCTAACCTCCTTCTTCAGGAGGAAGGGGTGACGGAGGCGGAGGTGCAGGAGGGTCTCAGAGAGAAGGTTCGAACCCTGGAGACATACCTAGTGGATATAGCTCAGTGTGTCATTAGAGATGCTGATCAACTGAGACTAGAAGCTACTACCGGAACTGCTCCCAGCTCTGTGTCGCAAATAGGACAACTACTCAGGTAACTACGGTAGCTACTAGCAAATGGGACAATTACTCGTGTATACAAGCGCAGATAGTTGTATGTGCTAGTAGCCCTTCCTGCTCGCCCTTACTTGCACAACTTACGGACACTCCAAGGAATACATAACATCACTCTACTGATAATACATAACCTTTCCTTACCCTCCTACACACACAGGATTGGGAGATCAGGCTCTGATTGGTGTGAGTTTTGCCACATCGGTCTAGGGTCTGTCTCCCAAATCCTCACACAATGTCAGTCCCTACATTTCTACAGGACTACACACAACATACACTCACTGGAGGCTTGGAGCACCTTGGAACCCATTCTCATGCAATTGTTAACTTCCTGATTGATGCGGATTCCTTTTAGGCTCACACACAGTGCCTGGGGAGATTGAAACTCAAGGTGTCACCTGGATGAGGACGTTGGGAATGCAAATCAACAACAGCAACAACTGATAGTTAACTATCATTGATATGTTTAACTCGCGTTTATTCAAAGTTTTATAAAACATTTTGCAATATTAAATTGTGCGTCATTATGACGTAGTTATGCCCCTCCCATATCACTTCTCACTACTCTTCATTCAGGTTTTCCCGAGATGGCGTCAGCTCGGCAGACAATCTCTCCTCTGATCTGCCCCAATCTACAGTGTCGGCAGTGAGAACTGCTCTGGCTGATAGGCAGTTGCAACTGCATGATCTGCAGGTGGGGACTTTAAATTATTTCACACTTGGTGTTTTTTTTTCATGCAGCATTTTTTTTGCTGCGGCATGAGAACTGAAATAACCAGCTACTAATGGGTTAATCATTTAAAATATACAAATAATTGCTGTTTCATAATACTCTGCATTCAGTAAGTTTCAATATGATATTTATTTACTATTATCTCTTCAATGTACTTTTCAGTTGAAGTTGAACTCTCACAAGGAGCAACTGTCGTCTCTGCGCAAACAGTACGAAGCAGCGGACAGTACCGCCCTCAGCCTCGAGGGAAATGTCACTGACCTCAGGGACCAGCTGGAGAACAGCAAGAGGTGAGGGAAGAGACACACGTGGTGAAAGAAAACATGGATTACAGCTTTAGAATTTGTAGCCAGGGTAAATTACGAAATATCGGTCAGTTTCACATCTTTGGTCATATAAGAAAAAACGAACAAATATCGTTTTTTCTTATATGACCGAAGATGTGAAACTGACTGATATTTTGTAATTTACCCTAATTGAAATGTACATGTAATTTCATTTCTCATATTGAAATATATAGCTAATAGTAATATCTTAAATATTGTCAAATTAGAATAGCTATATTTTGTTCCGATTTTTTTAAACTATAGTATGTTCTTGATTATCATTCAGTGGTACATCTTCGGTCATAGAAGAATAAACAATATAAAAATTATTATTATTACACAGTGCTATCTAATAATAAATTTTATAAAAAAAAAATCTTTTTTGGCTACTTCTAAAATAACATCTTTGTATAATTTTGTTAGATTTGTTGTATTTATTTTATATTTACTATCAGCTTTTCCTCTATTTACATGTGTGTTTAAGCTCAATCTGGGGTCCTTAAACTACACTTGGGCTATTTGGGGTCTTTAAACTACACTTGGGCTATTTGGGGTCTTTAAACTACACTTGGGTTATTTGGGGTCCTTAAACTACACTTGGGCTATTTGGGTCTTTAAACTACACTTGGGCTATTTGGGGTCTTTAAACTACACTTGGCCTATTTGGGGTCTTTAAACTACACTTGGCCTATTTGGGGTCTTTAAACTACACTTGGCCTATTTGGGGTCCTTAAACTACACTTGGCCTATTTGGGGTCTTTAAACTACACTTGGGCTATTTGGGGTCTTTAAACTACTCTTCGAGTTAACACTGGGGTCCTTAAACTACACTTGATCCAAAATAACTCCTATGTTCACAGGGAGAAAGACGCCTCCGAGAGGGAGAAGGAGAGGATAGCAGAGGAACTGGAGGCGGTGCATGGAGAGAAGGAGGCACTGGAGAAAACTAAGGCCACCCTCAAAACAGAGGTGGAGCAATTATTTTAAACTATCATTTCTTGAATTTGTTTATAGCTATGTTCTTTCTCATTTTTTAAATGTAACTCTTTTTGATTAAATATATTTCTATTGTTTCTGTAACATGTTCTTCATTGTAATTTACTTTTTTTTGAATGTCAGGATTTCTGTTTTTGTTTTCAATTAGATGTATTTCATGTAAGTACTTTCTGTTATTACCCAGTCAATTTTTTCAATGTTAATTTCAATAGGTACCCGCCTAATGTTCGGTAATACTTTGTCAAGAATAACTTACGAGTTATCGCACAGTTTCACATTACCAATCATATGAGAAAAAAAAATATAATAGTCATTTACTTTCATTTTAATTGATATCCATTTTAACGCTACTTGCAGTTTTAGAGGATAGCGCTAGGGTTATGCTCTTCAACTACGAGGTCTTAGATTTTGTGTTAGGTAGACTCGTAGGCTTCATTTACTGCCACCTCTTCATTTTCCTCTTCCATCCGTGAGTGCAGCCACCGGTGCTTGTGTCCCTTTACGTCACATGAAGCCACTTTCCTTTCTGTCTGCTTCTTCCAGTCCCTTGTATTTAATTTCCTTTTCACGTCAGCAAAATAGTCACAATATGACTGAAGCACGACGTTAAACCCCCTACTAAAAAAATAATTGGTATCCATATAAATAAAAAAATATTTTAATTGGTATCTATGATACCTGCAGGTACCATGATACCAATAAAAATAAAATAATTATTAATATTTTTTCTTATACGACCGAAAATGTAGAACCGTTCAATAACTCGGAACTCCCCTTAATTTTTTTAGCTCGAGACGCTGCAAGAAGATTTTGAGCGCAAGAGTCGCCTCATCGCAGAGATGGAATCGGAGCGCAGTGCTTGGAGCGAGGAGAGACTCCACATTCACTCCAAGCTGAGCAAGGAGAAGGATGATGTTGCCAAGCATGCTCACACCATCACTCTGCTGCACTCTGAACTCTCTAGCGTGAAACAGCAGGTGGGAAATGAGTAGAGTGAGGAAAACACTACCAGGTAGCATTGGCAACAATTGTAGTAACAATATTGCATTGGCAACAATTGTAGTAACAATATGTCATTGGCAACAATTGTAGTAACAATATCAACAATTATAGTAACAATATCAACAATTGTAGTAACAATATCAACAATTGTAGTAACAATATCAACAATTATAGTAACAATATCAACAATTGTAGTAACAATATCAACAATTATAGTAACAATATCAACAATTGTAGTAACAATATCAACAATTACTTGTATCTTTACAAGTATAACAGCAGCTAATAGTATATTCAAAATGTCCCTTTACAGAAGAAGCAGAGTTTTAGGGCAAGACTCTGCCTCTTGCGAAATAAAATAAATGATATTTTATTAAGTCATTTTGGCCCGAAGAAGCAAAAGCTTCAGGGAGTGGCTACCTATGTAAATTAAAAAATAGAAAAGTATACAAACTAACGTAGCAAATACTAATATGTTCAACAGATTGAAGATATTTTCCAAATAACAAATTTTCAGTTTAAAATTAAATACATAGAATGATGAACAATGTCTTAGATGACGGGATAACATTATACACACCAACATAATCAATAGAGTTCTGATATTTAGATCTCAGTAAATCATCTCCAATGCGAGTTGGAGGTTGATGAGTGTCTGAATGATGTATTATTGTACACGTTCCATAATTCAATATCACAATCACAGTATATAGTCATAAATATATGCGAAGGTGCTGGAGATTGAAATTGAATTTTGCAGTTATAGAAATAGTCGTTAGTGTTGTCCGTGGTATAATAACTTACAGGTATGCTCCACAACCTACCCTAAACACCCTACGAAGAGTGTGACGTCACGTGGAGTATGAAATGTTTTTAATGCTGAATTAGTGTAATTGTTTGAATGTTATGTATACATATGGTTAACAATATTGTTGATTTCTTCGATAACAGAAAGAAAAAAAAATTGCAATAACATTAGCATAATAAAAAAATACAAAATACTTTTGTGTTAAGTCGACCTTTTATCAATAACATACACAGGTTGTAGTTTTTCTTCAGTTCACTTATACGCACTACACAATAGCGTGCTTGTCACTTAGGTACATAGTGAGAGTTATCTTTTATGAAAAAGTTTACGAGATGGTGTAAATTAGTTATATATAAGATTTTGTACCTAGGTCGCCATGGATGTCTTGCCTGGTAGCTACTTACCTTAGGCTACCTATTGAGAGGTAGGTATAAACCTACAGTGTAGCTTCCTATAGAGAGGTAGGTAACTACCTACAGACTACATTGTACCTACCTATTAATATGAGGTAGGTACCTACTTATTGAGAGTGATGAACTCAATCACCTAAGTATATTAAAACTGTTACTTCTTCTACAATTATGTTCCAAATTACTTCTCAACTGTAGATCTTTTGGGTCCCTGAGTAGTTTAATTACATTATGTACAGCAACTTCAAAACTCCCCAAACACTGCACAGCATTATTAATTATTAGGTTATTATCTAATTAATTTGTGTAAGAATACTCAAGCTGTGCTTTGGCAGGCAGGTACGAATACAGTAGCGCGCTAAAATAAAACAAACTCTGAAGGATCCACGTGACGTCACAATCACGATGCGCAGAATAGGTGTCATTTTGGTTTTCAAGCGAGCATACCTGTTAAGTTATTATACCATGGTATGGTCCATATATTGTTGAGGCAATTGACATACTATTAGTCATGTGGTGAATGATGACGAATGTTGATTGTTTCTTTACCCTAGTAATATTTAGGCAGCCCTTAGAGCCTTTTTGAGCTCACCAGGGCCTTGAATACCAATATTCTATTTTAATGTGTTTGTACTAAATTGATGACTTTGTATCAGATGTTTGTATTCTTGAATAAATTGTATCCTTGTATCCTTACTATGTCCCTAGGTGTCTCTGCTGAGTGACAACATAGGCAAGCTGCGTGCCTCGGAAGAGAGGCTGGAAGAAGGCAGGGAGGGTCTCCTGGATCAGATCAGAGAACTGACGAAGGGGAAGACTGAACTGGAGACACAACTTGCAGTGGCTATGAGACAGGAAGCTGAAATGAGACTTGCTCTAGAGAAGGTGAGACACTAAAACATGTACTAGGGAGTTTGAATATGTTATAACAAGTTTAAACAAGTCTTAACTTGTTAATATATTTAATTATTGTTAAATTTTATCATTTTTTCTATTTATGATATTATGATTTTATTTTCTTTGGAAATTGTTATTTTTCAATTTAGGATATAGCTAGCTATATAGTTTTTTTTTAGTATAACGATTCTCCAATTGAATTATTCTTTAGGTCGAGGAGTACAACATCGCCCTGAATCAGGACAAGACGACTTACCATAACCGAGTCAAGGCCCTGGAGACTGAGAGAGCTGTGAGTGTGACTGAGAGAGCTGAACTGAGGTCTGAGGCAGAGAGACTGCAGGACATGCTGTCTCTTCTGGAGGAGGAGAGGAATGCATCTGACAATGCCATTGCCAGGCTCACTGAGAAAGTAAACCTCCTGTCCATTGAGAAAGAAAAGGTGAGAGAGGGAATAAAATTTAAAAAAAATCTCAACGGTGAAGGTTTTTTTTTATACAGTAGAACTCCTGTATAGTGAGCAAATTTTCTTTAAGTTGGCCATAAATAGACATCAGTTAATATTTTTCACCATTCTTTTATGATTAGGGTAAGTTTTAAATTATCGGTCAGTTCCACATTTTGGGTCACCTAAGAAAATAAAAGTTAAATAATTATTATTTTCTTTGGTGTCCGAAAATGTGGAACTGACCGATAATTTAGAACTTACTCTATATTAGTTTCCTAGATTTGAAAGTTTCCTCGAATATAAATATAAAATTTGAATACGTTTTTCTTTTAAGCAATAACCTATCTAATTTTCATCTGTTAATTTACCCCCCCCCCCCCTTGCCCCCCTTTAGGTTGAAATGGACCTCAACGACGCCCTGTCAGAGCGCAATGAGCTCCACTCCCAAATGGCAGCATCGGAGAGGAGCCGTGGCAACATGGAGGAGGACCTGAGCTCCCTCAGTACCGCCCTAGCAGAGAAGAACAAGCAATTGGCTGGTATGGCGCATGAGAAAGAAGCCATTGCTAGGAACCTAGCAGAACTCGAGGTGAAGTGAAATAAAAGAGGAAAGATATATAAATTTAAAAAGAAGAAATGTAGGGTAAGTTCCGAATTATCGGTCAGTACTACATTTTCGGTCATATAAGAAAAAAACAATATAAAAATTATTATTATCACACAGTGCTATCTAATAATAATTTTTTAATCTTTTCTTCTTATATGACAGAAAATGTAGTACTGACCGATAATTCGGAACTTACTCTAAGTTAAAAAATAAATTTAAATATAAAAATAAAGGGAATTTAAAAAAAGGAAAGTACCTATGTAAAAGATGAGATAAAGGATCTAGCTAACATTTTCAGTGTTTTCTATGTAGAGTAAAGATTCTATCTACAACTTGAACCCTTTTCTCACAAAAATACCAAATTGATACTTTACTATTTGCTCTTAAAATTAGATTAAATTGTATCATTATTTTGACTTATTTTTCATTTTAGGTATTATCATAGCTACCTACTTATAACTTCATAGTCTAGAGCTTATTTAAGAGTTTCCACTGAATGGGTGTAAGATAGTCTTTATTTAAATATGAATTACTTAATTATTTCCTTAAAATTCTCACTTTTATTTATTAAAAATCAATCAAAAGTCATGAAAAGTCATGTTTTATTCGATAAAAGTCATGTGAAAATAGTCATGGAGAGTCATATTTTATTCGATAAAAGTCATGTGAAAATAGTCATGAAAAGTCATATTTTATTCGATAAAAGTCATGTGAAAATAGTCATGAAAAGTCATATTTTATTCGATAAAATTCATGTGAAAATAGTCATGAAAAGTCATATTTTATTCGATAAAATTCATGTGAAAATAGTCATGAAAAGTCATCTTTTATTAGATAAAAGTCATGTGAAAATAGTCATGAAAAGTCATATTTTATTCGATAAAAGTCATGTGAAAATAGTCATGAAAAGTCATATTTTATTCGATAAATGTCATGTGAAAATAGTCATGAAAAGTCATATTTTATTCGATAAATGTCATGTGAAAATAGTCATGAAAAGTCATCTTTTATTCGATAAATGTCATGTGAAAATAGTCATGAAAAGTCATATTTTATTTGATAAAATTCATGTGAAAATAGTCATGAAAAGTCATCTTCTACATAGTTATTTCCAAAGTAACTTTACTCAATTTCATTCATAGCCCCTATCAAAATCTCCAAAAAGAAAACCATTTCGTCTTGTTTCAAATGAAAAAAAAATGTCAAATTCTAACCATTTCTTGTCTCCATCAGATCAAAATGGCTGGGCGTGACAAGGACCTCGTGGTACTGAAGGAGAGTGTCTCTAGTCTCAAGGCAGAGAAACACAGTCTCGAGAACCTCTCTGCAGCTATAGAGAAGAAATGTACAGTCAATGAGAACAAGAGGTCACAGCTAGAAAAGGACAACAATCAGCTCAAAATGGAGAAGGATAGAGTCCAGTCACAGGTGAGGGAATTAGTAGGGTAAATTACGAATTATCGGTCAGTTCCACATCTTCGGTAATATAAAAAAAAACGATATTATAATTTATTATTTAATCCATGATACCAACTAAAATAATAATTGTAATATCGTTTTTTTTATATGACTGAAGATGTGAAACTGACCGATAATGCGTAATTTACTCTAACTTGTTAAAAGTCAATTTCTTAAAATATAGTTTAATATTTGCTTTAGTTAAATATTTTGAAACATGTTTAAATTTAGGATTTTTTCAAATATTTTAAATTCCACAAGTTTGTGACATTTTTTTTGGATATAATAAAAAATTCTAATGATGCACTTAACATTGCAAACATAACTAAATAAAACATGATATAATAATTGTACATGGATTGTAATTCATCTGTAGCTAATGGAACTGATGAATATTTTTTTTAATATTTATTTCTATTTTTGAATGGTCAGCTTAACAAACTGCAAAGGGAGTTGGAGACGGAATTGGCCCGGGTGAGGGAGGCCAAAAACTCCCTAGAACGAACCCTGGACGAACTCAACACGGACCACAAGAGACAACTTGCCGCCCTGAGGGAGGAGTGTGACCAGAGGGTAGAGGCCTTCAAACTAGAGAAGGTGAGCACTAGTGCAGGTACACTAGTACCTGCCCTTTAAGAATAACGTATTCTCAATAGTATCAATATTTGTACTAGTGCACTTGCCCGTTAAGAATAACGTGTTCTCAATAGTATCAATATTTGTAACTAGTGCACTTGCCCGTTAAGAATAACGTATTCTCAATAGTATCAATATTTGTACTAGTGCACTTGCCCGTTAAGAATAACGTATTCTCAACAATATTTTAATGTTTTTATTTCCTGTTGTTAATATTTGTTATTTTTCCCTATTTTATATCACAGCAGCAGACTCCTTGGGTAATTATTGACTAAATTACTCTGCATCCCTAAACAAATAATGAATTAAAGATAAATAAAATTTTCAATAAAATAAAAATAAAATTTTAGATTTTAAGTGAAATTAAATGAGTGAAAAATTGATAAATAAATATATGATAAATAAGCTAAAAGGATAAATAAAATAATAAAAACTGTTATTAAATATATAGCCTCTCAATCTTTTAAATAATACAGAATTTTGAGTGTAAATCAGTAGTTTGATGAAAATTGTTATAAATCTAATTTACGAATTAAATTAAAATTAATGAATTAAAATATTATTTTCTAAATTATACCTGGGAATAAAATTTGAAACAAAAATAATAATAATACTATTGATATTATTTAAAAAATTCTATACAGATTATTAAATTACTAGTATTGAAATTATTTTAAATAGCCGTTATTTATATATATTGTAAATAATTTAAAGGTTCAGTCCAGCATTATTTTAATTTATTTTTCTAGGAAGGTTTGTTGACTTTGATTATTTTTATACACATTTCAAATATATCGAATTACCTAATATTTTATTCTCGATGTTCCTCATTCGATTTATATACTCTAAAGGGCCGTACACACGCAGGGTTTTTTAAGTCTTTCCACCAGACTTTTTGCTAAGCTCCTCCTACTTTTTCCACGAGAATATAAAAAAAAAACGATATTATTTGTATATTTATTAGTTGGTATCCATGATACCTGTAGGTATCTTGGATACCAACTGAAATAAAGAATAATTATATATTTTCTTATATTCTTGTGGAAAAAGTAGGAGGAGCTTAGCAAAAAGTCTGGTGGAAAGACTTAAAAAACCCTGCGTGTGTACGGCCCTTAATGGTATATTATTTACATACCGAAAGTACGTTTTTGTCTGGACTGAACTTTTGTTGAATGTGTACATATTTTACGTTATTTACAACAATGTATGTACATATTATCTCCTTTATTTCTAATAATTACTTCATTTCTAGCATCTGCCAGTGAGGGTAACTATTTTAAAGTGTCTGCCTGACTATATTATACATAAAACTTCCCTAACCATATTGGGTAAATTCCGAATTATTGGATACTCCTCTACATTTTCAATTCTACAAAAAAAAAATTATATTTATTGTTTACCTTTATTTTAATTCGTATCCATGATACCTGCAGGTATCATGGATACGAATTAGAATAAAAGTAAACAATAAAAAAAAAATTATGTGATCGAAAATGTGGAACCATCCTATAATTCGGCTTCACCCTATATTTGATATTTTGAACTCTTTAGTTTTGATTTTACGGAATATATATCTAAACTATTAGCAAATGTTAGCTCATTTTTCTATTAGGTATTAATATTTCCTAATTCTTATACTAGTCTACTTCCTGTTAAAATAAGCTTATCATTTTTAAGTTTTATTTTGAGTTAATTTATTAATATCCAGTTTTTTTACTTTTTAAAATTATTTCCTAACCAAAGTTATTCTCAGATGATTAATATTGTAATTTGTTCATTGAATTAATGGTATTATTTTTAGAATGGCTGAAATAATTAAAATGCCATTTGAACAGATTTACATTTTTTCTAATTTACTTAGCTATTTACTAAAATTAATAAATCTTTGATGTTATAGCTTCTAAAATACTGCATTGTTTAAACTAATCGGATGCATGCAATAACAAATCAACTTACAACTCGCTATGAGTTCGAGTCCCAGGTTCTACAAGATGTTTGAATTTGTCTAGTAAACGTTTTTGAACGTGTTTTGAAAAGTCTGAACGTGTTTAGACAAGTCTAAACGTGTTTAGACAAGTCTAAACGTGTTTAGACAAGTCTGAACGTGTTTGACAAGTCTGAACGTGTTTGACAAGTCTGAACGTGTTTTGACAAGTCTGAACGTGTTTTGACAAGTCTGAACGTGTTTTGACAAGTCTAAACGTGTTTTGACAAGTCTGAAGGTGTTTTGACAAGTCTGAAGGTGTTTTGACAAGTCTGAAGGTGTTTTGACAAGTCTGAAGGTGTTTTGACAAGTCTGAACGTGTTTTGACAAGTCTGAACGTGTTTTGACAAGTCTGAACGTGTCTTGACAAGTCTGAACGTGTCTTGACAAGTCTGAACGTGTCTTGACAAGTCTGAAGGTGTCTTGACAAGTCTGAAGGTGTTTTGACAAGTCTGAAGGTGTCTTGACAAGTCTGAAGGTGTTTTGACTAGTCTGAACGTGTTTTGACAACAAGTCTGAACGTGTTTTGACAACAAGTCTGAACGTGTTTTGACAACAAGTCTGAACTTGCTTTGACAAGTCTGAACGTGTTTTAACAAGTCTGAACGTGTCTTGACAAGTCTGAACGTGTCTTGACAAGTCTGAACGTGTCTTGACAAGTCTGAACGTGTTCTCAACAACTTCAAACCAAGCTGTCAGTTACACGATAACCCAGACTGGTATCATGTGTTATTATTTCATTCTCACTGTGTCCTTCCTAACTTCCTTTAGAACACCATCGAGTCTGACCTTCAGGACAGGCTGAGCAATGCCCTTCACACCCTTCAGACCGAGAAGGAGGAGAACTCCGCCAAGAAGGAGGCGGAGGTGGCGGCTCTGAAGAGGAGCCTGGAGAAGATACAGAGGGAGAAAGATGATGCGGCGCACAGGTGAGAAGATATTAGTTCATCATATATAAGTTGGCAGACGTTACGTCAACAAGTCGTTTCGTTGACGTATCCCCCGATTTTATGATTGTTGTTCTCTGGGGTAAGTTCCGAGTTATAAAACGTTTCCACATTTTCGATCTTCAAAATGCTATCTAATTATTATGAAAAATTTCTTAAATGGTCGAAAATGTGGAACTGTTTGATAATTCATATCTCATCCCACTGTTCTGAGTTTCAATATTGAAATGCCTGTTAATTTGTTTCAGATTCCAAGAGGAGAAGCACCAAGCATTGATGATAGGTGAGAAAAAAATACATTGGAGTAAATTAAACAGGACAGAAATAAGATTTCATATGCCTTGATGTACTAAAGAAGCTGTAATGACATGAATAAGCCACAATTATGAAGAATTATGATTAACAACTTCTAGAGGTATTACCGTATTCAACATCTCTAACTTCAAAAACAAGAGACTTAACACAGAATAATATAAGTTTAATTACTTATTCAGTACAATTCATACCAATCTGATATAATTTTCTCAACATTAAGTACATCTTATTTCAATTAAATTTAACTTTAAATAATTAAATGAGATGTTCATAACGACTTCTTATTATTTTGTCAGAAAATTAAAGTGCAAAATAAGATAATGGCTCTTGACTCTTGTTAGGGTCTCATAGTTATGAAATGTGACGTTAACGTTCATTATGTATTGGTTAATTAGGTTAACTTAAATATAGTAAGTGAATCAAAGTTCTTCACATGATATTGGAAATTAATTATCATGTGTCTTATTGGAAATTTCCATTAATACCTTGTTACACGGTACGAGTAAACTTGCTAGTTGGCCTAGCATCTAGAAGCTAATAGTACTATTAACAATAGTAGTGTTTAACAATACCATATAAAAATATATATTGACAGTAAATTAACAGTGGATCCTTACGTGAAAGTATATTTTAACAATGGTGGCCAGTATGGGACATCCGCGTTATCATCACGTAGCTACAGTATGATCCACAATGAATGATACTAAAACAAAATTTCCCTAGAAATATTTACTCTCCGAATTTTGATCAAATAAACGCAACTATGCTACCCTGATGTTGGGACATTTGTATAAAAATGGACTATTTTCGATATTCACTATTGTATGGCCTCAAATTGGATATTTGAAAATGGACCTAGTACGCAGAAAAAGCCAAAAATCACCCTTCGACGGTCAACAAGCATCATTTATCATCGCAAAGTAGGAAGAGTTCATGAGCATCAAGAAGATCCAAAGTGCATTCAGAATATAAAAATGGTTTGTCTTGAAACAGTCACCAAGCAAGCAGGTACATTGGCACTGCACCACTAATCTATACACTGTAATCGAATTAAAAAAAAAACACATGGTGAAAAAGTGATGGCTTGGGTGGGGATTGTGGACGGGAAGATCTTCCTTGTTGTTTGGTTAGAGAGATCCGTAAATCCAATTGTATACCTGGAGAAAGTCCTTAAAATATTATGTGGAATTCTGTTAAGAATTTGGCATCAAAATGTCAATATTGGCTTCAGCAAGATGACGTCAGCTGCCACTTGACTGCCGAATGCTTTGATTTTCTGCATTCAAAATTTGATGAAGGATAATTTCTCGTTGGACGAATCACCATTGGCACCCCTTATTCTCCGAAATTTTCGCCTCTTGACTTTACTTTCTGGTTGCAAGCTATGGAACATGTCATCAGATGTGAACCACTCACTCTAACTACTCAAGACAGTCGTGGAAAATTTTCCTGTGAACATGAGCGAGGACGATATTCGCAAAATGGTGCGTCATACGAAGAAATGAGCCGAGCTGTGTAGAGATCAACTAGAAGGAAATTTTAAATATTGGCCGAAAAAACATAAATGTCCAAACATTGGCAATCCATCAAACGTCTTCTTCTATCAATTAATTGCCATTAACTATTTTTAAGGAATTTTTGTTTTAATATCATTCATTGTGGATCATACTGTATTTCACAAGTGAATAAAAGTGCGTGTATTAAAGTTCACTATTACTTCTTATAAGTAGTTTGTTAAATCCTTTTCAGCTCAACAAGAGATCAGCAATCTGGAGGAGAAGGTGGCGGGACTCCAGAGAGACCTTAGCTCCTATGAGAGTCAGTTGGAGCAGCTGAGGAGGACTGGCACCTCCAAGGCGGAGGCAGGTAGAATGTCGGAGGCTGCCCTTCATCAGGCCATCACCAAACTGAAGGAGGACCTTCACTCTTCCAAGTGAGAGACTGTGACCCTTCGTAATGTGTTGAAAATAAAAATGAAATGTCACCTGCCTTTATCATGGATACCATTTAAAATAAAAGTTAAATAATAATTTATATATACATACTTAAATTTGTTTTTTCCTGACCACTCCATTTTCCTGTCAGTCTTGCTCACGAAAAGCAAGTGAGGGCAGAGAAGGAGTCCTTCGAGAGGAGAAACAGAGAGCTGCAGTCACGCCTGGAGGAGGGGAGGAGAGACCACGATGTGCAGCTAGCCACTCTCAAGACTGACCTCCGCCTTGCCAAGGAGGACGCTATGCGCTTACAGCAGGACTTGGAGGATGCTGAGCAGAAGCTAAAAGAAGGTCAGTAGTTACATAGTAAATGTGTCAATGATATTATCACAGTTTGTAACTTTATAATCTGATCTTTAGAAATTTAGAAAATCATGATTTATGTTACCACACACTTTTCGAGTACTGTGAGCTTCATAAAGTGTCGGTATGGAAAGGTTTCCCTATTTTTTTGCAGGAGAGAACATGAAGGGGCATCTGCAGCAGGAAGTTACTCGTCTGATGGAAGAAAGTCGTCAATTAGAGGAGAGACGCACCAGTGACCTCCATTCCGCCATCAAAGGACTGGACTTTGAAAAGAAGGACTTACAGAAACGCCTCCAGGATAAGGAGGCAAAGGTGGCAGCCATGGAGGCGACAGAGGCCAAACACGCTGAACTGATTGCGCGAATGACTGCCCAGCTCAGAGAGTTCAATGCGCTCAAAACTGACGCCCACCGACAGATTCATGAGCTGAATAGGAGGATTCACGCCTTGGAGGCAGAGTCCCAAGCCAAGTCACAGGAGGCGGAGGCTCTCCGTCTGCGCATCAACACCGAGGAGGATAGGCACACTGCAGCCAGACAGGAGGCGGCTAAGCTCAAGGCGAAGGTGGCGGAATATGAGCGAGAGCGAGATGGACTGACTGCAGAGCTCACTTTGCTGGAGAGGAGGTTGAGTGAGCTGGAGGAGCATCACAACGCCAGGGAAAACCACCTCCAGGCAAGTCTGGAGGAGAGTCGAATGGCGGAGAGGAAATTAGCGGAGGAGAAGAAGAACGCAGATACCCACATCAATGATCTGAACCACGCCCTTACTGAGATGAAAGTGGGGTCTTCCAGGTACAACGCCCGTGTGGAGGCTTTGGAACACCAGTTATCTGCTGTTGAAGCCTCCAAGGACAGCACCGCCAGGAGGCTACACGCCATTTACGCTGGCCTCAAGACCCTGACTCACGCCTATGGTGTCAGCCATAAGAAGGAGGAGGGAATTACCGCTGAGCTTGCCGCGGCTCTTTCTGAGTCACTGGCTGGAGGGGAGAAGGAAAAGGGCTCCATGGAGGTGGATTTGGAGGCCATTAGGTTGGAGTTGAGGACATTGATGAACCAGATCAACACTGTGGAGTGTGAGAGAGATGAGGCCCAGAGTAGGGCCACTGCACTGGACAAGGAGTTGTCCGAGAGCAGGGACACCCAGCACAAGACCGAGGAAAGGCTGGGGGATGTGACTAGGACACTAGCAGAGCTAGAGGAGAAGAAGAGGCACCTTGATGACAAACTGAACAAAGCAACAGCCGCCCTGGGACACAATGTGAGTAATATCTTCAATAGGTCTTTTTTTTTATTCATTAACACTACCTAGCATTATTTATATTTATTTATTTACACGAATTACTACCCTTACTAAACTATGACGAAAATGGAGTCTTAGCCAGAACAGTTTTCTCATTTATTTATCTAGTCTTAAGTATTCTTATAAAACTAAGCTGTTCGTCTTTGCCATAAAACAAATAATAATGGGAATAATGTAAGACTTTAAATATTTTCCATGTAAGTGTTCAAATGTGTATAGTACTAGCAAGTGTGTAAATCTTCTTTCCCACCACAGCCTCTTTTCTCATCGGATCCGTTCGTAAGTTTCTTTGTACATTTCTCCGTATCTTGCTACTTTTACCTCATTGTAACTTATTAAATAGCTATTTTTATCAAGTTTAACCTATATAGCTTAACTTTATGATGTGTAGATGGTAATAATTTTAACCCTCGGCATCGCAGAAATTTTTTCTATAGACTTCAAGTAGAAAGATTTTTCAAGATTTCATATTTTTTTAACTAATCAACTGAAATTAAGATTACAAGAATTAGCTATATATAAAAAAGTTATTTTGAAATTTTCCAATTTCAAGAATTAGCTATACAGTATGGGCCACAAAAATGTTTCCGTTTTTTCAAATATTTGTAAATCGTTAGCCAATGGAGAAAAAAAACTATATCTTGGTCTCTTTTTCTCCGCCTCTTAATGTACTATTAAAAAGTAAAAACATTTTTGAACTGATGGACATAGTTTAAGAACAGGTAAGCAAAGAGTGAGGGTGATTATTTTGGTCATTGCGTGAAGGTTATTCTTAGAGCTAACTCTGTGATTTTACTTACTAAAAGGCAGTGAATAAAAGGGAAATAATTATAATGGTAGACATTATAATACAGGGTGCTTAGACATCTTCCTTGGAAACTTTTTGGAAATAAAAAAACGTCAGTGATATTTTGATCTCATTGAAGTTTTCACTATGAATATTCGTTATTCGCTTGTTCATTGCGTGGTTAAGGCCCGTTTCACACTCGCATTTTCAACGGCGCAGAAAAAAGCTCTTCTTAAAATGTGTTTACACTTTGCGATTTTTTTATCGCTGATGGAAAAATCACATCAAATTTGTACTTCAGCTGTAAAAAAATGCGAGTGTGAACACAATTTATGAATAGCTTTTTTCTGCTCTGTTAAAAATCCAAGTATGAAGCGAGCCTCAACCAAGCAATGAACAAGCGAATAACGAATATTCCTAGTGAAAACTTCAATGAGATCAAAATGTCACTGAAGTTGTTCTATTTTCAATCGTTTCCTCCAAGGAAGAAATGTAATCACCCTGTATTATAATGTCTACCATTATAATTATTTCCCTTTTATTCACTGCCTTTTAGTAAGTAAAATCACAGAGTTAGCTCTAAGAATAACCTTCGCGCAATGACAAAAATAATCACCCTCACTCTTTGCTTACCTGTTCTTAAACTATGTCCATCAGTTCAAAAATGTTTTTACCTGTTAATAGTACAATAAGAGGCGGAGAAAAACAGACCAAGATACAGAGTTTTCGTCCATTGGCTAACGATTTACAAGTATTTGAAAAACCGGAAACATTTTTGTGGCCCATACTGTATAAAAAAAATTATTTTCAAATTACAATAATATTATATTTCCAATTAGCTACAATTTTTTTTATTAAAATGTTATTTTCATATTACAATTTTTTTTTATGATAAAGTTATTTTCAAATTACGAAATTTAAAAAGCCTATTTTTTCTTTTTAAATAACAAGAATTATTCTTTGAGTTCTCTTGCCTGAGATCCTAACCTGCATGCTGCTGCCTCTTCCTCTTTGTTGCTCTTCCTTTCCCTCCCCTCCTCTTGACCTCTAATTTCTCCCCAGGATGAGGCCCTGAGGCGCAAAGAGGGCGAGATTCGTAACCTCACCGAGGAGGTCAGTTCTCTCAAGAGGAAAGTCACAGATGTTGACCACGACCGCATGCAGCTACAGGTAAACTAAACAAAAAGTACTTAAGGGCCGTACGCACGCAGGTCTTTCCACCTGACTTTTTGCTAAGCTCCTCCTACTTTTTCCACGAGAATATAAGAAAAAACGATATAAATCGTATAATTATTAGTTGGTATCCATGATACCTGCGTGTGTACGGCCCTTTACTCATTATAGGGGAAGTTGCGAATTATCACACAGTTCCACATTGTCTATCATATAAGAAAAAACTATATAATTTGAAATTTAACTGGTCTTTTAACTTGAAAGGGTAACCAACAGGGGGCGGAGCACTTAATGTTTAGTGCTCCACCCCACTCCCTGTTAGCTTTTCCAATCTGAGAAGAGTAAACCTTAAAAAGATTATTCTTAAAAACATTATTGTTGCAGCACTGTATCGATAGAAACGTATGCGGCAGAGAGAGTATCTCAAAAACCTTATGTGCCGATTACTATATTTTCAAAATTTTAGGCGGAAGAAACATAACCTTTTTTTGGGGACACACCGCCTCTGATAATTCGTAAGATACCTTCCTCTCTCCAATGAAATGTTCTACACTCTTAGGACCGTTACCAGAAGGCCAAGGCAGCCCAGGCTCGACTAGAGGTGGAGGCTGGAGACCTGAAGGAGAGGGTGAGGGGTTTGGAGCAGAGGGGAGGTCTATTGGATGACGCTAAGCAGAGACTGGAGTCTGACTTGCAAGCTGCACGCAGGCAGGCTAGTGAAAGGCACGCAGAGCTCGAGGTGAGGCACATATAGGAAGGGATAAATAGAATAAAGTGTCTATCCACTATATATGAAGTTTTCTTTACTCTTGTCCATGTTGAAAGTTTATTTAAAGGATCTTTCTACCAATCGACAAGACATTTTGGATTGATCCTTTACCATACCTGCCTTTTAATTTCCAGCAAAGGATAAATAACGAGTATCCTATGTTTTAGTCACGGCCTTAACTATTCAATTTCAATAACTTATTCAACAGTTATTCTTTTATTAAATGGGTGATTAGTATCTTTTCCTTAATATCCTTTTTATTTTTTCCCTGCTCCTAAGCATCCTTTGTTTCTTTTCCAGAGCGTCAAGAGCAGTCTAGAGGCTGCTCAGAGGTCCATCAGGCTACTAGAGGACCAGCACACGGCCTACAAGAACAAAGTGGAGGAACTGAGGGCAAAGGTTGCCGCCGCAGTCACCTCTGAATGTGACCTCAAGGATAAACTCAGTGGCATGAACAGGTCACTCAAAGAGACGGCAGCAGCATCATCAGGATTGGAAGATGAGCTCAATAGGGTCAGTCACAGTTGTCGTAAAGGGGGGGGGGGGGAGACTATGGACTTTAATTGTAAGATAAGAATTGGTAAAAAGTCATTAAGCACTAATTTACTCTGTAGATTTCACATAAAAAAAGTTCATTTATTATTATTACAAGAATCTCTAAGAATTCTTCTACACATCATTAAAACTTTGATTACTAAAGAAAGATACATATGACTCTAGGCAGGGAGAAACATTTCATTGTTTCAGGACTTCTTTTTCATAATATAGCTTTTTTAATATATTCAAGCTATTTCCAAATTCACTCACTATCAAATCAATTCCATGATAATAACCCACTCCATTGAAAATGGTGCATTTAAAGTGTCTCAACACTATAACTGACTGCCCCAAAAAAGGGCTTGAACGATAATGAAATACCTAAATTAACTCTGTTTTTTTCTCGCTTTGTAACTTTCTTTCTTTTATGTTCAATTAAGATGTTTTACTATTTCCGTTATCTCTGCAGTCACAAACAGTACTCACCAGAACTGACAACGACAGGCGTCAGCTGGAAGAGAAGCTGGCGAGCTGTCAGGCTAATCTGGCGGAGTTGAGGCGGCAGAAGGAGATGGCTAGTGAGGGCAAGCAGAAGGCGCAGCAGGACTTAGCTAACGCAGAGATACGCATTGCTGAACTGGACATGAACCTAAAGGCACTCAGAGGAGTGAGTTTACTTCTCTATTTCATAGTTTGAAGTTAACTGAACAGTAGAAATTGATAGGGTTAAATAGTGTACCGTATGTATGTGGTACATTAAATTATCGAACTGTTCCACCTTTTCGATCATGTAGCTAAGAAGAAAATCTATAATAATCCTAATATCATTTAACTTTTTATTTTAATTATAACATACTTATTCTTGTAGCTTATGATCGAATAGGTAGAACATTCCTACTGTTTAAAATTATGAAATAGTTCAGCTCTTCATTTTCCTCTAGAACCTAGGAGAGCGTAACACCACAGCTGACGAACTGATCTCCAAAGTAACTAAACTGGAACATGAGAAACTAGAACTAAGAAACCAGCTATCTGACGTGGAGGTGAGAGCTGGTCTTTATTAATCTGTCCCTGTTTGTTTTTTACCATATTATGATGTGATGTTCAGTATTAGCTACTTAGATATTCTAAAAACTGATTGTTTTGCCACTTCTGATATATTTTGGTTCACGATATTATTCTACAATATGGTACACCATTATTGGAAATTCCGGTTAGTGCTGCCACCTTTGTTTCATAATGAGTACTAGTCGTTACCACGTAATCGCAACAAAACGATCGTAAAGACAGTTTTAAACTTGTATATTATTTACAATATTCTCAGAAGCAGATTGTTTCTTTGTTTTTAATATAAAATAGTGAAAATTAGCTGTTTAACCAAATCAACGGCTAGTATCTACTCTGAAACACACGTGGCCGCACGATACATTTTTCAAAGCGAAATTTCCAAGAGTATTATAGTACCTTGTTTTAGTAGGTATAATGTCACTGTGTTGATCATGAGTTCTTTGACTTTCTTCTTTCTTTTCAGCGCAAATTGGCTCTAAGTGAAGTGGAGAAGAGGGACTTCGACAAGATGGAATTCGTGTCCGACAAAGAACGTATTCACATGAAGAAACTACTGCAGAAGGTATGAGTACCTACCTATTGGATGTAGGTAGATTTTACCCCTGATAAATGGTTGTGCACTACTGTGAGAGTTAATAACGTGTCCAATATTTGTTTGTGAAGCTACTGTAGTTTAATAGAACCTTTAATTCTGAAGAGATAGGCATTAGTAAGGAGGTGGTAATTAGATCCCTACCATATTTGCTTATTGATTATTTCTTTTGATTCAGACTGGTACACTATTTATAGTTACTTTAAATCTGTTACTAGATATTTAGTCATTTTACATTTTAGTGGTAGGAATGAGCTTGACTTTATTTGTACTTTAATTCCATCAGTTTTCGATGCGTTCTTGAGTATGTATGCATTTTGTTCCTAGTTCCATTCTGTACAGTCACACGCATGCACATTCCATGGCTATCTATGTGCAGCATTTTCTCATATCTAACGAGTATAGTCTTAAACGGTTCTATAGTTTCCTTCTGTTAGAAGTTCATTTTTTTTCTTTTAACCCGAGTAACCGTTATATAATCAAATATTTTTTTCCTCTGTTCAATATAAGAAATTTATTCCATCATGTACATTCATTTAAAAAAATGTAGGATTAAAATTTGCTTATGATTTTAAAACAGTCACTAGGGTAAGTTCTTGCTTATCGGTCAGTTCCACATTTTCGGAAACGTAAGGAAAACGTGTCCGAAAATGTGGAACTGACCGATAATTAAGAACTTGCCCTAACTATCTGAAAATTTTACCTAGATTCACCAGCTAAACTTCACTTTTTATTTTTTTTGCTAAATATCTAACTTGACATATAGAACAACAAAAGATGTAAAACTCTACAGTAATGAAATCATTACTATTCACATATCGCTTGTTTACGACAACACTGTCATAACTCTAAAAAAAAACTACTTTTCAGGAGAGTCATTTTGGTACTTGTAATGTACGTACATTTAATGGTACATCGTTAGGATATTTAGCCTCTCTAGCGGTACATTTTGAGTTACAATTATACAATTTTTGGCAAAATAATCAGTATTTTATGATTTATATACTTGTATGGATAAATCGAAAATACATGTTTTTGTGTTTATGACGTTGTTCTTGCAAACAAGCGATATATATATATATATGACACTTTTTCTTCAACTTACTCTCTTATTTGTGTTCAAATTTCAAAAAGTTGTGATATCACCATTTTCAGTACACCTCCCTGGGCGCGGGACTCGACAACGTGGACGCGTCAGTCCGAGACTCCTCGCTCAGCTCAATGAAGATTGAGAACATGGAACTAAGACGCAGACTCGATGAGATAGAAACTGAAAAGACATCCATCCAGCAGAAACACCTCTCAGAGGTAAAGGACTCTGTAGCAAACCACATCCACAATGTAAAATGTGATCTTAATTTGTTCATTCATGTTCAAACTTGTTCATTCATGTTCAAATTTGTTCATTCATGTTCAAATTTGTTCATTCATGTTCAAACTTGTTCATTCATGTTCAAACTTGTTCATTCATTTTCAAACTTGTTCGTTCATTTTCAAACGTTGTTATTCATGTTCAAACTTGTTCAGACTTGTTCATACATGTTCAAGAACTTGCTTGAGCATGTTGAGTTAAGTATCTTCGATTCAATATCTATATATAGGTATTAACTAGTTTATGCCTACTTATTAGTTTAAAATGAATCTACAAACATTCTTACTTGCTTCCATCCGTGACTGCAGTTTGTCCCTAAATTGTTTAACTCATATTGTTGATGAAGAAGATTTGTTTCATTGGGGAAGTGAATTTGTGTATCTTCAATAATACCATACATAAATACACAAGCGGTAGAGTCATAATTAAAATGATTACTGTAGATCGTGCAGATGGTGGAGGGCCTGAGACTATAGACTCCTAGTGCTGAATCTATCCTAAACTCTCAGCTACGAACCACTATCCACCTGTCTTATACTTCCAGACCTTTATATAGACTAAGCATCTTAACCGGAACTAGTCAGAACCCCGTCCGTAGTTTGGGCGATCCAACTAATTCTCATATGCTTCAGCTGACCACAAGAATCCTTAAAGTCATTAAGTGCTAATTGTCTTGTACATTTCAAAAAGTTTCATTTATTATTAGAATCTGTAAGCTGTCTGTTACAGTATTACTCATTAAATCTTTTACTCCTCGAAAAGATTCTTTAGACTTCAGGGAAGTATAAATATATCGATTATTTTATGATTTCTTTTTCCAATATGGCTGACTAAAATGTTAAGATAATTCCAAACCGTCACACAGTCACCGGTGCTTGTGTCTCTTTTCGTCACATCCCTTGGTAAGTCACTGCATTCACGTAGTTGTAGCTTTTCTGCATCCATGAGCATTGTGACTTTGTTCATTGAGCCACTTTCCTTTCTGACTGCTTCTTCCCGTCTCTTTTATTTAATTTCCTTTCGACATCAGCGCTATGGCCTTTGGTTCCGAAGCAAACGTTAAACTAAATTTGATCAACTCTCCATCAAGTTGCTGCATTAATGTTCTACAGTTAAAACATGTTTTAACGCAATGGACCATGTTTCAGATGCGTGAGCTCTCAGCAGAGCACCGCAGAGAGCGGCAGCAAGAGGCTGAGAAACTGCGCAGACTGAGTCAGCAGTTAGATGCGCTGAAACAGGAGAAGGAGCGATGTCAACTGAGACTGCACGCTCTGGAACAACAGGTAGATAGAGGCACACACTTCTACAGGTAGATAGAGGCACACACCTCTACAGGTAGATAGAGGCACACACCTCTACAGGTAGATAGAGGCACACACCTCTAAAGGTAGATAAAGGCACACACCTCTAAAGGTAGATAGAGGCACACACCTCTACAGGTAGATAGAGGCACACACCTCTACAGGTAGATAGAGGACACACCTCTACAGGTAGATAGAGGCACACACCTCTACAGGTAGATAGAGGCACACACCTCTACAGGTAGATAGAGTCACACACCTCTACAGGTAGATAGAGGCACACACCTCTACAGGTAGATAGAGGACACACCTCTACAGGTAGATAGAGGCACACACACGTCTACAGGTAGATAGAGTCAGACACACCTCTACAGGTAGATAGAGTCACACACCTCTAAAGGTAGATAGAGTCACACACCTCTACAGGTAGATAGAGGCACACACCTCTACAGGTAGATAGAGGCACACACCTCTACAGGTAGATAGAGGCACACACCTCTACAGGTAGATAGAGGCACACACTTCTACAGGTAGATAGAGGCACACACCTCTCTACAGGTAGATAGAGTCACACACCTCTCTACAGGTAGATAGAGTCACACACCTCTCTACAGGTAGATAGAGTCACACACCTCTACAGGTAGATAGAGACACACACCTCTACAGGTAGATAGAGGCACACACCTCTACAGGTAGATAGAGACACACACACCTCTACAGGTAGATAGAGGCACACACCTCTACAGGTAGATAGAGGCACACACCTCTAAAGGTAGATAGAGGAATTTGTTTAAGCTGAACGATAGCTCTACAAATAAATATGATTTGGTAATTTTAGACACTGAAATAAAAAGTAAAGTTTCTGAAAAATTGTTTTAATCTGTTTTTTTTTATCTAGCATTGTGTTACGCTGGTTGCTAATCTATATATCATTAGATAGCTCTAGGGACCTCCCTATCTATCATTGAGTGAAGCTCACATCACTCTACCATTGCTCATCATTCAGAGTATTGATATTTACCGTATGTTTCAGATTCAGCAGTACAGAGACCAAATAAGGGACTACCGCAACAGAAGCAGTGTTGTTGCTGGTGATGTTAGGAAGGTGAGACTAGCGATGACTGACTCTCTTCACACTATCGCCACTCATCCTAGAGTCAATTCCACTGCACTGGAGAACGAAATACAGGTAGCTACGTGCAAGAGCAAATTTGTCATAATCTTAGGGATAATTTACTAAGTGGAGCTATTTAAAGATAAGCTTGTTTAAGTGAGAGGAGTGTAATTGTACAGTGCGACTTCTGGAAAGTTGTTTATTCCTCCACCAAACCTACGACCTCTAAATGGCCGTACACACGTAGGTTTTTTTAAGTCTTTCCACCAGACTTTGTGCTAAGCTCCTCCTACTTTTTCCACGAGAATATAAGAAAAAACGATATAATAATTATTTTAGCTGGTATCCATGATACCTGCAGGTATCATGGATACAAACTAAAATAAATGATTATCATATAGTTTTTTCTTATATTCTCGTGGAAAAAGTAGGAGGAGCTTAGCACAAAGTCTGGTGGAAAGACTTAAAAACCTACGTGTGTACGGCCCTTAACGAAATTGTTAAATATATAAACAGCTACCTAACTAACTGTAGAAGAAGGAATTGTTAAAATATAAGATGTACATAGTGAATCAAAGGTCGTTCCACTGAAACTTTCTATTTGTATTTCCATCACAGTACAGTATAGGTCCTATAGGCGGGTTGCCAGACTTTTTCGTTGAAAGAAATTTCGTTGACAAATTTTCGTGAAGGGGATGTTCCCACATTCTAATATATCTGTATCAGTGGACGTGCTGCCCCCCGAACTGAAAGGTCCTTAGACAGCCATGAAGTGTGCAGTACAGCAAACTTGAGGTTACAAAAAACCACATTACGGCCATTTATGTTAGAGTTTCAAAATCAACAAAAGGTCTTGTCGACGTAATGTCTTGTCGACGTAATGTCTTTCGACGAAACTTCTGCACACACTATGGGAGGTATTAGCTACAGTATAGGCAAAGATATTATACTACAGTAAGATACACCACTTTTGGAAGTTTCTGTTTCAAAAAGCGCCATCTGGATTTGTAAGCGGGAACTAAAGAAACAACAACATTTGGTGTTGATCATTTCTTTCTTTTCTATTTTATTTAGCTGTATCTATTCTACCGATCTAAAGCTTATTTTCCAGTAAAATATTCTTCATTTATGAATGAAAGAAAAGTTAAAATAGTATTAAACAAACCAAATGTTGTTGTTTCTCTAGTTCCCGCTTTCGAATCCAGATGGCGCCACAACGCACTTTTGAAACAGAAATTCACGTGAGTGATGTTTCTTACTGTAGTATAATATCTTTGGTATAGGTCCTGTAGCTATAGGAGGTATTACAGTACGGTATAGTATGGGAGGTATTACAGTACGGTATAGTATGGGAGCTATTGCAGTACGGTATAATATAGGAGGTATTTTCATCGCAGAACACTCGCTTGAGGATGAGCATTGAGAATCTGCGTCGCAAGAAGGCCGCTTCTTTCATTACCCCTTCCTCTACTCCTGTCCGACGATAATTATCAATGGAGTAGGTCTTTCGTTGTTGAAAAGTTTTCGTAATTATCTGGTAGCATTGTTAGTAAAATCTTAGTAAAATTCTTTTATTATTTTCTTCTACAATCTTCGATACTTTGGATTGGCTTGTAATTTTCGCTAAGCATTGCCTTCTTTTGGTCATTTTATCGAGTTGTTGGTTAGTAGTTGGTTGTTAAGTTTTTACTTGTACATTCGTAAGTAGGACAAATAGAGTAAAGAGTCTATCCCACAATTATGAGTAATATTGTCAAACAGATTCATTAATCAAGAAGAAATGGAGTTTGAGTATTAGTGATTAAGCGCGAGTGACAGGTTTAGTAGATCATTTATGGGTAGTGGTATGGGCTCTTATTCTATGCCCCATTTCACACTTGCGTTTTTTAACACCGCGAATAAAAGCTATCCTTAAAATGCGTTCAAACTTCCTTCAGCGATAGAGAAAAAACATTTTAAGAAGAGTGATTTTTCCGCAGTGTTAAAAAACGCAAGGGTATGCTCGATATGACTAGGAAACGGTTCAAATTGTTGGATGGATTCTTTACCCTAGTTGATGGTATAGTTTAGGATTTCGAGATTGGAAGTAGCTAGCTATTTTGTCCTAATTCTTGTACTTCTTTCTAAACACCCTGTGAACACAAGACAAGGATTGTATAAACTCATATGATTTAGCTACTGAAATGTGTAGCTAGCCGCCCCTGCACAGCTTACTATGTCCTTTGTCAAGTTGATTTGCTTTTACTATTCTTCTTCCTCCCAGGGATTAGTTGATATGATCTTAAATCATCCAAAATAGGACATATTCAACAATAAAAGGTTTAATTATGTAAAATAAGGTAGACTCAAACAATTCTTTACTTCGAAAGATTTGTCAATGCAAACTCAATGAAACCTATTCCACCTAATACTAAAAAATAAAGTGCAGTAAAACTCCTGAAATATGAAGCACTCGAGTTATGGGTGACCTGAATTATAAAAAGGACTTTAGTTATGATGTAGTTTTCTTTGTTTAAATTATAGAAAATGATATACGTCAAGAATTGCGTCATAGTTGTCCCTCAATGTTCATAGTTTTCTATGATTCATAGAAAACTATTTAATGCTCCTGAGCTATGAAGCGATTCATAGATATGAAGGAGTTTCACTGTAAGATGCTTTTAAATAAATAACTACTCGATATATCTATTGCTAATTTTATCCTCATTGCAGAACTTATCGTCTGTTGGAGGCGGTAACCTGGCGGAGGCGAGATCTTCTAGACGGTATGGCTCCATGTCTCCACGCAGAAGGAGACACGAAAGTGGAGGCAGTAAGAGATCTCTACACTTCCCTTGAATCTCCCTACGATTATTTGAGTAAGTTACGAATTATCGGTCGGTTCCACAGCTACGGTCATATAAAAAAAAACTATATTTTAAAAATTATTATTTTTATTGGTATCCATGATACCTGCAGGTAATTTTATTATCGTTTTTTTATATGACCGAAGATGTGAAACAAACCAATAATTCGTAACCTACCCTACTTCTGATGTAGGGTAACCACTCTAAACTGAATCAATACTGCGTAAATTAACTACATTTTAGATATAACTCCGTCCACTAGTAGGTAGTAATTCACTTTGTGTAGATGCATAAGTCTTGTTTTAATCTTATTCAGTACAATAGATCTGACAAAGCCTTCTGAATCTCACTGCCTTGTAGTGTCTTAACTATTTTCTATATGCTAGTGCAGATCTCAAATGACCTTTTATGAACTTTTTATCTCCATATTAAAGAAAGTTATTTTTAGAGTTTAGGGATCTTCCACTGCCAATAGTTTAGTCTGTTTTATCGTATTTATTTGTCTGTTTTCATCTACGTGTGTGGTAGTTTGTAGCTGTTGACAATTGGTCAAATAGTCTCTACACCTATGGAACTTTGCGCTGTTGATAAGACCTTACCGTTAATAAACATTAATTAACATCTGCTTTATTAATGGTAAAATGTTCAATGAATGAACTATGGGATTAGATACTGTGGAACTCCTGAGTTATGAACTATTGGTTTCTTTACTCAAAGTCACTTCATATCTCGGATGCACCTGATAGTTTTCTATGCTTTAAATCATAGAAAACTATGGTCATTGAGGGATAACTATTACGAATTCTTGACGTATATCATTTTTTAAAATTTAAACATAGAAAATATTTCATAACTCAGGTCCTTCATAACTCGAGTCTTCTCTCTAGTGCAAAGTTTCATCAGAGTGGCTGGTAGGTTTGTAATTTTTGGTGAAGAATTTAGTGATCGATCTCGTGTAGTTAGGTACCTACCTTTCAGTATTTATTTCGCTCCATTAAATGTTCTCTAGCAGCTGAGCATGAATGTACCGGAATAAGTCTTACTATATCTAAGCCATAGACACTTACAGTTAATACTCCCAAGGTAATTCCAGTCGACGACAAGAAAAGGCTACCCTACCGGACAACCTCTCACTTTGTACGATTGTTAAAAGGTTTTGAAGCCTATAACCTAGAATTAATTACTGTCCGAGGTACTGCAGTCAGTATCTAGAGTACTGACATGCAGTTAACCTCTTAAACATACAGAAATAGGCTGATATCTTTGGAAACAAAGTTGCATCAGTTTTACTGTAGCTAAATTAACTTGGTTCTCGTCAATCTTTGAGTAAGGGGCAGTTTTTTCTTTTCGTGGGTTGGAATTTCCAAGACACCTGTAGATGCTACGTCTGCTGGTTAACATTAGAACTACCAAGCAGTCGATTTCACTGGTTTCTAACATTTGTAACTCATTAATTATTGATGATACTTGAATTTTTAATATAACGAGAAAAAATTCTCCTTATATTAAAAATTAAGTATCACCAATAATTAATGATATACAAATGTTAGAAACCAGTGAAAATGCCTGGTAGGTAGTTCCAGCGTTACAGTAATTCACCAGACGTGTGATCTCTCTTCACCTTGCCTCTCAGTTCTGCTGAGTCAGCAAAGCGTGTTTAGTCTTTCTGTTTTTCTCCTTAGAAAAGCCTCCTAAAGACTGTAAAGGTGTTTGAGAGTATTCTCTGTATGGGTCTGAATAAACTATGAGCGCACATCAATAACATACTCAGCATGTATAGTCATTTTTATAGTATATATTTAATATTTCAAAACTACTTTTAGACATTGTACTGTTTCATGTCGTTCAATTGTTGCAATAAAATTCTAGTATCATTGCCTTCTTATTCACTCTATTAAATTATTTAATGTTTGTGGTGATAGACATGGAATTTATCTACAGAAGTACCTATATATGGTATGTTTAGAAAAGTTTAAGAGTGTAAACTTAAATAAATAATGAACTAATTTGCCTTTTAGAAAATGTTGATGAACATTATTATGAACATAGCTCCCACTGTCCGGGTACGGAAACGTTCCTAGAGTGTCTAGCTAGTCCGATCTACCAGAGATCAGTTCACCATACTGTCACTGTTCTTATTTGTGAATATTATTTAATTTTGATATTAAGTAGAAGTGCGAGACGTATGGCGGCATAAATAATTAATTTTGACGAATATATTCAAATAAAAATATGTTCTTATACCAATAAATGTTTGTCTTATAACAAAAGAATAAATGCAATATAAGAAGAAGCAAGAAAAACATTGCTTAGTTAAAAGAGATGTGTGAAACATAGTACTTCTATCTAAACCATCTATACAATCTCTAAAAGGATATTCGTTACAGCTATTCAATCTACACCAGTTCTATCTCACTGTTCTCCACAGTTCTCTGGAATTCCCCAAAATCACCAGCAATCTCCATCAGACGATCGTGCAGTTCACCAATCACCAGATCACCCTCTGCATCAGCCTAGTGGAAATATAAGCCTGATCAGAAATTATTTTTTTGAGGGATAATCTAGATAGATAAATTTCGAAAGATATAACGTCCGCATCAAAATAGTTTCCTACTGCCGATGTCAAATGGGAGATAAATACAAAGGACCTTGAAAGAGCAGTCAAATATGAATGCACTTTATGAACCAAGTTAAGTTAGATTGATTTAGTGTGTGTTTTTAAAGTCTGTATCAAATCAAGTTGCCAATTACTGATGTCAAATGGAAAATAAATACAAGGGACCTCAAAGAATCAGTCAGAAATGATACTAGTTTTAAGAAAAAAGTTATCTACCGCTAGTCAGTGAAAAGCTCATGGATGCAGAATAGCTACTCCTCCGTGAATACAGTCCAAAATAAAGTGTGAAGACACAAGCACCGGTGGATGGATGAGGGGATAGGAAATGAAGCCTACGAGTCTACCTAACCCTAGCGCTATATCTTCTAAAACTACAAATAGCGTTGAAAACTTATAGAAATGGTACAGATTAAAAAAGAAAATCCAAATTACAACAGTTCGGGGCCCAAGGGTCGCCCCTTCTCTTCCATTCACCACAGACAGCTGCTTCAGGATAGAGCCCTTGATACAGGGTGGCGCAAAAAAAGGAAACCCATTTTCAAACTATTTTATTTTAAAAACTATTAAAGCTAGAAATTTTCTTAAAACATCATTTCATTCCTTCACTTTTTCTGCATCTATCTTGAAAATCTGTTAAAGTTAAGATAAAAATTAAACATCCTGCAGCGAATTAAAACAAGGTAAATAGAAAAAGCTGGCGCGAGGACAAAATATACGAGAAAAATCGAAATCTGCTAATTCATATCATATGAATGTAAAAACATTAAATTGTATTATTTCCTGTAACAAATAAAAGACAATTAAAACCTTAATTACCATATGAGAATTGATGTCTGTTATATAATTGATATCTTTAATAAATTAAAATCTTTAATAGTTCACCTTTAATTTGTATCTCCCATTCGAAAACTTCAAAATGCAGCTTTCAAAAGAACAGAGTTTTTGTTGTGACAAGTTATTTAAACACTGAAATCTTAAAACAGATTCAACCTCATTTTGAACACAGTTTTCAGGAAAGATTTTCACCAACTATAAAACCATATTGACTTATATTAATAAGTTCAAAACTGAAGAAACCACTTTATTTTGAACAAAAAGCTATTAGGTCGCAGGAGAACAGAATGAACACATGAAAACATTAATCTTTTTCATGAACAGCTTATTGAGAATCCAAACATATCAATCAGAAGGAATGAATTAGACATCACTAAAGTCACATTTAACCGATTTTTTAAACCGATGTGAAGTATCATCCTATCATGAAGCATGTTAGACTTGAACTCTTAGAACTGATTTTCTGCACAGTCTAAATTTTTCAAGATGGTTTCTGCAAAGAAATGCTCGTTATGGAGAAGACATTGTGATTGGTGATGAAAAAGTATTTCCATGAATGAAAGAGTCAATAAACAAAACGTTAATTGATTGAAAAATAACATTTTAATTTTTTACTACTACCATATTGAAATAAATTATACCTATTCTGAAGTCTTTTTTTGTTTTTCGTCCTCGCGCAAGCCCTTTTTATTAATATTTTTTGCAATTCGCTGCACGATGTTTAATTTTAGTCGCAACTTTACCAGATTTTTATGATAGATACAGAAAAACTATACGAATAAAAACTGTGTTTTTTAGAAAATTTCTAGCTTTGATAGTTTGTGAAATTTGAAAATGGGTGTTTCCTCTCTTTCTTGCGCCACCTTGTAAAGCTAAGCAATTAAGTTTTTCTTTAGTATATAAAAGGAGTAGTAATTTAACATCAAATATTCAGAGACCACAATATATTTCTTTAAATTAAAGAAAAAAATAAAATAGCTATAGCTACACATAAAAGAAAATTGGATTGTAAAATTTCATATTAAACGAAATTTCCAGAAATGTAAGGAATCAATATGTAAAGTGACAGCAAACCTTTCATCTTGTTGATAAATCGATGAGGGACATTACTAGGGTTAGAATAAAAAAGAATAGTACAAACACAAGCTTTTCAGGTTAAAATTTCCGATGAGTATGGTTTTGCATCTTATTATTTTAGAGTTGCTTTTGCTCAACACTGGGAATATATTGGTTAATTAAAAATTTTGATTTGTTATTACTATAATAACAAATAATAAAATTAATTTCAGTAATAATTATTCTGATATTTTGACACTTTTCAAATATTCATAAGACATTTAATGCATTGATTTCTGATCCATGGGAGATGGAAATAAAGAATTTTTTAATTTTATTTAATTTTTTTTTTCTAATTTTAAAGTTCCTGAGTGAAATGTTCTCTTTGTAAGAACATTTTTAACATAGAAATTAGAAAATACTACTTCATTTCTAATCCCGAATCTAGCGCCAAAGTAAGTTTCTACAAATAAGAAATATCAATTAATCCAAAGGAAAATTATTAAATAATGAAATGCAAAATCACCCTCACTAGACATTTTAATTTGTCAAACTTCTGTTTGTACTATTCTTTGTATTTTGAAACGTTTGAAAAGGAAGTTTAGCATCTATAGATTTTAACCTTTTTGTCAACCATTTGATTGTTTATTGGGTTATATGTGATATACAATGATTTAACAGAAAAATAAATTTAGTATAATTCACCTTTTAATTCTGAATCTACCTTCATCAATATAATAATTATTTATTTCAGTTGGTATCCATGATACCTGCAGGTAAAATGTCTTGTTTGTCGACTTAAAAACCCTACTTATGTACGGCCCTTTAATTCTAATGAAATAACTCACCAGTTGTACTCTACTCCTGAGAGTTTCTCTGAGAGAGTTAGCGTCTATGAGTCTAGAGGAGAGTGAGTCGTACTTCTGAAGTTCAGACCTCATGGTAGACAGCCTTAGACTCTTCTCTGCAATCTGAAAACAAATATTTACTTACAATATAGTAATTACATAGCCGATCACATATTTTGGTAGAGGTTTAACGTCTGCTACGGAACCAAAGGCCATATCACTGACGTTGAAAAGAAATTAAATACAAGGGACTAGAAGAAGCAGTCAGAAAAGAAAGTGGCTCCATGAACAAAGTCACTCACCACCGTCGTTGGCAATGCTCATGGATGCAGAAAAGCTACTCCATGAATGTAGTCACTTACCAAGGAATGTGACGAAAAGGGACACAAGCACTGATGGGTGCACTCGCGGATGGAAGAGGAAAATGAAGAGGTGATATTAAATGCAGCTTATGAATCAGTTAAAACTAAATCTAAGACCTCGTAGTTGAAGAGCATATCCCTCTAAAACAGCAAGTAGCGTTGAAAATGATAATCATGGTAAAAAATGAAGAAAATAACTTAGGTAAACAAAATTACAACAGTTCGTGCTACTACACGGTACACTGAAAAGATCCCTCCTAGCCACTACACGGTGCACTGAAAAGATCCTTCCTAGCCACTACACGGTACACTGAAAAGATCCTTCCTAGCCACTACACGGTACACTGAAAAGATCCTTCCAAGCAAATACACGGTACACTGAAAAGATCTTTCCTAGCCACTACACGGTACACTGAAAAGATCCCTCCTAGCCACTACACGGTGCACTGAAAAGATCTTTCCTAGCCACTACACGGTACACTGAAAAGATCCTTCCTAGCCACTACACGGTACACTGAAAAGATCCTTCCTAGCCACTACACGGTACACTGAAAAGATCCCTCCTAGCCACTACACGGTGCACTGAAAAGATCTTTCCTAGTCACTACACGGTACACTGAAAAGATCCTTCCTAGCCACTACACGGTACACTGAAAAGATCCTTCCTAGCAAATACACGGTACACTGAAAAGATCATTCCTAGCAACTACACGGTACACTGAAAAGATCATTCCTAGCCACTACACGGTACACTGAAAAGATCCCTCCTAGCCACTACACGGTGCACTGAAAAGATCCTTCCTAGCCACTACACAGTACACTGAAAAGATCCTTCCTAGCCACTACACGGTACACTGAAAAGATCCTTCCTAGCCACTACACGGTACACTGAAAAGATCCTTCCTAGCAAATACACGGTACACTGAAAAGATTTTTCCTAGCCACTACACGGTACACTGATATGATCTTTCCTAGCCACTACACGGTACACTGAAAAGATCCTTCCTAGCCACTACATACAACTGATACAAGTATAAAACGGCACATTTTTCTGTAACTGGCTACAGGCCACTGCATGTACCCTGTCGGCTACTGTACATTTACCTTTAATAGGTTGAAATGTTTTTAAATATATTAGCCATTTAATTATAAAGATGTAGCAAAAAATATTTTGTGATATTATTAGTGAACCAATTGCGCATTAATATTACTAAGGCATCCTAACAATTACCAGACACTCACAGTACACGGATAGTGGGTGTTGGGAGAGCTCATCAACCAATCTAACCATTGGTGAATTTCTGACTTAGCTATTCATTAGCACCCACTTTCCGAGAACGCGACTTACCCCTATGTCTAAACAAAATTTCCACGATTGGATCACATAAATTTTAATTTCATTTCCCCGACTCACTTTATCATCTAGTAGTCTTTCACCACCAGCTGTAAGTTTCACCTGGTGGTACTTCTCAATCCTCCCCTTGACATCTGGTAGGAGGCTCTTGATGTCACCACTGAGTCTGTCAGACGCTGACAGTAGAGCCTGCTGACGTTTTAGCCGCACCATCAGTCTGTGCATCTCAGTCACAGCTCTCTCCTGCCTGTCTTTGGCAATGGACACTTCAGGCACTAGGGACAGTTCGGTGAAACTTAGCGATGCGACTTCACCCTCCAACTGGTGAAAAGAAAACTGTAGTGATAATAGTCATCAAGTTATTGCACGGTTACACTTCTTCGATCATGTTTGGAAAAAGTGGTATACATGTAACCTGCAGGTATCATGAATACCAATTAAAATAAAATAAAAAACGTAATGCGACATTCCCTAACTTGAAAAATAATCCCTAGAAATCTCATTTAGTTCATATTTCAACTAGATGACGGGCACTCGTAGAGCGCATACCTTTGCCGCTGCTTATAAATGAGCTTGACTTTTAACCTGTTTGCTCCTAAAATCTAGTAACCTTGTTCCTGGATAATGACCAATCGTCCCACCAAATTTCAAGCAATTTAGTTGAACACTTTTTGAGTTATGCGAATAACAAGATGATAAATAAATAAATGCAGCCTGCAATATAACCTTACGCAATCTGCGAAAGTAATAATCCTCTTAAACAGATCGATAATGTCTCCACTACTTTCCTATCTCATCTTCCAAACCTTCATCTTCTCCTTTGACAATGTTGTCACGTTTTCCTCCAGGTTTTTCAATACAACCGATGACTTTCTGCAATAGACAGATGTAAATAATTAAATAAAGTGCTCTTCAAATTACTCTCTCTTCCAATCCCCAAATTGAAATGACATCAAGTCTCTGAATTTAAAGAAATTCTGTAAAATGGTATGAAACAGGATTTTTATACTCCATTTAGGTTGCTTGCTAAGCTTAATAATTTTTTAGATGTTTCAGTTTTTGAAGTGTTTAAATTACGAATCAGTTTATAGAGGCAAGGTTTGTTCTAATTTTCAAGTAAAAAATACTAAGGATCAAACGTTTTTTTTAATGTATTGCACTGTGAATAGAATTAGAAAAATGGCTGAATAATAAACGTTTGTGTTTGTATGTCCACTTATATTAGGCGTTTTTTCATGCTGCATTTTTGTTAAATAAAACGCATCATGTGAAATAGTTCTTTGATTTGTAGACTTATTACTTCTAGTTGTTTTTAAATCATATGCCGCAATATACTCGCATCACCCTAATATCTTTTTATAACTGAAAGCGTAACTTTATAAATCGCAATTCTAGATTCATCGAAAATGAAAGCAGGAATAAATGAATAAAAACTAACGAACGAAAGGAAGGAACTAATTAAAATGGAAACTATTAAAAATAAAAGATTTTATTTCAATACGAAGCATTTGCAAGACTTAACTCCCAGGATTATTAATCATTTATTCAAACAATTCTTTAGTTTGTTTACAGCTCTATTTTTAAAATAAAAGAAAAAGTAACAATTCATAATTTAATAAACGAATCGAATAGAAAATTAGTAATCCACAAACTTAATATTATTCTGTAAAGATGATGTTCTTCTTTTCAATGTAAAATACTGTCTTTTTAAAGTTTATTTTCCCGAAATCAGCCTACAATATAATAGAGAGACTGAACAACAGATACCCAAGTGATTCAATGCAAATTTCCTGTAATTTCAGTTCAATTCTGTAGCTAATTCTCGACATTCAATATTAATTACTCATTAAGGATGTACATGGTAAGCAATAAGCGACACTGCTTGTTCTGTTTGATATTCCAGAGCACAGCATTTGCACGCTAGCGAATAGGTTTATACGCACAACGTGACTTTGCTTGGTACAGTCACTCGTAATTTGAAAGGGGAAAAGTATTCTCTTAATTTATTACCACTACGAGGGAAATTATGTGGAATGGTTATTCAACTTTATAAATATATAATAAATAAATAAAGGGAACTATAATCTAACCACGAGGGTTTAAAATGCAACCACACAACTACGAGGGTTAAACGTAGGTGCATCTAATATTTATACATAAGTTTCTTAGCACAACGTTTATAGAAATAGAATACAACTACTCGCGACAAACTTTAGCTAGGTAGACTACGCTTGTTCAAAATAAATATAATTTTTTTTTATTTTATAAGAAGCTATACTTTGATTTTTTAATAAAAGTATAAGATGTAAGGTACATAATTGCATTAATACACAAAATAGCAAATGTATGATTTTTCATTTGCACACAATGTTTTTCAACTCACTGTATCTTCCTGTCCACTGAGTCGCATTCTTCTTTGAGGTTAGAAACAGCTTCTATTAACTCTTCAGTCACCCTCTGAAATGAACAAAAAAATAGTGTGTGAATATAAACAGTTTTAGTGTAATATAGTTAAATAACAGAATAATAATATACTGAATTCATAGGTGACAGCTTTATTGAAGCCATTTTGACTAGGATATATATGTGCATACAGTAGAACTCCTCTATAGTGAATGAGATAGAATATAGCCTCTATAGTGAACAGATTATTTAGTATGCCATAAAATAGGCTTACGTTTCTTTCTTAAAACTGATGGCAATTCATCGCAGACTAAATATAATTCCTTCACTATAGAGGCTACAACCTAACTCATTCACTATAGAGGAGTTGTAAATTATCTACCACCTTTTTGCAAATATCAGCAACTATATTAAAGATTGGGTACATAACTAGGTATACGGTCATGAGCATATTCGGCCATATAAGGAAAATTATATCTTTTTGAGACATCTTAACTCGTTATTTTGATAAAAACTTCTCTATTAACAAAACGAATTATTATATTGTTTTTCTTATAGCCTAGGATCAAAATGTGTGACTGCCAGATAACTCGGAACCTATTCTATAAATCGAATTAGGTATAAGTCTATAAGAGATAGGTATTATACTTACCCTAACTAAAACCTAGGTCAGGTACAAAGGTAGCTAGTTACCTAGTTAGAGCAATTAGGAAACTACCTACCTAGGCTTATCCAGATAACTACCTAGGCCTATAGTTAAAATGTTTTTTCTTTTTAAGAAATTAGATAGCTACAATCTTATTAAAACAAGTGTACATTTTATTGTTGTAAACTTGTAATTAAACCTAATATGAAGTATTAGGTACAATACAACTATAATTGGGTATAAATTAGTATACAAATAAATACTTTACCTCCATAATCCTTGTTAGATTACAAATTAATTTATAAAAACTGAAATATTCCCAATAAATGTTTGATAACGGTAGCTAACTTGTTAGGTAGCTAGCTACATTAAAAAAAAACAAGAGTATGCAGGTAGTCGCCAGTCGGTACTTCAGTCGTAACTCGTAAGTTATTAGTTGTTACTGAACTAGGTAGGTACTTATAATTTCAATTATTTATATGGACAGTATTGATCATTAAATATAGAATTCTAAACATCTAAATTTTATTTAGGAGAGATGGTTAGGTACACCGTACACCTAGAACTTTTAAATAATTATTTATCCTAAGTAACATAGGCAGATTCCGTGAATTATGCCAGAGTGAATTCTGCCTTGGTTATCATTTATATATCTCTATTGTAGTTTTGTTTTATATCTACATATTTAGAAAATTGTAATATTTGATTGTTTTAATTATTCGTATAATTTTATAGTATTCCCTCTATTGCTGTATGAAATACGCAACGTTATTAATTAATAAGCTTCATATAAAGCTTAGAAAAACTGTGCAATGCACATTTATTTACATATATACTTAAAATTTTACGAGACCGAGAGATGTTAAATTAGTACAGTTTCGTAGGGAAAGTTCCTCAAATTAATTTGGAACTTATTTTATTTTAAGTCAATTTATAAGCTCTAAAATTATGGTAAATTACGCTGATTG
Organism: Caprella mutica; assembly: GCA_947561585.1. Classification (NCBI taxonomy): domain Eukaryota; kingdom Metazoa; phylum Arthropoda; class Malacostraca; order Amphipoda; family Caprellidae; genus Caprella; species Caprella mutica. The sequence continues at coordinate 195,825 of CANNZV010001413.1, read as the reverse complement.
CCGAATATTTTACATTCAGTAGGTAGGTACACAATACCAGCATTTTGTTTCAATTATGCGAATCAATTACAGTCTGGCATATCAAATAGCCAAATGCAAATTTTAGCTTATTTCAATTACCGTATGAAGGATAAAATATCCAATTGAATTATTTTTACGTATGGGTATTATATTCATAATAATTATATTAAGAATTGTGTGATTATTATGTTGCAAAACCAAGGATTATGTAACTCTATAGATACAATATAATAATCCGACTGTGTGGAAGTAATACCTACTAATGAATCGAAATTGAGTTTCTTTAATGCGCCGATATATATAGAAAAAAACTTTATAAAATAGAACATCTAAATGAAAATTTAATTTGAAAAAGGTAGTTAGTAGATATATATAGTCATGTATAAATGGCATGATTCTTAGGAAAATACTGTTCAGATTGGGGACGTCTCATCAGTCCGACGCCCTATTAGTCCTACAATTACATCTTTCTGTACCTATGTTATTTCTCGTTCTTTTTAATTAAAATAAAAGTTATTATTAAATAGATATACTCAATTATTAACTAATCTAAATAATAAAATAAATGTCTTTCATTTCCATATTAATATTAATTAATTAAGACTGAATTCCTCATTCGATTTCTTTATTTAATGTATTTTCCCCTATATATCCGCTAGTTTGTTGTACTGCACACTAAATGATTGTTTAATAACCAATAAATGGTAACCATTAAGATGAACAACAAAATCATTCATTGTATTAATCCCTCCCAACCATACTGCTAACCTAAGTTTAAATAATTATCTTTAAGGCTACAATATCCATCGAAAGCGCAGTACCTACAATCAATCGAAGGTATCGCTATCTTTCACAATGGCATAATATCAATCTATATTCTTGAATAATATACATCTGCAGAAGAATGTAAAAGCTATAGGGTTAAATTCTTATATTTGCATAGGAAATTAAATCTCGGCACGTTCTTTTTTAACATTCACAACATCGAAAATTCAATTTCGGTTAAAGGCAACAAGTGCTTCAATTACCGAATGGAGTTTCATCAACTAAAGTGGTAATAGAGACTACATCGATTTACGTATGAATTGCAGGATGTTGTAATTAAAATGTGAATTGAATCACAAATTGATAATTTACTAATTTATTATTAATTAAGTAATTAACATTAATTGAATAATTAACATTAATTGAATAATTAACATTAATTGAATAATTAACATTAATTGAATAATTAACATTAATTGAATAATTAACATTAATTGAATAATTAACATTAATTGAATAATTAACATTAATTGAATAATTAACATTAATTGAATAATTAACATTAATTAATTAGATAATTAATATTAATAAATAAATTAAATTATTACTTTATTAGAATTAAGTAATTTATTTAGTAGTAATTTACTTATTAATAAAAATTGATTTATTAATAATAATTTATTTATTATAATAATAACAATAATTCACTTAATAATATTTATTTATTTATTTATTAATATTGAATGGAAACAGTACTAAAGATACCTTAATGAACAGCAAACTCTTTCTGTTATCACGCTTCACTTATTTATCCTCCAAATATTTAAGAGCTGTAAAAGTTACTACTAGCCGCAGCGGCTATGGCGGCAGGACTGCTCCTAGAGTGGCTCTAGCCGTTGGCCTAGAGCCGCTATGACCGTACGGCTGTAGACGCTTCATCGACAAATAACATTTATTTTTTTATTAATCGCACTTCTCCAAAGGGAACACCGATACCTATTCTCCTTTATTTATTCTACACAGTTTTCTTTCATGACAACTCAGAAGAAAATAGTAAGGTTGAAAAGTAAATATTGGGTAATTAAGTGTATGTATTCGGTAATAATTAAAAGATTACCTAAATAACCACCCAGAATAATAACTACAATTTACAAACCTTCAAAAATGAATAGATTTATAATATCTAAATCTAGTAATTCAAACATAAAACACTATTTACCTAGGTATCTACTTACCTACGTTGAAATATTTACCGACACTTAGTAGGTAGGGTCACGCAGGTAAATTGCGGCCCTTCAATTTTTAATTGTAGCCCTCTCAAGAGAGTCTAAAACATTCTGAACCAAAGTCTCATTAAAATATTGCATAGCTATCAAAAGAAGCGCAGTGCAAGCTATAATTTATTAATTTAAGTTTTCTTACGAGTGTTTTGAATTTATGATGTTTCTGTAGTAAGAGGCCTCAGTTAGTCAGTGTGCCGCAATTAGGTGTAGGTCATTTTAAGAGGATAAAAAAATACTCCATATAAAAACCGAAAAGAGAATGAATGTATAAGAGTTGTGGATCACAAGATTATTAGTTATTACCTAATACCTGAAAATTTGGTAAATTTGTGCTTTAGGTCCGCCTCCAACTCGATATCCTGAAACTTAATATAAAAAAAAGTCATTTTAAGATGTTTTTCACGAATACCATTTGTTATAGAAACTTCGTTTTAGAGATATAGGGCAATTGAGTTTCCAGTTGGTAGGTGAATTCGTAGTTTATTTCAGATATTACATAAAAATATGTATAAAGGGGAGCGTGCCCCCCGAACCCTCCTGCCAGGTCATTATAATAAATCATGAAATGTGCAATACGATAAACTACATTAACGATTTCATATCTCAAAAAAATTTCAGCGAAAATATCTACAAGGCGGAAATTCCAGATTAAGAAAAAATAGTAACCTACCTAGTGTTATTCCTACAGGAAACTTAATTGCGCTATATCTCGAAAACGAAGCATTTCAAAAAGCAAATGGTATTCGTGAAGAACATCCTAAAATGGCTTGTTTTACCTATATAAAGAGTTAAAATATCGAAAACCGCTGGCGTACCTAAAGCACAAAACTACCGAAGATTTCAATTTCCTGACGAAAACAAACCATGAAAGTTTTATATGTGTAAAATCGAAAAAAATAATATGAAGCAATTGAGAATACAAAAAGTCAACGACTAATTGAAATACAAATTTTCAGATTCATGTCAAAGATAAGTTCATTTCACAAGATAAACTTAGGTACTTAATTTCAGTTAGGTATCTTAATTAAAGTTTTTTATGAGAGAAAGAGAAGACATTACCTACTTACATATTTAGACACTTTAAATCTTTATCAAATAGGTACCTACTAATATGTTCAAGTTGTGGATCTGGAATGATATAGAATTATAGATAGGTAAATTGTATAGGATTAATTACAGACGTCTAAAATTGGTCGCTAAAATAATTCATTATGAAGAATTATGACACACATTTTTATCAATTATGCACACTGCAATCTGACACGTGCTACCTGTTCAAATGCGAGACGATGATTGGAAAGTTTTTAGCTGAGGCCAATAAAGCCCCGCCCACACGAAACAACTTTAAAGGTCCCCTCCAAGCAAATATTTGTATTGCTTTATTTAACAAGGCTAATGTTCCTTATCATTTTGCTGCAAACCGCATCGAATTTGGTAGCATATTTTAAATTTTATATGCTTTTAAATATTTTTAAAATCAAAACTCTACAAAACCTATTTTACTTCCGACTTACTAATTTAAGAAATTTTCAGCCTGAAGAAAAAGAATGTACACCATTTGTTTTGATTGTCAACTAGGTATTAGGTTTAATAAATCCATTTAATATTCGTGTAAAGGTTTACAATTGAATGAACTTATAATAGAAACGTTTATATACTTTAGGAAACAATTAATATCTAAGAAAACGCATGGTTTGCTTATAAAATGCAAATTTATAATCAAAACAAAGAGTGTACAATCTTCTTCTTGAGCATCAGATTAATGATTCGCTCAATTGTTGCTCACAGAGTATTAAAAAACTTTGAAAAAAAAAATTATAAAACATGAATGGAAAGAGTCTGATTTGGGATTGCACGTGTGTCGACACATTTGCCGAGACACACCTCAATGATTCGCAGTTGAGGCCGGATCAGCTGCCGGGGCTGCGGAGAACCGTAAACGTCAGAAATACTCCGCCCTTGGAGATGCATACATATTTGAGCCAATTGCTATAGAGACCACAGGAGCGTACGGTAGAACGACCTCCTTAATCATGAAGTCCATAGGTAGACGCCTTGTTGAGACAACGAATGAACCAAGGGAGTCTGCCTGGTTCCAACAGCGAATGGCTCTTGCGATCCAGAGAGGGAATGCCTTCAGCATCCTCTCAGCCGCGAAGGAGAGGTTTTAGAGGGTCGGGTCCACCCCTTCAGGGAACTCAACCCCTCACTCGTAGTTCCTGAAGGAATTTCCTCTTCTGTAAAGATTTTATCCTTCTTGTTTTTAATGGGAAAATATTGTCTTTTTAAACAAAACAAAAAAAAAAAATCATAAAATATATTTTGAACCGAATTGTATGCGGTTTGCAAAATAATGATCGTAGACCTTAGTTCTAAAATATTATGTAATAAACTCATTTTTTTCTCGGAGCCTGGAGAGGACCTTTAATAAAAAAATACCGCTGAAACTCTGTCAAGTTGTTAAGGTGGCTACACACGTTCATGCAAACTTGACAAGTCTACTTGCGCAAGTATTTTGTGCAAGCAAACTTGAGGGTCTGTAGGACGAGACTTGCACAAGTGACTTGAGACATGAATGAATTTGAATCCTGTCATCTGTGCAAGTCTGACTTGTGAAAGTGAAACGTAGCGTGTGTGCTGAGGATATTGAAGACCTGAGAACAATAATTACGATAAATGTAAAAGAAAATGAGTTTATTTCTACATATACATCTAATGAATTCTATTGATTTGAAGGCAATTTCTCTAATTGTCGAGATCGTTTTGTAGTGAAAGAGAAAAAAATAATTTTGATAGAAGAAAAGCAAAATTGTTTTTAAATTAGAATGTATACTAGCGTAAATATTTGTAGAAACTTAATTTTAAAATAAATTAAATGTATTCTCATTATTTAAACCTTCAACTAAAATCAGTGTTAACATGAGAACTTATTTTCCTTTTTTCCAAGCACTCTTTACACCGCTTATTTCGTTTCTTCTTTTGGGACTTTCGTTTATGAACAGGACAAAAAGCTGTCAAAACAAGCGCGTCATCATCTGAACTCGCCATAGTTACAATTTCAACAGGAGGCTTGTTCAAGTTTACCTGTATCGTGTGGTGGCGAAGGGAAATATTCCAATACTTGCGCAAGTAAACTTGTAAAGTTTGCATGAAAGTGTGTAGCCACCTTAAATTAGAATTTAAACAATTTGGTGATGTAGAAAACTAAAACTCTTTTGAACATGTTGAAAACATTTGCAGAAAAGTAAAACACTGTGTTTTGAATATCCACCTATTTGGGCCAAAGCAAGTGGTGAGCCAGTGGCCAAAATTACAATATCGCGTCTTGCAGGACGGTTAACTCCTTATTTTGGAGTCTCTCAACTGGCAATCTGGCGTTATTTCAATGGAGAAATGATATAACTGAAACAAAAAAAGGTTTTCAGCGTCCTGCAATCGCTACAACACTTCCTCTCTCTAGTTTAGTTTATCATAACTCTATGGCCAATAGACATTGGCTACTTAGTACCAAAGATATTACACTACAGAAAGATACACCACTCTTGTGAATTTATGTTTCGAAAGTGCATTGTGTTGCCTCATATCTCAAAAACTATTAGCTTCTACAAAAAAACAGTTATGATTTTCGGATTTTATGGACAAAAATACATAAGAAAAATATAATTCAAATTAAATTTAGTTGTAGTCGTCAAATGGGAAAGATCTTAATTTATTAGGTTAAAATTAAAATCAATCCATAAAAGTTTAAGTTTACAAGCGCATTATAATCCCCCAATAAAAAATTATAATATATAGATCCCATGACAGTTGTCCACATGGCAAATTGTCGCATGGTAGTTATCCGCTATGATAGTTGTCCGATATGGCAGTTGTCCACTATGGCAGTTGTCCGCATGGCAGTTGTTCTACAGCCGGTGTAACATCTGCCAACATTCTATCAGTAGGACAATAATTATTTTAGTTTGAGGTAAATTCCTAGTTGGCGTCCCAATTTCATTTAGGGTGCCGGAATACTGCCGAAGCGGGAAACTGTCAGTCACTTCTGGCAATTTATGTATTTTTTACTTTTCTGAAATATTAATTAGTTATGAACACATTCTAAGAACATTTTACTTTAAAAAAAATGATGTTAGCCCTTCGTTAAGGGGACATTCATTTCGGTAAGGGAACAATTAACATTCATTTCATTAAAGGAACATTCAAGCTACTTGTTAAGGCTCCCTCAAATTTAAAAAAAATCGGATTATTTTTTTATTGCATAAAATGATGTCCTATATAGTCTCCCGGATGACGTGTTAAAATATTAAGGCCCCCACACACTACACGCGGTACGAGCCGAGCCGCGAGTAGGGGGGCCTCAGGCTCGCGCGAGCATGCATTGCTCGGCTCGGGCTTTCTGGCTACCCACGCATTACACGAGCCGAGCATTAGTTTGCATGACTTCTCTAATTCGGATTCTGATGACTTTTTAGGGGTTGCAAAAATAACCTCGAAAAAGGTCTAAATGTTGTCTCATGGCCAGTTAATTCAGGAATTGAGACTAGAGCCTCAAGACTACGCTTATTACTTGAGAATGGGTGATTCAACGTACTTGGAATTGCTATCAATGGTGTCCCCATTTATAAAATGGAAGGATAAATCAAACATACATGTGCATTAAACACTTTCTGGAAAAGAAAACTTCATTATTCACTAAGCTGACCGCAGGCTCGGCTCGCGCTATTTTACCACCACACTGCCACACACTAACCGAGCTGTAAGCCAGGCCAAATATCTGGAAGTGATAGATCAGCACGAGCCGAGCCACGAGCCTGATTGCACGGGTCGTGGCTCTGCTCGAAGATGCCCGCACACTACACGAACTGGCTCGAGGCTTGGCTTGTTTGCTAAGGCTTGGCTCGTGGCGTGTGTATAGTGAGTGGGGGCCTTTAGAGCTAAAAACTATCTATATAAGTGCTTCGAAATCAGATGGACAATATTGTAAATTATTCCTGTCTGGTCTGTCGAAAGACCTGTCAGCACAGGTATTAAAGTTTCTTTGGGATCTCATATCAAATGATTTGTTTGACTAGATGCATCAAAAAAAGGACACAACACCCAAATAAGAGTCTCCACGCTAAATTATGGAACCAGAATTATTTGAATTAGACAATTGTTTTCCAAAAAAAAAAAAATCAGTAAAATGGCTCTCATAAAAAGTTTATTTTATAGACTGCAAAAGGCATCAACTCTACAGTTTTTGAGCTAGAGAGATGGGGTTCGTTTCATTCTCTTAATAAATGAATTGTTCACAAAGTTACAGACATGTTTTTTTCAAATTTTCAATGGGTGAGGAAATAAAATGAGATATATAAAAGAAGTTCAATGTTTTTGAAAAGAAATTGAAAAAAAACTCCTACAATTTTTTTTGGACGAATTTGAAAAAATATCTCTGTAACTTTGTGGACAACTGAATTCTGAAGAAGATGAGACCATCCCCATGTATCTAGCTCAAAAACAGTGTGAGTTGATGCCTTTTGAAGAGTAGGTTGTAAAAAAATTCTAAATAAAAAATGCTCCTTTTGAATAGTTGCATTAACTCTGAAAATTTCAAATTAGTATATTAGATAATAAACCTTTTTTTCTTTTGGAGACTGTCTCCTTGAACAAACAGTAAACCAAAATTCAGTGCATACAAAGAAATTATAAGTACCATTTTTAACTTAATCGTTAAGTCACTTAAAAAAACATGTTAAGTTACGTATACCTATCTGATCTTATATATTTATATGATTTATAATATATATCTTATATATTATAAATTAAGTGATGTTAAAATCAATTTAGATGAATGTTCTATATTTATTACATTAACATTTTTATTCTTTCATTATGTCATTAACACCTTCAATTTTACAATTTTCATCTATATGTAAAAAGTATTATTAATTAATATGCAATCCTATTCGATCGAGTGAGATTGTAAGAGAATTAGGAACTAGGTAGGTCATTGCAGTTTAATAGTCATAGATGTTGTGTTGCAAATTCTAAATATATCACAAATGTCGATCAAAGTTGTTTTATAATGAGTACAAGCGAATATTAAGCTTGAACACTTGTTCAATTTTCAAATTATAAACCAAAAAAGAAATAAGTAGACACTAAACCCGTTTGAACTGATAATGTGAAGATGCCTTGTGTAAACAAAGAAATTGTACTCTGTTCGTAATACAATAATTATTTTTTTGTTTCTACTCTTAGTATTACCGTCACTATTTTTTAAGAAAGGTGTTTTTTTTTATTTCTATATTGTATTTATTTATTTCTGAAATATTCATATTATGATGTATTTAATATATTTCTCTAATAAACTTGTCTACATTTAACTAGTATTTTTGTTTTGTATACTAAGTAAAAGTGAAAGTTATCTTAACTTCCTAACGAAGGGCAAACGCTGTGTTTTTTTATAAATTAAAATGTGAATCTCTTTACTTTTACGGTCCTAACATTAAAATTTCTAATAACGAAATGAAAATGAAAATTTAAAATCATATCAGAAAATCAAAATTTAAAATCAAAATTTTCATATTTTTTTTAAAGATTCAGGCTTGTAAATATGACACCGCTGATACGCGTTAAGCCATACAAGGAGATCCAGATATCACATTTATTATTCTTTAATATTCAAGATGGAATATTCCTCAATTGAAAAGTCATTCTTTCATAATTCATGCAAATATTTATTAATAATAATAAATATTTTAAAAGAACTATATTTATTTCCTTTCCTTTATTTAAAAAAAGTTCGAACCGTAAAAGTAAATTATTTGGACCGTAGAAGTAAATAATTTGGACCGTAAAAGTCAATAAGAAAAAAGTTCGAACCGTAAAAGTAAATAATTTGGACCGTAAAAGTAAATAATTTGGACCGTAAAAGTAAGTAATTTGGACCGTAAAAGTAAACAATTTGGACCGTAAAAGTCAATAAGAAAAAAGTTCGAACCGTAAAAGTAAATAATTTGGACCGTAAAAGTAAATAATTTGGACCGTAAAAGTAAATAATTTGGACCGTAAAAGTAAACAATTTGGACCGTAAAAGTAAATAATTTGGACCGTAAAAGTAAATAATTTGGACCGTAAAAGTCAATAAGAAAAAAGTTCGAACCGTAAAAGTAAATAATTTGGACCGTAAAAGTAAACAATTTGGACCGTAAAAGTAAACAATTTGGACCGTAAAAGTAAATAATTTGGACCGTAAAAGTAAACAATTTGGACCGTAAAAGTAAATAATTTGGACCGTAAAAGTAAACAATTTGGACCGTAAAAGTAAATAATTTGGACCGTAAAAGTAAATAATTTGGACCGTAAAAGTAAATAATTTGGACCGTAAAAGTAAAGAGATGCCAAAATGTTATTAGTGACTAAAGTCATTATTAAATGGCCATTATGTGACTGACAGTTTTCAACCTGGCACCTCCTTCCTAGTTCATGTCTCTAAATCATTTAGGGACATGAACTAGGAAATTTCAAATTTTATTTTCTTAAATTCATTTTTTTTAATATATTTTTCTTCAATTCACTTTTCTTGAATTTACTTTTCTTGAATTTACTTTTCTTGAATTTACTTTTCTTGAATTTACTTTTCTTGAATTTACTTTTCTTGAATTTATTTTTCTTGAATTTATTTTTCTTGAATTTATTTTTCTTAAATTTATTTTTCTTAAAAAATTTTTCTTAAATTTTTTTTTCTTAAATTTTTTTTTCTTAAATTTATTTTTCTTAAATTTATTTTTCTTACATTTATTTTTCTTATATTTATTTTTCTTAAATTTATTTTTCTTAAATTTATTTTTCTTAAATTTATTTTTCTTGAATTTATTTTTCTTAAATTTATTTTTCTTAAATTTATTTACCATTTATCTTATTAAAATATATTGTCCTAAAAATATTAATTGACAGATTGTCTACGTAGTATCTTAACTACATAATTAAAAATAAAAGGAGAAATTGAAATTCGGCTCATCATCAATACCAATTTATTTCCCGTTATTAGGTTACTTTTAATGAATTCAATTAAAATTTAATTTTCTGCTTAGTCTAATTTATTTAAAAGATGAAATACTTTTAAAAATTGAAGAAAAACAAAGGAATTTAAATACCAAGTCAATATATTCCCGTGCGTATCATAGTTACATTCTTCATGTTTAATACCCGTCGTGTAAAAGCGGACACTAAATAAATAAATAAATAAAACACACTAAGGAAATTATTAGTATAGTTTATGTATATTTTAATTCTGTAATATCACTATGTGATACCATTAATAAACTTAGTATTAAATCAATTAGGGACGTGAATTAGGAAGGTGGTATTTAGATCTGACCCTAGTTCACGTCCCTAAATGAAATAGGAACGTGATCTAGGAACATAGCTAGATTTATTTTAATTGAAGAAGTCTAATTCTCTAACAAAATGAAACTTTATACCAATGTGTTTTGCTATAGGATGATTTTTAAGAATGCATTTCATCGAATATTGTATATAGAATAATCTATATTTAATCATATTTTCAATGTAATTTTATTTGTTAGAACATAGTTATGTACTGAATGAAAGATTATTTTCATTTCTCCGTATTAATTCTGTTGATTCCACATGCCGCTATCGATATATACGAATATCTCCATCAAAATGTCTAATTTTAGTAGCATGGTGTGTGATGTATTGAAGACCATATTGACCAAATTAATGAACAGAGTCAAGTTCGCAAGAATTATTTCTATTTTTAAATCAGGTGATAGATTAGAAGCAAATAATTACATACCAAAAAACCGCTCTGCTCATTTTTAATAGTCTTTGAAAAAATTTATACTCTAGTCTAGGACAAATGATTTTAACTGATCATCATTATAATGGTTTTAGATTGGGAAAATCTACCTACTTGGCTATTTTAGAACTGTTGGATCTTGTTAAGACAAGATCTGAATTTTTATATATATATATTTTCATTCTATTCAAGAAAACTCATATAGTGTTGGCTTATTTTTTGATCTTAAGAAAGAATTTGACACCGTGTATATATTGTGTAACACCGTGTATCGGTGTTTGACACCGATCTTCTGAGAAAACTAAATCGCTACGGTGTCAGGGGTAATTTTAATTCTCTTTTAGGTAGTTACCTAGCAATAAACGGCAGCGTGTACATTAGTACATTATAAAAAATATTATTTTTGGTTTTAAAACACTAGTTACAGCCTTATACAGGTCTTTTCCAAGGTTCAAATTTAAGCCCCCTTTTTCTTTAATATTTTTATAAATGATCTCTGTATACTTTTGGAGGTTGTAATTTTAATTGTACTTTGTTTGCATATGGTTCGTTTTTTATATTCGTCTTAAATGTTTTTAGTAGACTGCAAAATTTTATTGATAAACTTTCAGAATGAATAAATTTCAACAAATTAACCGCCAATGTTCTTAAAGCTATAATTTTTAATATACGGTCTATTAAAATATTCCCTCCCGCCTATTTTAATAATGTTGAACTAGAATATGTAAATATTTTTAAATTAGAAAATCACTCATTTTACTCAGTCTGTCATTCTTATGGCAAAACTTTTAACGACTATTTAGGTCCCATCAGAATTTTAGTAAATGATGTTCTAAGAATTATTTTAAATGTGAAAAGAGATGAATTTTAATTCCCTTAATCTTAAATTTGATGATGTTTGTGATTCTTTTTTATTATCTTTTTTTTTTTTTTTCAGAAAAAAAAACACTTTTTATGAACCAGATATTTTAGTACAATATTTTATTCTACCCCTTCCCATAGGTAAAAATGAATGATTTAACAATGTTTCATTACAGAATACGTGGTATAATATCTAATTTCTTTATTTCACTGTTTTTAATTCTCACTTCAAATTGACAAATCATTACTCTTTTAATTTTGTGTACACTCAATATTGGTACAACATCCATCATTTTGGCAATGACGTTTAATGATGTGTGTTCAGTGACTCCATAAAATGTGACCCACACTGAAGGGTGGTGGGAGTATATTGCGTGACATGGTGCTAAATGGGTTTTTACGCAGGGTTTTTTATATGTATTTTTGTCCATAGAATCCGAAAATCGAAACCGTTTTTTTGTAAAAACTAATAGTTTTTGAGATATGAGGGTTTAAAGTTATTTTTTTCCTATGTATTACTGAAGGATTGAGAACTTTGAAAAAACTCGTGTTTTCATTGAAATTACTTAAACAATATAGATTTTTTTCATGAAACAGTAATGTAGTTTGTTGTATCCGCTAGTGTGTTGTACTGCACACTACATAATTGATTAATGACCTGGCAGGGGGGCTCTAGGGGGCGTATATATCGAATATATTTCCAGTTTCCGTGATATTTTCAATTTATTACTTCAATGCTGATATATGTGTAATGGGAGGCGTGCCGCCCCCCATACCCCCCTGCCAGATCATTAAACAATCATGAAGTAAGCAGTACAACAAACTAGCGGATACAACAAACTACGTTACGGCTATCTTTGACCAAAATTGGTCAAAAAGCGTGAAAACACAAGTTTTTTCAAAGTTCTCAATCCTTCAGTAATATATAGGAAGTAAATAACTTACACCCTCATATCTCAAAAACTATTAGTTTATGCAAAAAAGCGGTTTTGATTTTAAGATTCTATGGATAAAATAACATTTAAAAAAAGTAATTTGAATTAAATTTGGTGAGGGTCGTCAAATAGGAAAGATCCCTTTCCTCCAGACTTTTTGCTAAGCTCCTCCTACTTTTTGTACGAAAATCGATATAATTATTATTTATTTTAGTTGGTATATATGATACTTGCAGGTATCATAGGACATCACCTGTAGGTATCATGGATACCAATTAAAATAAGTAATTAACGATATATTTTTACGATTGAGTTTTAGTTAAATTATTTATAGTTTTTTATTAATTAATCTTTTTATCATCACTTATAATGTCTTTTCTTGGTAACAATTTGACAAGGTTTTATTAAATTTTAGGGTTATTTAAACTGAAAATTGGTATCCGGAAAAAATCCTCCAGAAAACATCTTTGTGCCCAATTTTTCTATTGATAATCTATATACATCCCTAGTTTTAATCCTAGGGATTATACATATATCGCTAGTTTTTAATCATTTACCATCAGTCATTTACCATTAAATGTCACGATTACCTCAGGTTTAGATGACTGCGCATAGCCGTATACTATAATTCCAAATAGGTAAATCTTCTACCTCAAATTCTTTTGTAATGAAACAATCATTTCAGGAATTTCGCTAAGAGCAACTTAGTGCTGGTTCAATCTCTTCTGATGTATTGCAAATACTACCATTTTTTGATAAGACTGCGCAATGTTGTAGAAAAATAAAACTAATATAGTTCTCAAAAGCCATAGCATACCATTTAAGCTTTTAGTTTTGTATAGCATATTACAGTTATTAGATTTCATGTATACGTTAGATAGCTACAGTCTAAAACCTTTATAATTGTTCATTCAAACTATTGTCATTTAGTACTATAGGTACACGCTTATCTTTCTAATATTTTTTTTTCCTCTTTTTGTAGGTATTTCAGAAAAAAATGGGTGAAAATAAATATAACATATTTCTATGTCTTTCTTCGTTGGATGTTTTACGGGGGATTTCTTCCTTGGGGAATTTTTTCCTCGTGGAATTTTTCCTCGGGGGATTTTTTCGTAGACCCATGAACATTGAGGGTATTTTTTAAATAACCTTCTTGAAAATATGAGAATTCTTTTGAACATAAATCTTTTCGATCAAATATTTCTAAATTGTACAAGAAATAAAATCCCTTTTCAAAGAGTAAATTTAGTATTAAATATGGTACTGTTTACATAAGCAGGGGAATTAAGGGGCGCTTGTGGAGACTAGAATCGGGGTTAATGTGAAAGACAGAACGTTTTCAGGTTTTATGACTAATGCTATTTTTATATTCTATTTATTAATTTCTGCAGAATTAAAGTGATGAAAAGGGTGGGAGTGATCTCACTGATGGTGATGATGGTAAATTCCATCAATCGGGAAAACCTGTACACTTTCGAATCTCTGGATATTGACGGGGAATCAACTGTTCCAATACTGGTATGTCATGTCTCTTTCTTTTAAACTGAAATTCTATAATATTCATACACTGTTTATCTCACCTTTTCGTTATGTTTGCTAGTTTTTTTTATATCGAATAAATTTAATGCCACTAACATCATATCTTAAGGGCCGTACACACGTAGGGTCTTTTCAGTCTTTCCACCACAATTTTTGCTAAGCTCCTCCTATACTTTTTCCACAAGAATATAAGAAAAAATTATATTATAATTATTTATTTCAGTTTAAATAAATAATAAATAATAATCATAAAGTTTTTTCTTATATTCTCGTGGAAAAAGTAGGAGGAGCTTAGCAAAAATTGTGGTGGAAAGACTGAAAAAACCCTACGTGTGTAGAGCCCTTTAGTGATTAAAAGATATATTGGACAATATACCGTTACAACTTATAAGATTTGATTGATCGTTATCCCTTGTGATCACAGTTAGTCACTAAAATGCGTATGAAAACCTGGTTTCTGAAAAATAGAAGGTGATTTCGATTGACCTCTTTTTTCAGTACCAGTCTTCAATTGTTATCTGCGGCAGTGTCTGTCTGAAAAGCAATTGCATCGCTTTCAAATATGACTCCCTTTCTCCGAGATCAGAGGCCTGTAGAATCTACTCTTCGATACTATCCATCACAGCGACATCTGACTCTTCCAGCTCCGTCTACTTATCAGAAGGTATAACGGAGGTTCAATCCAATCTTGTCAGGTGCACCCATTGGGATCCCGGTCCTTATCACTATAGCGATTGGTTGAACCCGTATTCTGGACTAACAAGTCGAACATTTTAAAGATTGTTGAGATTTTTGTACAAAATTCAATCTTATGAAATATAACGTGAAATATTATCAAATTGTCTCAACTTATTTCTATTTATTGTTGATCCAGTTTGGTATACAAAATTTCTAAATTATTAAAATAACTAGAATGAAAAAGGCAATTTTGTCAACTAGCAACAATTACTATTTGACTATCAATTAACAGATATGTATATAGATGTTTAATATTTTTATAGTGGTTTATTATCACTGCAGTGAAAGTTTATAAAATATAAATTTTGATCTAAAGTATTGAATGTAGGACGTGATTCTCTTCACTTTTTCCATCTTTTGTTCAGAAACTCTTCACAAATACTTGAATGTAGGTACTGGAACACCGACTGAGGAATCCATTACAGAAAACAGTTACTCTTCTTCTGTTGTTGCAACAGATTACAGTTCTTCCGTTTCTGGAACCTCAACAACAGGACAAGCAACTGAACAGCCTACAACGAGACAACCTGCAACTGAAGAATCTACCACTGAAGTATCTACAACTGAACAACCCACATTAACTGAAGTACCTACAACAACTGAAGTACCTACAACAACTGAAGTACCCACAACAACTGAAGTACCTACAACAACTGAAGTACCCACAACAACTGAAGTACCTACAACAACTGAAGTACCTACAACAACTGAAGTACCTACAACAACTGAAGTACCTACAACAACTGAAGTAACAACTACAACTGAAGTAACTACAACAACTGAATTACCTACAGCAACTGAAGTACCTACAACAACTGAAGTAACTACAACAACTGTAGTACCTACAACAACTGAAGTACCTACAACAACTGAAGTACCTACAACAACTGAAGTACCTACAACAACTGAAGTACCTACAACAACTGAAGTACCCACAACAACTGAAGTACCCACAACAACTGAAGTACCCACAACAACTGAAGTACCTACAACAACTGAAGTACCTACAACAACTGAAGTACCTACAACAACTAAAGTACCTACAACAACTGAAGTACCTACAACAACTGAAGTACCTACAACAACTGAAGTACCTACAACAACTGAAGTACCTACAACAACTGAAGTACCTACAACAACTGAAGTACCTACAACAACTGAAGTACCTACAACAACTGAAGTACCTACAACAACTGAAGTACCTACAACAACTGAAGTACCTACAACTGAACAACCAACAACACCTGAAGTACCTACAACTGAACAACCTACAACAACTGAAGTACCTACAACTGAACAACCTACAACAACTGTACCGCTAAGTAAGAGTTTTTCAATGTCCGGTGATAGAATGGCTTCATTTCATATCTCAGATGCTGATTTACTTGCTTCGGGAGCTGAAAATTTTTGCGTTAATCTCGTGAGTAATATATTGTGGATAGAATCCATATCAACTGCCTATTATCGAAAATTTAGTATTGTTCACTACAAGGATTTGACATTTCAAATATTCTTTGTGAAAAACCTAACCCGCTCTCTTTTTCCAACTCTTCGCTGGAAAATTTAGCATGAGCCAACATCTTTCAGACACTTTTGAGAATTTGAACTAATTAAAAATTTGAGTTTGATACTGAACGGATATTTTTAAACTCAATTCTAATATCTAATTATTAAATTAATCCCTTTCACTAATCACTCTGAAGAGATTGAAATGACAGTACTCCCAAAAATGTTTTAGGAAACGTCGCCACACTACTACACTCATGAGAAATTCTGATGCACGCAGGTGTTTCGAGTTCACCCTATGACTTTGTCTCTAAAGCGAGACACTTTCTTGTCTTAGTTATTAGTTTGTTAAAAGGATGGGAATATTATTCTCATCATTTTAGCAAAGGAAAATTTGAGATGCACCTTAGTGCATCCACACTAAAGTGCATCAAGCGGCCAAACTATAGTTTGATGCACTAAAGTGTCTAGCTTTAGAGAAAAAGACATAGGGTGAACTCGAAACACCTGGGTGCATCAGTTGGAGTTGTTTATTTTTCTCAGTGTAGGACACTCATACTACCTTTTGGAAAGAGGTCTTGTACAGGGTGGCGAAAAAGTAACTTTACACTTTTAAATGTTGATTGAACGAAAACCGACTGAACAATCGATTTCAAATATATATGAATTTATAGACAAAATCTCAAAGATTTTTTGCAGTATGTATATATAGACAATAGATTTAAGTTTTTTGTTGAATGATGTCCTTCAGATGTTCTCCGTTATAGTTCATACAAGAGCACATTCTTTGAACAGTATTTTGCAAAATATTTTCTACTGTGTCGTTCATTATTTAGTTCATTTCTTCAATTATGTTGAGTTTCAACTTTTTGGTATATGTAGGCCTATTTTTGTAAGCTTTCGATTTTGAAGATACCCCCAAAGGAAGAAGTCATGAGGGGTCAAATCAGGAGATCGAGCAGGTCATGAGATTTCACTGCAATGTGAAATTAAGTGACTTGAAAATGCTTCTCTTAATATTACCATGGTTTCTCTTGCGGGAGTTTTTTATTTCCATCATAAATATTCTAAAAAAAACTTCGAGATTTTGTCTATAAATTCATATTTATTTTATATCTATAGTAGAATTTGTTTTCTTGCATTAAACATTTAAAAGTGTAAAGTTACTATTCCACCACCCTGTATATCAAAACAATGTGACCTTTTAAAATCTCTGATTATGTTAATATTCAGTTTCCGAATACTGTGACGATCCCCCAAAATCTCAATGGTTACTAGACGTGGAATTTCATTGTGGTTTCTTTGCAGGTAACCGGTGGAACTTTGCTATCCGGTAAGATATCTCTAACTGACCTGACCACCATCCAAGACAATTTGAAGTCCAGACCTGATCTCACTGGTAAGCAAACATTCTGGATTGGACTTCAAGTTTCTGGTGAATCTCTCATTTGGACTGACAGATCAAGTGAGTGTTGAGTAAAGTATATTGTATTTCACTTCTTTCGAAGTCACCCGATGGGAGGGGGCAATCTCCCCAAGATTACCCTTACCCAAAGCTGATCACTGACCTAACCCTATTGGATACGTATTTTATATTTTATGCTATTTCTTGGATGAAATGTCACATTAAATCTACAACCCAGAAATAAATTGGGTTATAGGTATTGTCTTCTCTGGTCCTGCTATTACTTTCTATTAGATGATAAAATGTAAACATGAATATATCACAAGCACAAATTAAAACATCCCAATCTTGAGAAAAGCAGATATATTTTTAATGAACGCATGCTTGAAATTCAGTATTAAGACATTTCCATAGGTCACATTGATTCCTGACCTATTTTAGCACTTTCCGGGTACGGTGTAGCTGTCTTATAAGTTATACAGTCAGATAGTTTTCTATAATACTGTTTTGATGTTTCTCTTCAGGTTACGAGGAAAGTGACATTACAGATTCTGTTGCTCTGAATCTAGGAAGCATGATGTGAGTTTTTGGTAACTATATCTTTGGGTGAGCGATGGGACACTGTTAGGCCTATTTCACAAGACGTTTTTCTCATTCTGGAGCATAGAATATGGTTAAAAACTCTACGATTGAATATACTTATGTGTTTTGTATTTGCACTTAGATTGGGAGTTTTTCATGCTGCCTTTTTTGTAGAAAATGCGTTGCGTGTGAAATAGGCTTATATTGTTTGTTTTTAGGTACAATATCATTTCGTATGTTAATTGGTTATAATTAGTACATTAGATTTATACGGTAACTTTTGCATATAATTTTGTTTGTAGTTGGATAATTCTTGTTTAAATGATTAATCATTTTAAATGATTATTAAATCCTTATTACTGTTATTTTTTATTGAGCCTACAAAACCTTCAACCAAATATCAAATTATCTGTTATTCTAATAACTGATCCAATTTTAAATTATAATTTATATACCATTCTATTACTTTTTCTAATTTAACAAATCACTTCTCTGGATACAGGGACACGAAGAACATTTACGGTTACTTGGATCTAGGTTCAATCCCTGTGAGTTTGGTCTTCGAGTCCAAGTCTGTAAAGAAAGATGGCGTCCTTTGCCAAGTACGAAAACCTTAGGAAGATAATTGACGTTGAAGCGAAGCCAGCGAATGAAGACTATAATTAAGCTTGGTATCGGAATGGAAATGAATCATTAAATTATTTGAATGAAATCAAATTTAGTTAACCCTTTATGACCGTATTAATTGTTTCAAATTAGAGTGCTATTTTCGATGATTCAGATGATTATAATTGTGAAAATGTTGTAGAATAGTTCTACAATTCTGTTAAATCTATAACATTAATGAATAGAAAAGTAGTTTGTCCCTGAAAGAAGATGCAAATAGTATTCCAATATTGATGAACTCTTACGGTGAAGAACATTCATAGAATATCTATTTACAGTCAATACAAATAATATTCCACTAGGGATGAACTCTTACGGTGAAGAACATTCATACAATATCTATTTACAGTCAATACAAATAATATTCCACTAGGGATGAACTCTTACGGTGAAGAACATTCATACAATATCTATTTACAGTCAATACAAATAATATTCCACTAGGGATGAACTCTTACGGTGAAGAACATTCATACAATATCTATTTACAGATACAGTCAATACAAATAATATTCCACTAGGGATGAACTCTTACGGTGAAGAACATTCATACAATATCTATTTACAGTCAATACAAATAATACTCCACTAGGGATGAATTCTTACGGTGAAGAACATTCATACAATATCTATTTACAGTCGATACAAATAATATTCCACTAGGGATGAACTCTTACGGTGAAGAACATTCATACAATATCTATTTACAGTCAATACAAATAATATTCCACTAGAGATGAACTCTTACGGTGAAGAGCATTCAAACAATATCTATTTACAGTCGATACAAATAATATTCCACTAGGGATGAACTCTTACGGTGAAGAACATTCATACAATATCTATTTACAGTCAATACAAATAATATTCCACTAGGGATGAACTCTTACGGTGAAGAACATTCATACAATATCTATTTACAGTCAATACAAATAATATTCCACTAGAGATAAACTCTTACGGTGAAGAACATTCATACAATATCTATATACAGATCAATACAAATAATATTCCACTAGGGATGAACTCTTACGGTGAAGAACATTCATACAATATCTATTTACAGTCAATACAAATAATATTCCACTAGAGATAAACTCTTACGGTGAAGAACATTCATACAATATCTATTTACAGTCAATACAAATAATATTCCACTAGAGATGAACTCTTACGGTGAAGAACATTCTTGCAATTTCTATTTACAGTCAATACAAATAATATTCCACTAGGGATGAACTCTTACGGTGAAGAACATTCATACAATATCTATTTACAGTCAATACAAATAATATTCCACTAGAGATAAACTCTTACGGTGAAGAACATTCATACAATATCTATTTACAGTCAATACAAATAATATTCCACTAGGGATGAACTCTTACGGTGAAGAACATTCATACAATATATATTTACAGTCAATACAAATAATATTTCACTAGAGATAAACTCTTACGGTGAAGAACATTCATACAATATCTATATACAGATCAATACAAATAATATTCCACTAGGGATGAACTCTTACGGTGAAGAACATTCATACAATATCTATTTACAGTCAATACAAATAATATTCCACTAGAGATAAACTCTTACGGTGAAGAACATTCATACAATATCTATTTACAGTCAATACAAATAATATTCCACTAGAGATGAACTCTTACGGTGAAGAACATTCTTGCAATTTCTATTTACAGTCAATACAAATAATATTCCACTAGGGATGAACTCTTACGGTGAAGAACATTCATACAATATCTATTTACAGTCAATACAAATAATATTCCACTAGAGATAAACTCTTACGGTGAAGAACATTCATACAATATCTATTTACAGTCAATACAAATAATATTCCACTAGGGATGAACTCTTACGGTGAAGAACATTCATACAATATCTATTTACAGTCAATACAAATAATATTCCACTAGAGATGAACTCTTACGGTGAAGAACATTCTTGCAATTTCTATTTACAATTAATACAGACTATTTAGGTGTTTACAGTTTAAACAATATTGAAAATGAGGTGATGAATCTGTCCACATCGGTCACTTATAAGTGTTAAAAAATAATAAAGTTTGAATTTTTGTGTGATACATCCAATAAAACTATATACGTAAATATGTATTTTTGTGTCCTTCTATATCTTAATTTGTTATTATCCTCATTAGAACTTATGGAATTGTGTTTGGAAATTAGAACTATATTGTAATAACATACATATAGGGTGATTACAAAATGCAACCGGGTTTTTAGAAGATATTTTTCAAACTGTAAGGGCCACTATTTAAAATTTTGGATAATCCTTTTCTTTATTAAATGACCAATTCATTTTAATTTGTGCCAACGAACAATGGGAGAGAGATTTGACACCATTGGACACCTCCTCCCTTACGCGGAGAAAGAAAAAGATGCCAGTTAGTAAATTGTGAGTACCGATATAAAGATACCAAAAGATTCAAACTACTTAGGAGTACCAACCTATATAGGGAGAACTGGGAGTATTCGGACATAGGGATGGTTGGGACAACCCGTTTAAACATGTTCATAATTGTTGGGGTTACTATTCAGTAGTCCGACGCCTCATTAGTCCGACGCCCCAGTAGCCCGACACCCCATTAGTCCGACACTTTTGTAGTTTATTACTAATTCAACATAAAATATATGTACATATATCGGGGAGCGTCCCCCCCCATACCCCCTGCCAGGTTATTAAACAATCATGAAGTGTGCAGTACAACAAACTAGCGGATACAACAAACTACATTAAATGATGATATCAAATGAGGGATATTAGAAATAAAGTAAAATAAAAGAGTAATATAAAATTTTAAAATTGAATGAAATGGAAAATTATTTTATTATTCAGATTAGTTATTAATTGAGTATACCTTTTTTTATCGTATTTTTTTATTTTAATCGAAAAATAAAACGAAAAATAACACAGAAAGATAAAACTGTCGGTCTATTGGGGCGTCGGACTCTTGAGGCGTCGGACTAGTGCGGAGTCGGACTAATGGGGCGTCGGACTCTTGAGAAGTCCCCAATTGTTGGAACTACCGCTTATTTCAAAAGAATGTGTGCGACGTGTTAACCGTTAGCTATTTGAAAGATCCCGTGTGGAGATGTAGTATTTCGCCCCCGAAGAGTAATTTACTATTTTCTTCAATATTGATGTATTTTCTCGTATTGAATTGGATCGTGGGTGGACCATATGAATACGAAACTGGTTCTAAATCTCAAAGGTATGTATTATATCAATATTTTATGTTATGTTTGGTGTGTTAAAAAATAATACAAATGATATTAGAAATTTTGAAGTGTCATTTGGGATGAATCGGACACTTCTGTTGAGGTTGGTTCGGACGGTATCCGAACCTTCCCTCTGTATTTGACTCAGTCCACCATTACAATTTATTGAAGTAATTCTTATTAAAAAGTACATTCTGAACTAGAAGGTAAAATATTTTAATTGAAATAGCATTCGTTTATAAGATTAGTTGCAACTTTTAATATTAGTGTCTTTATTTTACAGTTTGGCGATCGTAATCATGCCTTTTCATTATAAAAGGAAAACCGATAGAGGCCGTAATAAAGAAGGTATTCAAAAAACATTTGATGAATTCCAAAAAGGTTTATCTGTCAGAAAAGCTGCTGAAATTGGAGGTGTAGCAAGATCTACACTTATGGACTATACTTTATAAAATCGATGAAATATTTAAGATGTAATTTACTAATTTTGGTAAATTCCAAGAAAAAGGAAATAGACTTGCTATACCCAAACTAAAAGGCAATAGTTAAACAATTTCCTTTTGATATATAGCTATTAAATATAAGGATAATTTCACAGTGATTAGTCATGGGCTATCTATATTTTGTTGGAGAAAATGTTCAATCATTACAATAATATTATTATGATAAAATGTCAAATACGATGAATTATTACAGTGAATAACAAGTCATTATAGTTTATTTCAATTAAATTAGTAGATCCGTATTCAATCCTATCGTTTAATTACCCAAATTTCCAATGTTTTAACCATTTTTATGGTGTCCGAATCATCCTCCCAGCTTGTCCGAAGTTTCCCTCTAGGAAGGAGCATTCGGACACTTGAATCATTCGTACATTTTGTCTTATAACTTTCGAATGAAGGTTTAAATTGTAAAACAGTCACAACACAAATTGAAGCAAAATGATTTATCTACATACAGAAATTTTTAAATAGTAAAATTCGAATTAGTTTACGAATTATTCAGTTTTTAACAAAAACTGTCCGAATTCTCTCCTACCATTCCCCATTTAAGAGACTCATTATAAAAAATCATGTGCTCAATTGCATTACTAATATTCCAAATTCCCGAATCCTCGATTCCTATTGACCAACTAACTAAATTGAGTCAATTAATTCGCTTCAATTGAAGTAAAAACGGATTCTCTCTCAATGGAGGCAAAATAAAAAGGACATAACTTTATAATTTGCAGCGTTCACTAAAGACTGAAAGGATTCTACAGGGAAATTTATATCGGGAATTGTAAGGAAAAATCACCATTTAAATATCATTGAAATATAAAAATGTACCGGAATGAAAATAAATTGTACTTACCTAATTATTAAAGAGGTCTATCCAGGTACAGTCAAAGAAAAGTGTATCGGTGATATTATTTTCACATTTCTTAAAAAACTTCACTAGTTATAATCTTTTTATATATTTTAGATCTAACCTGATTACACTATTTCAAATTTCTAAGATTTGAAAATATTAGAAAATTGTGATTTATTAAATTAGTATCTTCGATACATAAAATAAATATACTTAAACCTACTTACTTACCAAGCTAAAAACATATTGAAAATTCACATTGAATAGAGCTTTTAAGAAAGTGAGTATTTGATAATGGAAGAATTTATTCATTTAATGCATAAGAAAAAGGACTAAGCCTATAAACTATGTAATAATTCGTTAGATATGTCATTTTCATATAGGCGTTTTTTTCAAGACGTGATCATGAAAATGATGCATGAAAACACGCTACGGCTGAATAAACGTACGTGTTTTTTATGTCCGCTTAGATTGGGCGTTTTTAAACTATAATTGGTACCTACCTATTTGCTATCAATTTTTGGCATACTTAAAAAACAGAAATCATTGCAAACCCTCGCAAAATGCTAATGAAATCAATCAAATTAGAATCTCTCCTGACGTTTGAAGTACGTGGACACCTTTTTTGCATAGGACTCAGTATGCATGTTACCTAGCTACGTAATTAACTATAACTTTGGCGCCTTCAATTATGAATGTTCGAATTCAAAAGCCGAAACTCTGCTGCCTATTCCGAATGCGTCTATGCTCCAATTAGGCCCCATTCGTACTGGTTAATTTGTGAATTAGGCGAATCCCTTCGATTCGAATTCATAGATTTACGGGTTTTAGAAACATTGGACAATTTCTAAAAGGAATTTAAAATAGTTGGATGTCGCTTTTGATTAAGAAATTAAATATTTGCTGATATGTTCCTAAATGAAATCAGCATAATTAATTATTCAAAGTGATATAGTAATTGCTCATATAAATAGTGATTATTAAAGGAAAATATAGCTCAGTGCCATGATAAATAAATCCTATTAAGTAGATAAATAAATTGCCATCTTGTTTTATATGCTAATAAACGGTACGCAAAGAAAGTTTTTATTCTGCATGTAATATTCATAATTATTAATAATACTTTATCGGTTAATATAGTTTATACATTTCTCAAATAATTTCAAGTAAGATTACGAAAATAAATAGACATTTTGTAAAGAATGATTAAAGATTCAAAACATCTATCGGATGTTCAGTCAAACGTAAAAACCCTATTTTCTCTGAAAATACATTTCATGTCACTAACTAATTAGTGTTTATCTATCATAATATGTTTGACTAGGTTACGTACACTAGATAGAGCGCATACCTTCGCCATCGCTTACAAATGACCTTGACCATCAAATGATACTTGAGTTATGAATGACCTTTCCCTAGACCTTTCACCCGTTCGCTCCCTAAATTTAAGAAACTGCTAACTGGGTAGTAACCACTTGTCCCACCAAGTTTCATGCAATAAGGTTCAATACTTGATTTTTGAGTTACAAAGGACATTGACCTTGACCTTTGACCGGATAGCTCTCAAAATTCTACCCGATGGTTCCTGGTCATTGACCAATCGTTTCATCAAATTTCAGGCAATTTGGTTGAATTCTTTTGTGCGAAGGTACCTAATTATTTCATATGAAAATTGGACACAGCCTCTTAAAGTAGAGTACCTGCCCCTTTTTAATAATCTTGATCAAAACGTACTTGATGTATATCTTCAATTAAACCATAATTTTTTTTTGTAATAAGAGCCTTGAACTAAAACTAAAGACAAAAAATATCGCCATTTTTCGATATTCAAATCATCAAAATATTTTCCAGACCATTTAGATCTTTTATACTAATTATTTATTTTCAGTGTACTATATTCAATAAAAAAGTCACTGTGATGATTTTCTTCCTAATTATCTAACATTTGTTAAATTGAACTAATATTGATATTATTGAAAACCCGTTATTTTTAACGGGAAGTGCAGTATAGTAGATAATAATAGGCTTCAAGTATTGTCTTGATGAGGAAATAATATTCAGATTTTAGAAAGCCATTCAACAGGTTGGGTAAGTTTCGAATTATCGGTCAGTTCTACATCTTCGGTCATTTAAAAAAAAATCTATAATTATTATTCACATTTTATAACTCGTTATTTGAAGTAGTATCCATGATACCTGCAGGTATCATGGATACGATTTAAAATAAAACAATCATAAATACCAATTAAAATAAAAGTTAAATAATTATTATTATAGATTATTTCTTACATGATCGAAAACATGGAACTGTCCGATAACTCGGAACTTACCCTACTCTCCTTCTGATAGCATATATTAATATTGTGATATTTATATATAAGTCTAATGCCCACAGCTTATTACTTAGAACATTTTTTCTGGAAGGATTATACACCCACTCACCGGTAAAATATATATACTAAATATCTTCTTCGGGGATTTAAATGTATTTAAAAAGAGAGATGCTTATTTATTTATTTTAAAAAGAAAGTTGCTTACCTGATGTGATCATTTTTAGGAGACCTGAATATATATAAATATTTAATTTGTAAAACTGATATAGAAAGAATTTTCTTTTTTTAAATTATACCTACAATCGAAAATTTCAGATATTTGTACCTACATATAAAATGAACACATTTCTTGTATTAATCATAACTCCTGTTCAATTTAAGATATTTAATATCTGTTTGTTTCATATTATAAGAAATAATGTTTTTTTATTCATATATAATTTTGATGAAAATTTACATAGTAATGAATGCACAGTAAGCAATTGAATGAATAGGAGTAGAACATGCTCTGTGACAAGCAATAACATTTTCGATTTTTTTTTGTATTTGTATTTCTTTTTTTCTAAGAATGGAACAACAATTATAACAATAGAACCGTAAATGAACCTAATAAATAACAAAATAAATAGGTAGGAATCAATTATTAAATCATTCTCCATACTGTTAATTCTTTCTCTATCCGTTGTCGTAGTTTTGGCAAGGTAGGATGTGGCGTTTTAAATACCAGACTCTTGACCGTGGCCGGAAATTTCAGTCTGTAAAATTCGGACTCGGAACATTCGGTCTCGGAACATTCGGTCTCGGAATGAATTAAGAATATTTTGAAACCCCCAAAATAATGACCGTTTTGTAGTTTGTTGTATCCCTATAGTTTGTTGTACTGCATACTTCATGATTGTTTAATTACATGGCAGGAGGTTCGTATACCTGAGACCATAATTTCCGCTCGAATCTCATATTAAATAAATGTCAAAATTACTAATATTACGTATCATTTTACAACGGTTAATGATGTTATCCGCTTTTAATAAATAAACTACACATTTCAGTTCTCATAATTTCAATTTTTTCAATTACTGCTCTTTAATAAAATTATTAAAATACGAGACCGAATTTCCCAAACTATGTTTTGACTATTATTTTTGTTAATTTTAAGTGTTTTACTGTTTTACTGTTTTACTGTTTTACTGTTTTACTGTTTTACTGTTTTACTGTTTTACTGTTTTACTGTTTTACTGTTTTACTGTTTTACTGTTTTACTGTTTTACTGTTTTACTGTTTTACTGTTTTACTGTTAGAATTATGGTTCCGTTCTTCGAAAAATGGAAATTTAGACATCAAATGTTATTTCAGTAATTGCTAGTCACAGAGCATGTTCTACTCCTGTTCATTCAACTGCTTACTGTGCATTTTCACCAAAATTGTATATGAATAAAGAAACAATATATTCCATAATATGAAACAAACAGACTATATATATCTTAATTTGAACCGGAGTTATTTTTAATGCAAAATATATACATATATATATATATATATTAATGGTATATTATTCTATTAACTTGTAAAAAAATATGTTTAAATTTTACACATGAAAAATCATTGTACTTGAAAGTTAAACTCTACCTTTATATAATTTTTGATCATTTTATGATAATTAGGGCAAGTTTCGAGTTATCGGACAGTTCCATATTTTCGATCATCTAAGTAAAAAGTATATATTAACGAGTTACATGATAATAATTATATAGTTTTTCTTATATGATCGAAAATGTGAAACCGTCCGATAACTCGTTTTTTACCTTACCTAAAAATTACGACTCTAATTGCCTCGGAGCTAAAATTAGCATGGTAGCTAATTTTTATCTCATATACATAATTATATATAATGTTTTAACTTACTTTTTCAAATTTTAATTCTTTCGCCTTGAATCATTCTAGTATTCACAGTGAAAGTCTTTATAGTTCTTCTTGCTGTTTTTTTAGTCTGCTTATATTGTATTCCAGAGCCACCTAGCGGCCAGTCTTGCAATCTCCAGAACCTAGTTTTTCACCAATTATTACGTTTTATATATTTATAAAGCTCTAATTAATTACTTTAACATCTTCATCATGCAATTCATTAAGAATTTTTGCATAATGGTAGGAAAAAGAAACTTTTTTGAAAGTTTAAACACGTTTTTGAAATAAAAACTTTCAGTTCCAGAGGAGAGTTTCCAGAATCATTCTTATTTCTGTTCAGTGCAGGCTTAGAGAATCTGGTACTATTGTACCAGATTTGGTACATTTACTCTCTCATTTTCCTCAAAGGTACCAGATTGGTACTTTTTCTCTCTCTAATTACCACATTTTTCAAGAATATTTTCACTGTTGACGAACGTAAAGTCGAAAAAACGTTTGATTTCAAAGGAAATTAGAGTTATTTTGGTACTTCTGTGTCAAATCTGGTACTTTTATAGTGGCTCATCTGGTACTATCAGCAAAATACGTTTGGTAACCCTGGGTCAGTCTCATTGAAGCTGTTACTGCGTGAGGTCTGTGCCAAATTCTGTCGCTAGTTTCGCAAGTCGGACTTGCCAATCACTTGAAACGTGTTTTTTTATTCACTTCCATATACTTATAAACTGATTTTATTTAGTTTATTCACAAAAGGGAACACAGAGTGAACGTACTTAATGTTTAATACCTTTTAATCAAGTGAAAGGCATTTAAATTGTGAGTGTGATTATATAATTGAAAGATGTCCATTGAAATTAAAGTTTCTAACCAATACTCTGTTATACCGTAATTACGCTACCTAACTCTATTAACTATTAGTGCCTAACTAGTAATAAAGAAACTGAGTGAAGTGTTATTGGTTTAAAGTTTTAAATAATCATGATAAACGGACACACTGATTATAATTAAGGTGAGTAAAATGATTATAAATTAAACCTTGGGAGTATTATTGTTTTTAATTTAATTTTAATTACTATTTCCTATTAAAATTATATCATTGAAATATATTCATAAATATTTACTATGATTATTTGCTTTAATTTATTTATTGATAGGGTAAGTTCCAAGTTAGCAGACGGTTCCACATTTTCGATTAGGTATATGAGAAAAAATTACATTATAATTATTCGTAAACTTTTTATTGTACTTTTTTATATGATTGAAAATGTGGCACCGTCCGGTAACTTGGAACTTACCCTACCTACCTAATTATGTTTAATTTAAATGTATCTAAAAAAAATTATGTGTACACTTTTTGTGCAATAAAAATCAATAAAATAATGATTAATTTTTTCCACAATTTTTTAAAATTAAAATTCATCTAATAACTATAGATTTCCAAACCTGCTGAATAACTGTAACAGATAAATCATGAATAAGGTCAAGATAATTGCTAGTAACTTTTTATTTATCCAATGTCACATATACACATAGAAATGACATTGCGTTATATTATTATTACTAGTGTACTTTCCCGTTAAAAATAACGGGTCATCATCAATACCAATTTATTACCTGTTATTAGGTTACTTTTAGTGAATTCGAATAAAATAAAATTTTCTGCATAGTCTAATCAATTTTATAGATAAAAAACATTTAAAAATTGAATAAAAACAGGGAAATTTAAATATCACGTCAATATATTCCCGTGCGTATCATAATTTTTACTTTGCCTGAAAAGTTCAATTCAGAACTTCATATAGGCTTGAATGAATGTATTATTCTTTTTTTGTTCAATAAAGTTTATTATTGTTATTATTATTATTATAGTTACATTCTTCATGTTTAATACACGTAGTGTAAAAGCGGACACCAAATAAATAAATAAACTCACGACGGGTATTATTAGTATAGATATTTTTCTGTTTTCTTGTTTTGACATCAGATTTCGTTGTGCCTAAATGGCCGAAATCCCTGAGCTCCAAAGGATTCAGATGATTCGTCATATTTTTCCCCCTTGCCGCAATATTTCACCGCCTTTCACAAAATCCGAGCGGTTCTTGTCGCTCGGTTTTTTTTGTGTTGCGGCTAACTCTAGAGTAAATAATTTGTTGTTCCGTTGTAACTTGCGATGTCAGACGGAAAATTTGTACGATCGTCAATAATTGTCGATTACGGTGAATCTTGTATTTAATGAAAAACAACGAAATAAGTATTGTAAATAATAAAAACTGTATTAAATAGAAATGACGAAAAAAATTAATTTACAAAAATGTACTTGTAAATTTTTTTTATAAAAAAATTAATGTAAAAAAAAAATGAAAAAAAATTGATTATGACTTTTTAAGTTTATAATTAAAAGTTTATTAATATATATACTAATATACTTAATAATTAAATCTGTATTAAGTTAATTATATATAATAATATTAAATGTGCATTTAAATCTAAAACTTAAAAGTACTGTTTTTTTTATCTTTTGTATTAGTTAATCTTTTTAAAATATTAAAAATCTCTTTGTTAATTTCGCTAATTTGACTCCAAATCACTGAGTTAAAAGTGAACTCTGTGGTGACCTGACCTTTGACCTCTTACGTCACTGAGGTCACTGAAATGAGGTCAACAAAATGTGATAATATTTTATATTTTGTGTTAATAAATATAATTAGGAATTACAGTACATTATATACAGTTATTTAAAACCGGTTAATTTATATTTTATTTTTATTCCACATGTTAGTTAAATAATGAAACTGTGTCGCTAAATTTTAAATTTATTTAATTTAAATAGCTACTGATTATAATTATTATAATTAATAAGGATTAATATCAGGATTAATAGTTTTATATTTGTTCTGAAGATTAATAGATTTACGTTATTAATGAGGATTATCAAAATCAATTTATTATAAGGATTATTATTTATTATCACTACCAATTTTATAAGGATTAATCTGATTAATAATTTTTTAATATGATTAATAATTTTTTAATAATATTAATATCATGATTTTTATAAAGATAATATCATATTTTTTGAAAAATAAATAACTTTATTTGTTAAAAAGATTTATATCAAAATTTTAATAAATAGGACAAGTTACAAATTATCGGTCAGTACTACATCTTCGGTCATACAAGATAAAACGATATAAAAATTAATATTATTACTCAGTTCTATCTAATAATAATAATTTTTATATTGTTTTTTCTTATATGACCGAAGATGTAGTACTGACCGATATTTCGTAACTGACCCTATTAATATAAATATTTTCCTTAGGATTTCCGCTGTTTAGATTCATGTTTTAAATTCACGTGGCCAAGTGATAATCGCGTGACTGTTAGAAATAGCGTCTGCAGTTCAGAATTACTCTAATGTAGGTCAATGTGCGAATATATATGTATATTTTATACACTATAGTGTATAGTGTCAGATAAATATAGCCAGTGTAGCTAGATAAAAGAGTGTCAGATAAAAGTAAATAGGTTTCCATTACCAGAGAAAATTGTGAATTTGCTATTAATGATTATTTTTGTATTATAGGTTTTGTATATTGAGAGTAAATGTGAAATAACTGTAATATAGTAAAAAATTAATAGAGTAGCTTTTCTGCATCCATGAGCATTGTCACTGACTGAAGGTGCGGACTTTGTTCATTGAGCCACTTTCCTTTCTGACTGCTTCTTCCAGTCCCTTGTATTTAATTTCCTTTTGACGTCAGCGATATGGCCTTTGGTTCCGAAGCAGATATTAACCCATTATTTAATTGATTAAATTAATTAAATAATATTCAATGCAGTGTTTCACAGTAAGTTCCTGTTTTCAAATAGCAAAATTTAAATAAAGTATAAAACAACCTATAAAATTTCTAAATAAAATGTATATACTTTCTTTTATTTTAACTGAGAGCTAATTATGTAACTTTGATATGTGAAATATACTTCATTCTCCACAAGTGTATACAGTAAATAATCCTGTACGTAACAATACGTGCTGTTACCATGGTAACGGCCGGTGATGATGCCAAATTGCTATTTTAAATGCTATTTTGGTGTATTAGTTACGAATTAGTAGACAGTTCCATATTCTCGGTCATATATGAAGAAATATATAATTAATTATTATATATCGTTATTTTATTAATAATACATTTTTTCTGATATGATCGAAGATGTGGAACTGTCCAGTAACTTGTAACTTGAGTTCTTAACGTATTTTGTAGTGGATTAATGTTTGCTATTTTTTTCTAGTTAAAATATAATTTTTATTGTTTGGTACTAGTTATCTAATGAAGTGATTTGTTGTTTGAACAACGGTAACTAATTAAAATGGTATTTAAACTTATTTGATGGTTTGATAGTTCTATTTATTTCATAATTAGCTTGCTAATTAAATTTAAGCTGTAGCACATTATTCCCATTATTTTGCAATAAGTATATTACTACCTTCGCAATCTTGCGGAAAGTTATATTTTCATCGGCATTTATTTATTTATTTATTTATCATCTTGTTATTCGCTTGACTGAAAAAGTGTTCAACTAAATTGCCTGAAATTTGGTGAAACGATTGGTCCATGACCAGTGAATGTCCTGGTAGAATTTTGGGAGTGACTTGGTCAAAGGTCAAGGTCACGGTTATTTATAACTCAAAAATTATTGTACCATATTGCATGAAACTTGATGGAACGATTGGTCAATATGCAGGAACCATTTTGATAGATTTTGGGAGTGATTGGGTCAAAGGTCAAATATCAAGGTCAAGGTCATTTGTAACTCAAAAAGTATTCAACCAAATTGTCTGAAATTTGATGGTACAATTGGTCAATGACCAGGAACGATCTGGTAGAATTTTGGAAGCGATCCGGTCAAAGGCCAAGGAAATTTATAACTCAAAAAGTATTGAACCATATTGCATGAAACTTGGTGGGACGATTGGTTATTATCCAGTTAGCAGTTTCCTTAATTTCGGGAGAGAACGGGTCAAAGCGGAGGCGAAGGTATGCGATCTACCGAGTGCACATAATCTAGTTATACATATAATTAGTCAAATTACTTGAAATAAACTTTAATTAGTAGCCTGGTTTAATTATTCTAAATTCTAGAAAGGGAAATTTGAAATTTTAGTCTTGAGTGGTAAAAAATTATAATTTTGTTAAATCTTGTTTTTCTCTTTCTGACACAAACTGAAGTTTGTTTTTCTTCAGTAATAAGCTTATACGATCGAAAGAGAATTCTAACGGTATAGTAGACTATCTATAGTGAATGTAGAGTCCTGAGTAAAGCAATACCCTGTATAGTGAACTAATTTTTTTTAGTTTGTCATGAATGGCCATCATTTTATCATATCTAATGGCAATCAGTTCACTATAACTAATGGCCATCAGTTCACTATAACTAATGGCCATCAGTTTACTATAACTAATGGCCATCAGTTTACTATAACTAATGGCCATCAGTTCACTATAACTAATGGCCATCAGTTTACTATAACTAATGGCCATCAGTTTACTATAACTAATGGCCATCAGTTTACTATAACTAATGGCCATCAGTTTACTATAACTAATGGCCATCAGTTTACTATAACTAATGGCCATCAGTTCACTATAACTAATGGCCATCAGTTTACTATAACTAATGGCCATCAGTTTACTATAACTAATGGCCATCAGTTCACTATAACTAATGGCCATCAGTTTACTATAACTAATGGCCATCAGTTTACTATAACTAATGGCCATCAGTTTACTATAACTAATGGCCATCAGTTTACTATAACTAATGGCCATCAGTTTACTATAACTAATGGCCATCAGTTTACTATAACTAATGGCCATCAGTTTACTATAACTAATGGCCATCAGTTTACTATAACTAATGGCCATCAGTTCACTATAACTAATGGCCATCAGTTTACTATAACTAATGGCCATCAGTTCACTATAACTAATGGCCATCAGTTTACTATAACTAATGGCCATCAGTTCACTATAACTAATGGCCATCAGTTTACTATAACTAATGGCCATCAGTTCACTATAACTAATGGCCATCAGTTTACTATAACTAATGGCCATCAGTTTACTATAACTAATGGCCATCATTTTACTATAACTAATGGCCATCAGTTTACTATAACTAATGGCCATCAGTTTACTATAACTAATGGCCATCATTTTACTATAACTAATGGCCATCAGTTTACTATAACTAATGGCCATCATTTTACTATAACTAATGGCCATCAGTTCACTATAACTAATGGCCATCAGTTTACTATAACTAATGGCCATCAGTTCACTATAACTAATGGCCATCAGTTTACTATAACTAATGGCCATCAGTTTACTATAACTAATGGCCATCAGTTCACTATAACTAATGGCCATTAGTTCACTATAACTAATGGCCATCAGTTCACTATAACTAATGGCCATCAGTTCACTATAACTAATGGCCATCAGTTTACTATAACTAATGGCCATCAGTTTATTATAACTAATGGCCATCAGTTTACTATAACTAATGGCCATCAGTTCACTATAACTAATGGCCATCAGTTCACTATAACTAATGGCAATCAGTTTACTATAACTAATGGCCATCAGTTTACTATAACTAGTGGCCATCAGTTTACTATAACTAATGGCCATTTTATGACCAACTAAAGAAAATTTGTTCACTATACGGGTAATTCTCTTACTCAGGACACTACGTTCACTATAAAGGAGTTCAATTATAGAGGAGTTTTACTGTAGTTTGATATACGTTATCTACAAAGAGTAGGAAACCGAATTACCGAATTTTTCCCCGACTGCACGACTTTTAGGTACCTGTGACAAATTCGCTATGGTGTCAGGTGTCCCTTATAGTATCATGTGTCCCTTATAGTATCATGTGGGTGTTGCGTCTTGTTCATTCATTTCTGTATTTTTGGAAGAGAATAATACTAATACTCATAAATTAAATAAAATAGTGTTGATAATTCATTAGCCCTTATTTGTATTAATATTTATCAATAGATTGAAATATAACATTGATAATTTATTAGCCCTATATTCATATTCAAGTTCAAATTTATTTTTTATAATTTGTTTGTCACTTTTTTTATAATGATGTTTAGTGAAATAACTATTTTCCATTTAATTCACTTTGAATTATTTTAATCCGTTAATTCCTCTCTATTTTCCACTCAGTTGTAAATTCAATTAGACTTATGAAAAATCTAACACATTTTACTACTAAACTGTCCAAGACAGAACCAATTAATTCTCAGGAATATAGAACCGAAAAGAAAGGAACAAGTTGGTTAATAACTCACATATATCAACCTTCATCCTCGCATTAATTCTTTAATCATCTTTTCCTTCAAAAAACCAAATCTCGACCAAATAACTTCTGTGAAAAATCCCCACCGAAATCATTCAATCGGATGCGTTTTTCTGAATAGAGCCATTAGTTAAATGTGCCTAAAGTTGTTCTATAGCTGTATATTTGTATATAGAAGAGATTTAATTTTGTGTAGGATGCAACGAGTTGTTATTTTTGCAATTTATATACTGAATAGACAATGAGCTTCTATACTATACTGTAGCCATATATTATACTATACTATTATACTGTATACTATAGCCATATTCGTCCATCGCAATTTATACAGAGTTATACACTCTTAAGAATGTGCTGCGCGTTTTCTAACCCCTTTAACATCTTAATGCCGACCGTGCGTTGATACCTTTATTTTATTTATTTCGAAATAAAATTTGTGTATCAGTGGGCCATTAAACAATGATGAAGTGTGCAGCACAACAAACTAGCGGATACAACTAACAACATAACGGCCATTTATGTCGATAGTTCCAAAATGATCTTCATTTATTTCTAGTCATCTTTGTTGAGCTTTTCAAAGTAATCTTCCTATTTATATATAAATGAGGAGTA
Source organism: Caprella mutica (assembly GCA_947561585.1). Taxonomy (NCBI): domain Eukaryota; kingdom Metazoa; phylum Arthropoda; class Malacostraca; order Amphipoda; family Caprellidae; genus Caprella; species Caprella mutica. The sequence goes on along the minus strand of CANNZV010001413.1, from coordinate 159,887 downwards.
CTTTGAAACTTTGGGAGAAGTAGATTGGAGATGTTTTAAGGGCCGTACACACGTAGGGTTTTTAAGTCTTTCCAACTTTGCGTGTGTACGGCCCCTTTAGAGTGAGTGAGTGAACTTAGGGATTTATTCTCGGGCGTAAAAGGTCTCGCTTCCATCTCGTCAAATGGACTCATTACAGCAAATGTCTGACAACTTAAGTCCTTACAATAATTCGGGGCACATCTCCCTCCCCCCTGACATTTGGATTGAGGGGTAGGGGGGGGGGGAGGGAGAATGTGTGAGGGGAAATGATGGGGTATAATTGGGATTAGAAACCTCATGGGGCTCTATCCTGAAGCTGTCTGTGGTGAATGTGAATGGAAGAGAAAAGAGAAGGGATGGCGTGCATTAAGCCCCGAACTGTTGTAATTTTTATTTTTATTTTATGCCATGTTTATCATTTTTTAACGCTACTTGCAGTTTTAGAGTATAGCGCTAGGGTTATGCTCTTTAACTACGAGGTCTTCGATTTTAGTGTTATAACGTAGGCTATAAGGCTTCATTTACTATCACCTCTTCATTTTCCTCTTCCATCCGTGAGTGCAGCCACCGGTGCTGGTGTCTCTTTTCGTCACATTCCTTGGTAAGTGACTGCATTCACAGAGAAGATTTTCTGCTTCCATGAGCATTGTTACCGACTGTCACTTTCCTCTCTGACCGCTTCTTCCAGTCCATTGTATTTAATTTCCTTTTGACTTCAGCGATATGACTTTTGGTTCCGAAGCAGACGTTAAACTTCCCTGTCTATCAATATTTACAATATGGTGAATTTTATAAAAAAAAAAAATTCTTCGATTTCAACCGTAAATGGCTTTATATTAAATTAACTCCTTCTAATCTATATCTTGAATGATTAGTTCCTTTGATCCAAATGCTATATATACATTTATCAGTTGTCGAATTAATGTGTGATGCATTTAGTCGTCTCCTGTTTGTGTTTAATGAATTACCTGACAAGGAGTCTCTGGAGGATAGGCTGCATCAGCTATGCAAGATCCACTGCATAAAGTAATGGGACATTTCGAAAGCTACATTTCACTCAGCGGTTTTCGTTACTCTGCTTCGAAATAAGGGATTTCAGGGCCTAAATTTCACTCACTGGCTTTCGTTTCTCTACTTCGAAATAAGGGATTTCAGGGCCTAAATTTCACTCACTGGCTTTCGTTTCTCTACTTCGAAATAAGGGATTTCGGAGCCTAAATTTTACTCACTGGCTTTCGTTTCTCTACTTCGAAATAAGGGATTTCGGAGCCTAAATTTTACTCACTGGCTTTCGTTTCTCTACTTCGAAATAAGGGATTTCAGGGCCTAAATTTCACTCACTGACTTTCGTTTTTCTACTTCGAAATAAGGGATTTCAGGGCAAAAATTTCACTCACTGGCTTTCGTTTCTCTACTTCGAAATAAGGGATTTCAGGGCCTAAATTTCACTCACTGGCTTTCGTTTCTCTACTTCGAAATAAGGGATTTCAGGGCAAAAATTTCACTCACTGGCTTTCGTTTCTCTACTTCGAAATAAGGGATTTCGGAGCCTAAATTTCACTCACTGGCTTTCGTTTCTCTACTTCGAATATGTGATTTCAGGGCCTAAATTTCACTCACTGACTTTCGTTTCTCTACTTCGAAATAAGGGATTTCAGGGCCTAAATTTCACTCACTGACTTTCGTTTCTCTACTTCAAAATAAGGGATTTCAGGGCCTAAATTTCACTCACTGACTTTCGTTTCTCTACTTCGAAATAAGGGATTTCAGGGCCTAAATTTCACTCACTGACTTTCGTTTCTCTACTTCGAAATAAGGGATTTCAGGGCAAAAATTTCACTCACTGGCTTTCGTTTCTCTACTTCGAAATAAGGGATTTCGGAGCCTAAATTTCACTCACTGGCTTTCGTTTCTCTACTTCGAATATGTGATTTCAGGGCCTAAATTTCACTCACTGGCTTTCGTTTCTCTACTTCGAAATAAGGGATTTCAGGGCCTAAATTTCACTCACTGACTTTCGTTTCTCTACTTCAAAATAAGGGATTTCAGGGCCTAAATTTCACTCACTGGCTTTCGTTTCTCTACTTCAATATAAGGGATTTCAGGGCCTAAATTTCACTCACTGACTTTCGTTTCTCTACTTCGAAATAAGGGATTTCAGGGCCTAAATTTCACTCACTGACTTTCGTTTCTCTACTTCAATATAAGGGATTTCAGGGCCTAAATTTCACTCACTGACTTTCGTTTCTCTACTTCGAAATAAGGGATTTCAGGGCCTAAATTTCACTCACTGGTTTTCGTTTCTCTACTTCGAAATAAGGGATTTCAGGGCCTAAATTTCACTCACTGGTTTTCGTTTCTCTACTTCGAAATAAGGGATTTCAGGGCCTAAATTTCACTCACTGGTTTTCGTTTCTCTACTTCGAAATAAGGGATTTCAGGGCCTAAATTTCACTCACTGGTTTTCGTTTCTCTACTTCGAAATAAGGGATTTCAGGGCTTAAATTTCACTCAGTGGTTTTCGTTTCTCTCCTTCGAAATAAGGGATTTCAGGGCCTAAATTTCACTCACTGGCTTTCGTTTCTCTACTTCAATATAAGGGATTTCAGGGCCTAAATTTCACTCACTGGTTTTCGTTTCTCTACTTCGAAATAAGGGATTTCAGGGCTTAAATTTCACTCACTGGCTTTCGTTTCCCTCCTTCAATTTTGTGGTGAGAGAAATCTGAAAGAATATTTTTGTCAGTTTAGTAATTACGTATTTCCAAAAAGCAACTTTGCTTGTTAATGCTTGTAGATACTTTTAAATGGGACCTAATTTGGTACTCAGTTACTTTTCACTCTGATGGTACTTATGGTCCCTGTGAAAGAAGTGTGGTTGTCGGGGTTGTTGAACAAGCTGGGGTGCACACTGGACATGATTTCCTACTGAAAATTTGTTTCAAAACTGTAGTACACGGGAGCTTTGTGTTGAAAAGTAATCCTTGTTGTCGTATGTCTTTACTGTAGCTACTGGCAGCATATTCTTTTTACAGTCATATTCTTTTTACAGTCATATTCTTTTTACAGTCATATTCTTTTTACAGTCATATTCTTTTTACAGTCATATTCTTTTTACAGTCATATTCTTTTTACAGTCATATTCTTTTTACAGTCATATTCTTTTTACAGTCATATTCTTTTTACAGTCATATTCTTTTTACAGTCATATTCTTTTTACAGTCATATTCTTCTTACAGTCATATTCTTCTTACAGTCATATTCTTTTTACAGTCATATTCTTTTTACAGTCATATTCTTTTTACAGTCATATTCTTTTTAGTCATATTCTTTTTACAGTCATATTCTTTTTACAGTCATATTCTTTTTACAGTCATATTCTTTTTAGTTATTTTCTTATTACAGTCATATTCTTTTTAGTTATTTTCTTATTACAGTCATATTCTTTTTAGTCATATTCTTTTTACAGTCATATTCTTTTTAGTCATATTCTTTTTACAGTCATATTCTTCTTACAGTCATATTCTTTTTACAGTCATATTCTTTTTACAGTCATATTCTTTTTACAGTCATATTCTTTTTAGTCATATTCTTTTTACAGTCATATTCTTTTTACAGTCATATTCTTTTTACAGTCATATTCTTTTAGTCATATTCTTTTTACAGTCATATTCTTTTTAGTCATATTCTTTTTACAGTCATATTCTTTTTACAGTCATATTCTTTTTAGTCATATTCTTTTTACAGTTATTTTCTTTTTACAGTCATATTCTTTTTACAGTCATATTCTTTTTACAGTCATATTCTTTTTACAGTCATATTCTTTTAGTCATATTCTTTTTACAGTCATATTCTTTTTAGTCATATTCTTTTTACAGTCATATTCTTTTTACAGTCATATTCTTTTTACAGTCATATTCTTTTTACAGTCATATTCTTTTTACAGTCATATTCTTTTTACAGTCATATTCTTTTTAGTCATATTCTTTTTACAGTTATTTTCTTTTTACAGTTTTGGTATCGAAATGATAATTTAGCTGTGAATTTCAAACTAAGTTTTTATTGGTGCAGTAGAACTCCTCTATAATGAACTCCTGTATAGTGAATGTAGTGTCCTAAGTAAGGAAGTATCCTGTATAGTAACCAAATTTTCTTTATTTGCCGTAAAATGGCCATCAGTTTTCTAAAACCGATGGCCATTTATGGCAGACTAAAGAAAATTTATTCACTATAGAGGCTACTATCTTACTCAGGACACTACATTCACTATAGAGGATTTATATTATAGAGGAGTTCTACTGTACTTTTCACCATCATTTCAACTTTGTCTTTTTATGTCAGCAACATTCAGTCAATTTAAGACGATCGCTCGCTCTACATTTCTTTTTAGTCATGACATCTTTTTTGAAGATGATGATCACAGAAGCCCTCATCTTCTAAGTGATTACAACGTCTAACATGTCCTCTAACATCCCAAAGAAATGACATGGATCTAAAAGGACTTCAAAGGAGGACTTTCTGAAGTGAAAGTAAACAAAGTATCCATCTGAGAAATAGAGTGAACATTGTGGAGTCGTGAAAAGGGAACTCGACTTAGGACTTATTTCTAATGGCCTCTACTCCTCCTATTCTGCGGAAATTTTACCAAAATGCGGTTAAAACTTATTTTCATTGTGTGATTTATTTTCATTGTTTAAAATAAAATAATAATCTGTTATTAAAATTGTTATTATGTACTTTTTTTCATATGATCGAATATGTGGAATCGTCCAATAATTCAGAGCTTGCATTAGGTAGGTACCTACCACTAACTCATGCGTGGAATTTCAACTTTGGAATTAAATACCTGTACCATTCGTATAATTTTAAAGTGATAGTTAATATTAACTGGCTAAAATTATAATGACTTATATTTAAATGAAAGGATACAGAAATGTAAATTTGTTTATTTTTCTGAATTTGATAATGGAAAACAAAGAATTTTTTTTTTAATATTCTAAAAAACCTTTTTTTTTTTGAATTTTATGAAAATGAAGTCGTTTTTTTAATTTCAAGAAAGAAAAGAATTTTTCTTGTAGAAAAGTAGATTTTTCTTAAGACTATTAATTAATGAATTCTCCAAAACTTTGGAAACAATTGTAAATAAAATCCAGACAACATTAGAAAAAGTTTGAGATAAATCCTGAGATTACGATATTTTGCCGATGTGGAAGATTACGATATTCTGCCGATGTGGAAGATTACGATATTCTGCCGATGTGGAAGATTACGATATTTTGCCGATGTGGAAGATTACGATATTCTGCCGATGTGGAAGATTACGATATTTTGCCGATGTGGAAGATTACGATATTCTGCCGATGTGGAAGATTACGATATTCTGCCGATGTGGAAGATTACGATATTTTGCCGATGTGGAAGATTACGATATTCTGCCGATGTGGAAGATTACGATATTTTGCCGATGTGGAAGATTACGATATTTTGCCGATGTGGAAGATTACGATATTTTGCCGATGTGGAAGATTACGATATTTTGCCGATGTGGAAGATTACGATATTTTGCCGATGTGGAAGATTACGATATTCTACTATCGGGAATTATTTTTTGTATGATGATAATCATGTATCTAAGTTATATTTCCATTTCATTTATCTTTGTAGCTTCTCCATAATGAATATCAATCCGAAATATAATATGTGAGTATAAATTAATTAATTTTTGATGCCTTTGGTTCCGAAGCAGACGTTGAACCCCTACTAAAAAAAAAAAAAAATATTATTATATATATATATATATATATATGTAGACTTACTCTTCTACAAGAACAACAAATATACAAATTCATCTGAATGAAGATATTTAAAAAAGTTTATCAATAAGACCTATATTAATCAAAAACAGGGTTACTATGTTTCACTAAAAAAGCGGGTCAAAATGACCTACATTTGGTCAAAAAAGTGGGTCAATGTGACCCTGTCCACATAGTTTCTTTCAAATCATACAGGTCATTCACCACTCGCTGTTGTTCAAATTGAACCACTTTAATTTGACGGCATATCATCAGCTCGATGTATTTTCCTGCAGAGGACATGTGAGAGTATTATATTTGGTCTCTTTTTTTCATCTCCTGTTAGCCCACCATAATGTTGTGTGTGGGTAATAATTATCCAGTTAGATTTTTTTTTGTTAGGTAGACTCGTAGTCTTAATTTACTATCACCTCTTCATTTTCCTCTTCCATCCGTGAGTGCAGCCCCCGGTGCTTTCGTCCATTTTCTTCACATTTCTTAGTTAGTGACTGCATTCACAGAGTAGCTTTTATGCATCCATGAGCATTGTCACTGAATGTGGTAGTTGTCTTTGCTCATTGAGCCACTTTCCTTTCTGACTGCTTCTTCCAGTCCCTTATCCGTAATTTCCTTCTGACGTCAGCGATATGATCAACGTAATGGTCGAAGCGGACGTTAAACCCCTAATAAATTGAATTAAATCCAATTATGGAGAGTTTGTGGTGGTATGAAAATTAGGAATACAAAGAAATCGAATATAATACGGTTAGATGAAAATACGTATATCCAGAAATTGTAACTGTTGATTAAAATCATTGTATGTAATATATGTTACTTAGAAAAACAATTCAATTTAAGACAAATAACCTTATTATCTAGTACTTATCAACTTTAGATTCTCAGTAGCGCAAAACATGGACAATGACAGTTAAAAACTAGCTGCCTATCAACTAGGTACTACTAGTTTTTTTTAGTAAATATCTCGATATTTCGTCCTTTTACGCTTAGTGTCACCTCTATCGGTTTTGATTATTTCAGTTTTGGTTAAATCTTCTTTCATAAACGCTGAAATTAATTTCAAAATATTAGAATACTTGCTCGTAATTGATGCTATCATTTCTGAGTGAAAACGATTTAGTATCTAGACTCCTAGAGAGAGCATTGTTAGTTCGCGGCAAATCCCGATGAACTCAGTCTTGAACATTCCAAAATTCAACTGGATTTAACTTTTTTTTTGCATAATTCATATGTGCTGGTGATAAGAACAGTACTACAAACTAGCCGATATCGCAAACTACATTGCGGTTTTATTTTTCGGATGAATTTTTCGTGGACGAAATTTCCGATGACGTGTTTTCCGGTCACGAGAATGAGTCTAGGGACTAACTGGCAACTCTGTGTGTTTTTGGGGCCATTTCTCATGAAAACTTTAATTAAGGAACATTAGAAAGTGAGGAGGAGGAGGAGAGATAATGTGAGTGGTGATGAGAGTGGTGATGTGAGTGGTGATGTGAGTGGTGATGTGAGTGGTGATGTGGGTGGTGATGTGGGTGGTGATGTGAGTGGTGATGTGAGAACTGATAGAAACCAGTGTAGTTATTGTTCTCCATCTTGTTCTTTGCCCTAATATCGGCAGCAAAGTATATCTTTTCAATCTCCTGTTTTGGTTCTTTTTCTATTTTGATTTTCAATCAATTTTCAGACGAATTTAATTTCCTCGTCGACATTGAAAATGAGAGAAAAAATCTCCACTGCAAATATGTTCAGTTTGTGAACGCTAATGCTGGTAAATAGTAATAAATATTTATTTTAAAGGGAGATGCAACTGAACTATAATAAAGAAAAAGTCTGTCTGTCCGATGCTTTTGATGATTATAGAACTCCTGTATAGTGAATCATCCTGAAAAGTAGACTCCTGTATAGTGAATCATCCTGAAAAGTAGACTCCTGTATAGTGAATCATCCTGAAAAGTAGACTCCTGTATAGTGAATCATCCTGAAAAGTAGACTCCTGTATAGTGAATCATCCTGAAAAGTAGACTCCTGTATAGTGAATCATCCTGAAAAGTAGACTCCTGTATAGTGAATCGTCCTGAAAAGTAGACTCCTGTATAGTGAATCATCCTGAAAAGTAGACTCCTGTATAGTGAATCATCCTGAAAAGTAGACTCCTGTATAGTGAATCATCCTGAAAAGTAGACTCCTGTATAGTGAATCATCCTGAAAAGTAGACTCCTGTATAGTGAATCATCCTGAAAAGTAGACTCCTGTATAGTGAATCATCCTGAAAAGTAGACTCCTGTATAGTGAATCATCCTGAAAAGTAGTCTCCTGTATAGTGAATCATCCTGAAAAGTAGACTCCTGTATAGTGAATCATCCTGAAAAGTAGACTCCTGTATAGTGAATCATCCTCAAAAGTAGACTCCTGTATAGTGAATCATCCTGAAAAGTAGACTCCTGTATAGTGAATAAAAAAGTAGACAGGAGTCCTGAAAAGTAGATTCTTGTATAGTGGAGTGAACTCTCTATAGTGAATTAGTTGCAGTTCACTATAGAGGAGCTGTGTATATGAATTGATAATATGTACTTGCATTTAAATCTAATCCCATAAACCTATCACAATAATTGAATTCACAATAGGTGAACAACATGTACTATAGTAACTAGTGTGTGAATTATGTTGCTAGTTGACGTGTGAATCCTTTATTACAATATTTATTATGTTTAGAACATTTGTTAATTCACCCTAATTTATATGTAATTTTATAAAAAATGATTAAATATAAATATCGTATTTTCAGTTTCTTTTGATATAATTTTCATAAATTTATAATTTTTAGTGGCATTATTCATATTTTTGATTTTATTCAAACTAATGTTCGTACGTACGCCATTATAAACAATTAAGCATGTATATAATAGCAGTAAAATAATACTAGTGACAACACAATATAATCATTGCGTTTATACTGTTATAATGTACATGTTCATCCCCCTTATCACATTCGTAAGTAGGTATACGATGTAATGATCACATGGAATGTGAATGTGATACCTTGTATAATGAGCTTTGGTGTAAATACCGTAGACTCTAATGCCTATTGCCATGCTACAGCTTGAGACGTAATTAATGTCATTAAGATAATTTAGGCAGATATCTAATGTATGGTATTGTTTGAATGGTCTAAGCTTTAATTAGTTGTATAATATGCTAAGTTTTCATATCTTCTTAAATAATGTTAACGAGAAAAATATTCCAGGTTGAGTGTTGCCATCTCGAGTTCCTTTATTTCTTCTTTACGGAGCCGTCAAAGTTTTGATGCTGTCGTTTCGTGTCTTTTTTTACCTTTTGACTTTTCTTCTCGGAAATATGTTATATAGCAACTTTGACGCTAGTATTCTTCCCCGCGGATAAATGTTCAAGTTTTTTTGTTGATAAAACCTGAGATAGAATGTTGACTTGAGCAAATTCTATTGTAATTTTGTTTACAAATTTTTAATCATTGAGGTTTAAGCTTAAATTTCAAGTAGTTGTATATTCTGCAGCCTAAATAAAAAGCTTTTCTGCTTGAATATGAATATCTGCATTATCAGATAGTATCTGTGCAGAATAATATATTCCTCTTGTGCAGCACAAGCAAGGACAGTATAGTTTTATGCTAAGAGGCCGAATCCCTCAGAGATTTGGGCTTTCTTTCTATACGAAAGGCGTTATTATTGTACATTATCATCACCGTTATGGAATATGCTAGTGATAAGAATTTGGCAACAGCTTTTGTGTATTACCTTTATTAGACCTCTTGGCTTTTATGTAGCTAGGTAGTATTGTCATTATGGAGTGGTATCTTTAGACTAGTGGTAGGTGATTTTGTTCATTGAGCCACTTTACTTTCCGGCTGCGTCTACCAGTCCGTTTAATTTAATTTTCTTTGACGTCAGCGATATGGACTTTGGTTCCAAAGTAGATGTTAATCCTTTTACGTAATTAAATGATCATTGGTAATCGTAATTTGTTTTATGTATTATTTAGAACATAACAACCGAAAAGTACAAATTCGTGCCGGTATATGTTCAGGGTCATGTTCTCTTAAAATTCTTCAACGACGACGCACTCTTGCGATGTCTCCAATAACTTCTGTTTTTCCGGCAGTGTGAGCATAGCTGCAGAAACTCCTGCTCTGTTTTCTCTCCATATTATCCCCTCCAATAAATCTCCGGATTGTATTTTCAAGAGCATTTTGCCGTGAGTTTGTGTCTTTCCTTTACTTTTGGCGCGAAGGGTATACCTCACTTTTGGCGCGAAGGGTATACCTCACTTTTGGCGCGAAGGGTATAACTTCACTTTTGGCGCGAAGAGTATACCTCACTTGTGGCGCGAAGGGTAAACCTCACTTTTGGCGCGAAGGGTATAACTTCATTTTTGGCGCGAAAAGTATACCTCACTTTTGGCGCGAAGGGTATACCTCACTTGTGGCGCGAAGGGTATACCTCACTTCTGGCGCGAAGGGTATACCTCACTTGTGGCGCGAAGGGTAAACCTCACTTTTGGCGCGAAAAGTATACCTCACTTTTGGCGCGAAAAGTATACCTCACTTTTGGCGCGAAAAGTATACCTCACTTTTGGCACGAAGGGTATACCTCACTTTTGGCGCGAAGTGTACCTATACCTCACTTTTGGCGCGAAGTGTAGCTATATCTCACTTTTGGCGCGAAGTGTAGCTATCTCACTTTTGGCGCGAAGTGTAACTATACCTCACTTTTGGCGCGAAGGGTACCTATACCTCACTTTTGGCGCGAAGTGTATATCGTGTCAGGTGCATTTCGAAGCCTTCGAATATTTTAGTCTCACTTCCAGTTGCTTTGAGAAATGCCGAAGAGGAATACTCTCAATATTTTATTGCCTTCATAGACTCTAGAGGGAACGTACGTGTTGTTTGTTTACATGTACGTAGAAACAAAGCCAACGCTCACTGTTTGACGTCACCGATATATAGGGTCGTGTGCGGTTAAAATATTTGTTAAACAAGCCAAATTATAATACAATCTACTTATAGAATGAATAAACAAATATTTCAGCAAATATTTGCAACAGTTTTGTTCATCCAAATATAATTTGAAACAGTTTCGAAATAAGTTGCTTATAGTTTTATTACAAAATATAAAACCAGTGAATTATAAAAAGAAGAAAGACATGAATTTATAAAAAATCAAAGATGATATTTTTTTAGAATATTAGATATTAGAATCCTTCTACGTATTATAATGAACTACAACTAGGTCACTATGTAGAGATTACTTCACTATAGAGGAATCAATAGGTGCATGAAAAACTGATACATATAAAACTACACAAAATATGTCTTTCAAGAAAAATAAATCATTACACAAGGTACTTCATTTCTCAAGATTTTAGTAATCAGGTTGATTCACTATACAGGACTTCTGAAATGAATAACCTAAATACTTTGATTTGTTATCCATAAATGCATTTTATTTAGAGAAATAAGTCTATCCAATATCTTATTTTCACCCATACAATTTATTTTTCAATGAGGTATCGTATTTATTTTCCATGACAGCTATCCATCATTTTAAATGAAGGAATATACCCCGAGTTGACACAATATTGCATATTACAGCAAAAAAGTACACGAAAAGAACATATACAGTGACACTATGGAAATATATGATTTCAGTTGAAAAAAAGGTAGGTATATATTCAAGAAAAAGAATTACTGTTTGTTTTTTAATTTACTATTTTTATGGTTTCAAAAAGAATTATTAGTTAATTGATGTTTTAAATTTGAGCTGGGAACATAAATTCAATTTTTTATGTATAACCCTCAGGGGCTCTATCCTGATGCTGTCTGTGGTGAATGGAAGAGAAGAGGGATGGCGTCCCATGGGCCCCAAACTGTTGTAATTTGGATTATGTATTGTCTTTTTTTCTTTTTCTTTAAACTCTACGTACAGTTTTAGTGTATAGCGTTCTTAGCAATATTAATAATCTATAAAAATCCCCATAGTAAACTTATTCGAATTCAAACGCCATGTAATTACTATTTGCAAACAAGTCTCATTGCGATTTGAAATGCAAATAAAGTCGCAAAGCAACATGTTTGAAATGCTTTGTGCGAGTTGTTCGAAGCGAACAGTATTACTGGGATGAAGACAATACCTGTCAGATCTGCTGTTGTTTCTGCCCTGGTAGTTTTGATAGCAGATAATAAGTCAGGTTGAACTTATGTACTGGCAGACAGCTTTCAAACACTCTAATGTATATTTGCTTCTATTTCAGCTGTTGAAGGCTCCACTTAAACTGAAACATTTTTAAAAATCTATACTAATAATTTCCATCGTGTGTTTATTTATTTATTTATTTATTTGGTGTCCGCTTTTACACTACGGGTATTAAACATGAAGAATGTAACTATGATACGCACGGGAATATATTGACTTGATATTTAAATTCCCCTGTTTCTATTCCATTTTTAAATGTTTTTATCTATTAATTAATGTAAACTATGCAGAAAGTTTAATTCTAATTGAATTCATTAAAAGTAACCTAATAACGGGTAATAAATTGGTATTGATGATGACCCGTTATTTTTAACGGGAAAGTACACTAGTAGAGTATAATGTTTCATCACTTTAAAGGAAAAGTGAATCTGTGATGATTTTCTTTTGACAGTTTACTAATTTAACATTTCCAAAAAAAAAAAAAAATAAGTGAAAGATTTAGTAATTACCTTGCTATATAAACCTAGGGTAAGTATCAAGTTATCGGACAGTTCCACATTTTCGATCATATTTAATATAAAATATTTAATAAATAAAATTTATTTTTTCTCACATGATCGTAAATGCAGAACCGTACGATAACTCGGGAGCTTACCCTAAATGATAAAAGTTGCCCAAACTTTGCAAGTAACTCATTAATGATAATCTGTGTTCATTAGAGGGATTATCATAAAAATGAAACATTAATGAATTTGTTTTAAAATTAAATACAGAAAAACATTATTAGTTACTGAAATTCAGAATTTATTTATTATTATTTATTTCATTTATTATTATTTATTTCATTTATGATTATTTATTTCATTTATTATTATTTATTTCATTTATGATTATTTATTTCATTTATTATTATTTATTTCATTTATGATTATTTATTTCATTTATTATTAATTATTTCATTTATTATTATTTATTTCATTTATTATTATTTATTTCATTTATTATTATTTATTTCATTTATTATTATTTATTTCATTTATTATTATTTATTTCATTTATGATTATTTATTTCATTTATGATTATTTATTTCATTTATTATTATTTATTTCATTTATTATTATTTATTTCATTTATTATTATTTATTTCATTTATTATTATTTATTTCATTTATTATTATTTATTTCATTTATTATTAATTATTTCATTTATTATTATTTATTTCATTTATTATTATTTATTTCATTTATTATTATTTATTTCATTTATTATTATTTATTTCATTTATTATTATTTATTTCATTTAATATTATTTATTTCATTTAATATTATTTATTTCATTTATTATTATTTATTTCATTTATTATTATTTATTTCATTTAATATTATTTATTTCATTTAATATTATTTATTTCATTTAATATTATTTATTTCATTTATGATTATTTATTTCATTTATTATTAATTATTTCATTTATTATTATTTATTTCATTTATTATTATTTATTTCATTTATTATTATTTATTTCATTTAATATTATTTATTTCATTTAATATTATTTATTTCATTTATGATTATTTATTTCATTTATGATTATTTATTTCATTTAATATTATTTGTTTCATCTATGATTATTTATTTCATTTATGATTATTTATTTCATCTATGATTATTTACTTCATTTTTGATTATATATGATATCCATATTTCATTCATTTTATTACTCATTAATTACGATTAAAATATAACATCATCACATATCCCATTAAAATTATTATTCATTAATATTTCCCCCTCGTATTACCATTAAAACTTTATCAGCTAATTTTCATCTTTTAAAGAAGATCCAGACGATGGAATTAGTTAATTTTGGTCTACAGATTTATAATTAATAGTTAATTTAATCAAAAAGATTCTTTGTCTAATTTCAATCGTTATCTTTAAAAACAATTTTAAAGTATTATAAAAAAAAATTATGGAAATGGCCCCCAATTACCATTTTATGAAAATAATTCAATATATGCAATTATCTAAATGTTTTATTTTAATTTATATGTGATAAAAAATAGTTGATGGGTAAACCTAAGGATAGGATTATCTATTTATAAATTTTAGTGATGGAGCTTATAGATAAAATACTGTTTTTTAAATTTATATGAACAATTCGGGAGATTACAATGTATCACTAATATTTACATTAGTTACCCCTCAGATAAATAATATCTTAATTATTTCACCTACATAATATACAAATTCAAAAATTAGATGTCTACGTTTTTCTAATTTATTTAAATAATTATATATATATATATATTGAATGAAAATAATAGAATATGGAAATAATTATCATTTAATGTGAAAAAACGTATTTGCTACATTTTTTATACATATTTGTTAGGAAAAAATAATTAAATTCATAAACTATTATGCACAAATCCTCTTAAATGGAGAGAAACCTACTCTTTGAATTTTGTATAAAAATAATATTTAAATTAACTTATTACTGAATCATTAACAGAACATTTAATAAAAAGCATAATGAGTAACTCAGGTAGAAAAAAACCTGAATTGTAAAGAGTTCACTAAATTATTTAAAAAAAAAACAGAGCTGTTGGAGATTATTCGAATTTGATTCTTTGGCTCTAGAACTAAAAAGTAGTCAATTTGACTGGTTTTTACTTCTCAATCAATTGTTTGAAATTTGTTTTTAAAGTTAAATATAATGAGAAGGTGTCTTATTTTATTAGAAATAAAATATATTCAATTTTCTACCAATTATAATTTAGGAAATAACAAATGTTTGAAAAGTAAAGAAAAACAGTCAAATTGACTGTTTGCTAGCTTTAATATTTACAATCCAACTAAATATGAAAGTGTATTTCTTTTACATTTTAATCAATTTCACTTAGTTATCGATATTACTTATTCACAATAGTAACTAACCAGTGATAAATAATAATACACTTGCATAATAATAAAATACAATTATCTTTTTATTTGTGAGTGGTGCGAAACATGTTATCGGTACTATATCCCATATATTATAAAATATACGAATTAACTTATGCGTTTCCACATTCAAAATTAATTAAATATTGATATATTTAATGATCAAACAGCAGACATGATCTAAAAGGTGATTGACGAATTCCTACTCATTTATTACTGAATAAATTTTATAAAAAATGTAAAAACTCTTTTTTCTGATTTGTTTCATTGACTTTTTTTTCCATTTTATAGAGTTGAATAAATTTAATTTATAATAAATTCGAAAGAAGATAATGAATTTGCTAATAATTTTCTCATTTTGAAGAACTCAAAGATGTTATTTTATTTGAGGGGTAACCAAATTAAAATACGTTTGAAATTTCTCTGAAAATAATAATTTATTTCTTTTGTTCCATTGATTTATGATCTTTTGAAAGATGTATATTGATAATTATTAATTGAGTTTAATTTTTTTTAATATCATTAATATTTACGTAGTCAATATTTATGAGATAAAACTGTACAAAATGAATGTATTTAATTAGCATTTTAAAGATAATTTACTCTTACATTATTATTAAATTTTTCCTTAACATCGAATCAATTTTTTTTATCAAAATTTGCAACTGATTATCAAACGTTTATTCCATTAAAAAAATACAATCTTTAAAAGCTCTGATTGCAACTGGAACTGAATTCGGTTGTAACTGCTTTAAAAGTACTCAATTATTATTTGTTATTTCCCCTCATTCTTTATCTAATTTCCCCTAATTCTTTATCTAATTTCCCCTCATTCTTTATCTAATTTCCCCTCATTCTCTATCTTATTTCCTCTCATTCTCTATCTAATTTCCCCTCATTCTCTATCTAATTTCCCCTCATTATCTCATACTATACCTTTTCCCCTCCTTCTCTTTCTTTTTCCCCTCCTTCTCTACCTTTTCCCCTCATTCTCTACCTTTTTCCCCTCATTCTTACCTTTTCCCCTCATTCTCTACCTTTTTCCCCTCATTCTTACCTTTTCCCCTCATTCTCTACAGGTAGAGTA
Organism: Caprella mutica; assembly: GCA_947561585.1. NCBI lineage: Eukaryota > Metazoa > Arthropoda > Malacostraca > Amphipoda > Caprellidae > Caprella > Caprella mutica. The sequence continues at coordinate 143,797 of CANNZV010001413.1, read as the reverse complement.
ATTGCAGTTTAAGGGTTTCCCTCACTTTCTTCCCTTTATTTCATCTCAAATCTTAGCCGCCAAAAAATACAGAGTTTTTCCCCTCAAAAATTGGTGTAATTTTAGCTGAACGGAAAGTAATTTCGAGTCCGAAAACTTGGGATAAAATTATAGGATTTTTTTCATGAAAATCCTTAAGATGGAAAGTTTCAAGGAAAATTATTAATTAAACGTTTATTGAAATAGTCTGCAGAGGAAACTATTGGAATTAATATGGAGTAATGATTGAGAATATGGATTAATTTAATTTTTATTAATATCAATTATTTATTCTTTTTCTAAGTTACATTATTATTAGAACCTTCATTACACATTTAGGATCAGTTTCGAGTTATCGGACAGTTTCATATTTTCGATCATTCAAAAAAGAAAAACATATAATTTATTATCATGGATACTAATTAATTTATACGCGTTAAGTTGTATTCATTATATAGTTTTTCTTACATGATCGCAAATGTAGAACCGTCTATAACTCGTAACGTACCCTATAATTTAAGATTGTAGTACAACCTTCTTTGAAAACATGAAAAATGTAAAATAATTAAAATTCTAATCTATTTTATTTTTCTTCTTCTTTTCTTATCTTCATTGAAATAAATTATATGTGGAAAAATAAAACACTTTAAATTAGTTCTGGTAGTCTGTGACTTTATTCTCCGAGCCACTTTCCTGACTGACATCTTTTTTGAAGTCCCTTGTACTTATTTCCTTTTTCACCTGAGTGTCTGTTGTTCCGAAGCAGACGTTAAACCCCTCTTTTTCTTTAAATTAATAAATTATTTCTACTATGTACGATATAATTGTATGCAAATTAAAGTTGCAACACTTTGACAACTAACTACACTCACCGTATTCGGACAGTGGGTGTTAGGTCAGGTCAGAAGTTATTATATGTCATATTGGTCAATGATTTATATTTACATCCACAGTGTCCGAGTACTGTGAGTGTCCTGATTTTTTTTTTACCATTTATAGATATTAAATGGTGTTTTCTTGGCGAGTTTGAAGTTACGAATTATCGGTCGGTTTCACATCTTCGGTCATATGAGAAAAAACCGATATTATTAATATTTATTTTAATTGGTATCCATGATACCTGCAGGTATCATGGATACCAACTAGAATTAAATAATTATTCTTATATTGTTTTTTCTTATATGACCGAAGATGTGGAACCGACCGATAATTCGTAACTTACCATGCCCCGCTTTCATCTCTGGTCTAGTCACTTGTTGTGATGACATGGCCATGTCTCTGAAGGTGGCCTTGCCTTCATTATCTAGGAGTAGCGACAAAGAAGGTGCGTGTAATGAAGCAGGATAAGGAAGGCACTACGAAGAAAAAGAACCAACCTGTCCCGTTCATTCGAAGCAAATGTTGACAAATGGAGTCTTGAAGGTGTAAATATTATTCATGGAGATATTGTTCTCCTTTTATAGATGCGTCAGGATATGAAAGAGTAGAGCAATTTCAGACTAATTAACGTAATGGAAAAGTTGTTCATTTGAGCCTGCAACACGAGGCTTTTTTCTCGATTTAAATTGGACTTCCCCTCGAAACAGATTGGTTGTCTTTTTTTCTGATCGTATCACAAGCTGTATTAATGGAGTAAGCTTTAATAGGCTGTTTAGCATGCTTAATTATGAACATGAATTGGAAATAAATTAACATTTAATGTAAATATAAGGTAGAATAGTACAATATGATCAAATATATAGATTTAAACCAAGGCATTTTTTTTCAAATTTAAATATTAAATTGGTATTTTCCTTAAATATTTCCATAAATATATATTGCTACTAAATACTCCTTATTTATAGGTTAATTAATTTCAAGTTAAGAATATAGTATTCCAATTTATATATTCCATCAAATTGATGAATTAAACTAATTTAATTGCCGGAGTGATTAGAATAGCATTTGTATGTAGTAGGTATACGTTTTCAGGTACTTTACTTTTATTTCCCCCCTTTTCACATGCAATAATAAGCACCACGTTAATTAGTTAAAAAGCGTCTACTGTTTACATTAGGAACTCTCGACATCAACGTAATGAAAAGCTAACAACTCTTACTACCAATTAATAATTGTTGCTTCTTCTTTGCGACTTTTTCTCCCCGCTGTAAAAACTACCGGCGGAAATAAATAACGGAAGTCTCGTTACGGAGCAAAGAATTTTCTCGATGAAACTTCCGACTGTATTACAGGGGTGAAGAATCCAATTCCCACATTGGGAATCCAATCCCCCAATTGGGAATCCAACTCTTCCTGCCTCTCCGTCATCGCTGTATGCTAACACTCTTGGATTCGATTCCTGGAATTGGGTTATTTTGGAATATCTTATTTCTTGATGGTTGAGCATTCCATGAAAAATCATTCGATTTATTCCAGAGTGTCAGTAAGAAATATATTAACAATTTTTGTGTGTAGATTGTGTATTTTGTCTTAGTATAGCTCATCAAACCTAGATACAGTAGAATTCCTTTATAAGGAAGGTAGAGTCCTGAGTAAGAGAACTACCCCAAATAGTGAACAAAATTTCTTTAGTCTGTCAAGGATAGCATTAATTGTTAAATAACTATTGACCATTTTGGTGCACCGACAGTTAGGTCCAGGACAATTGGGCCCCGACAGTTGGGCTCACCGACAATTGGACCCTGGACAATTGAGCAAACAACAATTTAGCCCCAAAGCAATGAAACCCAGAAAAAATAAGGCAGAAGACACAATAAAGAAATGTTACCTTGTTTTTACTAGGGAAGTGACAATATTATCTTTGAAATATGCTTTATATTCTCTAAAAATATGTTCATATTTTTTTAATTTGATTCATATACTTGATAATCAAGGTACATATTAACAAACCCCTTAATTTACAATTGGATGCTAATCTCATGTTTCAATGTAATGAAAATCTTTGAAGTATTTTAATAAATTGTATTATTTTGAATCATGTTATATGGATCCAATGTGTATTGTACATCGTCTGACAAAGACAAATATTTGGTGAAAAATGGGTGTAAATTTTAAAAGTTATACGTTGCATTGAAAAGTTGTTTGAACAGTTGTTGAGATAAAATGAGATTATGAGAATACATTTTGTAATAATAATTCATAAACCTATTCAATATTGAACACTGAACAGGCTTCAAATGATTCACAATAACTTTAATTCAATTTGTATGTTCCAATAATTCCAGCATGTTTAAAATACCTACATCCTTATTTTCTATTGTTTCTTCATCTAAAATAGCTACATTCTAATTTTTTATTGGCTACATCCTAACTCATTTACTTCACAGGAGTTCACTATATAGAGGTACTGTAACTAGGAAATTTGTTGCTTGCATGACCTATCTCGGAACAGAAAATTATCGTAGTTTAAAAGAATAATAGTATTTATTCATGAAAAGAATATGTTCTATTAAAAATATTTATTTTTCATTACGAAATTTTTTTTCATGTAAGGAATATTCTTTATTTTAAATATGCTCAAGATTATATTTTTATATAAAACCCATATTTGTCACAACCCTAGTTATCACATTAGCAAGGGTCTTTAATTAAGTTAATACATAAACTCTGAAAAAAATTTGGCAAGTAATATAATTTTCTCGGGCCCAATTGTCCTGGGCCCAATTGTCTTGGGCCCATTGTCGGCGGGCCCAATTGTCGGTCCACGGCCCATTTTAAGGCAGACTGAAGGAAATTTGTTCACTATACGTACGGTGTAGTTCTTTTTACTCTACATTCACTATAGAGGCGTCCACTTTAGAGAAGCTCTACTGTATTAGGTTTCGCATAAGTAATTTCAGAAGTTCATATCTCCTTTCAAAATCAATCACAGCATTTCCATATTGAATGTGATTTCATGTTTTCCATTTCGGTGCTGCAATGTTATTTGTGCTTCCGTTCATCCAGGCAGCCTCTGAAACCATCGGACGGCAAATTCGATTTGCGTCGCTTCGAGTTTAGTGATTTAGCTTTGTGTTCCGGAGATATGGAGGGACGGAGTTATCTGTTCGACTGATAAGATGCGTGGATTAGTAGTTATGGGGGAGAGTTATGGTGGGCCGTGGAAATTAAGAGGAGGGAGTTATGGTGGGGTCATGGAAGATTATGGTGGGCCATGGAAGATTATGGTGGCCCATGTAAGATTATGAAAGATTAAGGGAGGGAGTTATGGTGGGACCATGGAAGATTATGGTGGGCCAAGGAATAATTATGGTGGGCCAAGGAATAATTATGGTGGGCCATGGAAGATTATGGAGGGGCCATTGATGATTGTGGTGTGGCTATGGAAGATTATGGTGGGATTGGAATATTATAGTGGGGGGATGGAATATTATGGTGGGGCCATGGAAGATTATGGTGTACAATGGAAGATTATGGTGTGGCGATGGAAGATTATGGTTGGCATTGGAATATTATAGTGGAGGGATGGAATATTATAGTGTGGCCATGGAAGATTATGGTGTGCCATGGAAGATTATGGTGTGCCATGGAAGATTATGGTTGGCCATGAAAGATTATGGTTGGCCCTGAAAGATTATGGTTGGCCATGAAAGATTATGGTTGGCCCTGAAAGATTATGGTTGGCCATGAAAGATTATGGTTGGCCATGAAAGATTATGGTTGGCCATGAAAGATTATGGTTGGCCATGAAAGATTATGGTTGGCCATGAAAGATTATGGTTGGCCATGAAAGATTATGGTTGGCCATGAAAGATTATGGTTGTCCATGGAAGATCGTTGTTGGCCATGGAAGATTATTGTTGGGCATGGAAGATTATGGTGTGGCGATTGAAGATTTTGGTGACAATGGAATATTATAGTGGGACCATGGAAGATTATTATGGGCAGTGGAAGATTATGGTGTGCCATAGAAGATTATTATGGGCAGTGAAAGATTATGGTGGTCCTTGTAAGATTATGGTGTGGCCATGGAAGATTATGTAGGGTACTCTCTTATTCAATGGGATATTTACAGTGGGCCATAGAACATTACCCAGATTGAAAATGTTTTAATCAGAAATTCCTTCATTTTATACAATTACGATCAATATTAATCGTAAGAATATCATAATTTTCCTATATCGTCGTGGGAAATGTTCAAAGATAAGCCTCTTTAATTCATGATAAAGTACGATTGGGTTTTAATCGAATAATTTATTATTAATTATAATTAATCGCCCAGCGTCGGATTTTAATCGGTGATATAAATTTAGAATTCAGTAGCGTCCCCTCTTAATCTATGGTGGGCCCACCATAATTGATTTTGAAGCCTCCGATAATTCCATTTGAAATGAGAAAATATTCTACATACCTTCTTTAAAAATGACATACACGTACTTTAATCTCTTTGAAATATCTTTATTTTAAATAGAGTAAAATTTTAACTCGTTATTTTAATTGGTACGTGATCGAAGATCTGGAACCGTTCGGTAACTCAGAACTAACCCTTTACGATATCCTTCCAAATAGCCCTCTTGGTAATTTCTCGACTGCCGCATCATCGACCAATAACCAATATCCTCATTAATGCCTGCCTAATCCCCTATCCATCCTACTTAGTTCTATCCATCCTACTTAGTTCTAGCCAAGCTATCCATCTGCAGTTGGATATTAACTTCAGTTTCTGCACTGGCGTCGAATCGTACAAGCTTCTGAAGCCTCTACTGAATTCTCCAAATTTTATTCCAGTTAGGATGAGTTGCGCTTATTTCGTTTATTTGTTATACTCAGAAAAATTCTGAATTTTCCAATGCACTCAGATGTTTCGAGTTCACCATATGACTTTGGCTCTAAAGCGAGACACTTAAGAGCATCCAAACTATAGTTTTGATGCACTATCTTCATTTGCTACTATCTCCAGCCAACCCTATCTCCTATCTATCTTCATTTACTTGACTATCTCTGCCCCATTTCCCCCATACATTTTAGGCTTACAAATCCTCTTATCAGAGCATGCAGCTCTCAGTTGTTCTTCGGTGTGATAAGTCCACGGAAAAGCGTATCCAAATTTATATCACATTTCTATTCTCTCTGTTTAAATAATGGAATTAAAAACTTTGTAATTATACATGTATAAGAAATTGTAATACTAAGAATGTTATTATTGCAAACATAAAGAAAAAGAAATTTCTCTTTTATTCTGTCTGTTAATTTGATTTTTGTTTCTGAATGTAATTGGGAACTTTTTTCATATTTAACTTCTTTATTCATAATGTTTCATATTGAACTATTAATGATTCATACTCCTCTCATTCTCCTCTCACACTCTCCTCACTCTCCTCTCACTCACTCTCCTCTCATTACGTGTCGTATTTCTCTCTCTGGACTTTAATTAAAAACTGGCTGGGCTGAAAACACACGCTGCTTACACTCATTACAGCCATTGTTGTTAGCAACCTTTAGGTACTCTTATGTGAAACAAAACAATGTTTTTAATGCCCTCTCTCTATTAGTCTTGATATTATCACTCTAAATAATTGCTATTTGGAAGTACTGTGTTTTTCTGTGTCTTAAATATGCACTGTCATTGTGTTCTATTTTTATGGTTGCAAATAGGCCTCCCCCCTTTTTTATTCGGTACGTATTTTAAAATGTTTTCATAGCTACTAGGGTATGCTACAGGTTATCGGACAGTTCCACATTTTCGATCAGATGAAACTGTATAATGATTTTTATTTCAACTCGTTATTTTAATTTGTATCCTTGATACAAGCAGGTATCATAGATACAAATGACGAGTCTAAAGAAAAATGATGCACTTTTTTGTGATCGGAAAATGTGTAACTGTTCGACAACTCAGAACTTACCCTAGTAGCTATGAAGTGATTTTTATTTAACGAGTGACTCGACAGAATAAGTTGACGGAATATTATCACTGCATTGCTGTGTGTGGGTTATCATTGACCTTGACTTTGACCTTTAGCTACTGTGAAATAGTGTCGTGTAATCGATATATCAGCAGTAAAAGAAAGTGCATTGGTGAAAAAAAAGACCTAGAAATAAAAAAAATATTACGCATATGTTAAGTTTGTTTTTCAAATTGTATTCTTTTGTTTGTAATTACATAATTATTATATTTATTTATAAAAGGAAAATTAAAATTTTCTTACTAAATATTGATATAAAACTTGAGCAAATTTTTAGTTTCTTTTCCATACATATTCCTATTCAATTTCCTACTTTTCCACATCTTTGTTTTTAGTAACTTACTTTTCCATAATATCTTCCTAATTTAATCAATTAATCTTCCATAGTATCTTTCTTTTATAATAACCTACTTTTCCATAATATCTTTCTATTATAATAACTTAATTTTCCATAATATCTTTCTTTTATAATAACCTACTCTTTCATAATATCTTCCTTATTTAATCAATTAATCTTCCATACTATCTTTCTTTTGTAATAACCTACTTTTCCATAATACCTTCTTATTTAATCGATTAATCTTCCATAATATCTTTCTTTTATAATAACCTACTTTTCAACATCTTTCTTTTCAATTACCTGCTTTTCCACACTTCTTTCACATTAATTAAGTCCCCATTAAACAACTACTTGAGTCTCTAATTATATTGTGAAGTGGTTTGTCATATTCTGTCGTGCAAGCACGCACGCCTTTTTCTTTCTCTCTATTTTGCCATCCCACAGAAATGCGTATACAAACCGTCCGTAAATGCACCATAGTACCACTACTCATTAGCATGGGATGATTTGAATCTATGATTGTAGTGCCTACTAGAGTAAGACGAGACCTGAGCAATGGTGAGGAATTTGTCTAACATTTAATACATGTTAGGTAACTAATTATTTGAATTTGTAGATTACTTAGAGTGTGATAGAAATGATGCTCGACTGTTTTCTTACAGAAAATAGATATAAAAGGGAAATTATTCTATACTTACATATTAGTTGATACTCATTCACCATTCACACTCGTTTCCACCTGATTCACCATTCCCACTCGTTTCCATCTCATTCACCATTCACACTTGACATCATCTCATTCACCATTCACACTCGTTTCCTTCTCATTCACCATTCACACTCGTTTCCACCTGATTCACCATTCCCACTCGTTTCCATCTCATTCACCATTCACACTTGACATCATCTCATTCACCATTCACACTCGTTTCCTTCTCATTCACCATTCACACTCGTTTCCTTCTCATTCACCATTCACACTCGTTTCCACCTGATTCACCATTCCCACTCGTTTCCATCTCATTCACCATTCACACTTGACATCATCTCATTCACCATTCACACTCGTTCCCTTCTCATTCACCATTCACACTCGTTTCCTTCTCATTCACCATTCACACTCGTTTCCACCTGATTCACCATTCCCACTCGTTTCCATCTCATTCACCATTCACACTTGACATCATCTCATTCACCATTCACACTCGTTTCCTTCTCATTCACTATTCACACTAGTTTCCATCTCATTCACCATTCCCACTCGTTACCTTCTCATTCACCATTCACACCATTTTCCATCTCATTCACATTCATTCTGCTGATGTATGGGATGCGTTTAACTGCGTGTATGACATCACAGGTACACATCTCTTAATTACTTTGCAGGTGAAATATATTGAGGTAATTTTAATAATGGCAATACATCAGTTGTGCTGTACATTGTTTGGAGCTAGTGTTACTGTATGTTGAATTGTTAGAAGTGTTACTGTATGTTGAATTGTTAGAAGTGTTACGGTAGGTTGAATTGTTAGAAGTGTTACTGTATGTTAAATTGTTAGAAGTGTTATTGTATGTTGAATTGTTAGAAGTGTTACTGTATGTTGAATTGTTAGAAGTGTTATTGTATGTTGAATTGTTAGAAGTGTTACTGTATGTTGAATTGTTAGAAGTGTTACGGTAGGTTGAATTGTTAGACGTGTTACTGTATGTTAAATTGTTAGAAGTGTTATTGTATGTTGAATTGTTAGAAGTGTTATTGTATGTTGAATTGTTAGAAGTGTTACTGTATGTTGAATTGTTAGAAGTGTTACGGTAGGTTGAATTGTTAGAAGTGTTACTGTATGTTGAATTGTTAGAAGTGTTATTGTATGTTGAATTGTTAGAAGTGTTACTGTATGTTGAATTGTTAGAAGTGTTACTGTATGTTGAATTGTTAGAAGTGTTACTGCATGTTGAATTAGAAGTATGCAGTTCCGTTTTATTCCATGTTTTAAATTTTTCCCTACAAGGTTTATGATCTAAATGTTTGGGTAAAAATTGAAGTTTATTCTAAGTTATAATCGGAAGAGGTACTTTGTGTGCAATATTTTGCAACTTCCGGTCCTAATGTGTTGGTACAATAGTAAGGTACGAGTTACTGGACAGTGCCACATTTTCGATCATACAATTATATGCAAGTTATAGTAAAATAATTTTTAGTATTTTTATTTCCCAAACAGTTTCCCCTTCACTCTTCTTTCCCTTTCAGTTTCTCCCCTCCCCTTTCCCTTTCAATATCACCTGTTGATCTAACACTTCAGTTCGGAATTCATAATCTGAATATCATCCCAACAGATCACCCTAAATATTCGCTGTTTATTATCGTAAAATAATATTTCGGATATGCATAGCGTATTTTTATTGGGGATGTTCGCCGGAAGGTGATCGTCTTTAACCCTAAAATAAAAAAAGTTTATTAATTAATGTACAAATTTGAAATTTTTCAGGGTTGATGAAACTTTTTGAATGGAGTATTTTTTATTTAGGATTTTTTTTCAACTTTGCCCCTTCACCCTCCACCCCCAATAAACCCTCAATTAGGGGGGTACTTTCAGAAGGCATCAACTGGGGGATTGGTTTCATCTTGTTCAGATTTCAGTTGTCTTTTCAAATTCGTTTAAGAAAAATTGTAAACGGATATTTTCTAATTTGTTGTCGAAAACATTGATTTTTTTCATATATCTCACTGTACCTCCTCACACATTGAGAAATGAAAAAAAAAAACCATGTCTCTTCCTCAAAAACTGTAGAAGTTGATGCCTTGTGAAGTCGAAAAAATATACTTTTCAGGAGAGCCAATATCACTGACAGGAGCCGGTACTGTGTGAACGTGTCCGTTTCACAGACACTGAAGCACTGAGAGGAGACGGACCGGAGACGTCCCGGACGGATCACTGACATGTGTGAAGAAGCCTTTAACTTTAAACTTTTTTATAATTTATTGCTATAAAGTTTTTCATAGAAACTCGTTTATTTAATTGGTAACCATGATACCTACAGTTAATATTTAAAATTATATACTTTTTCTAACACAAGCGAAAATATTGAACTGAACTATATTTCGAAACTTAGCCTATACAGGTAATAAAAGTTCTTTATAGACGATTGCCATTTTATGCATTTCTAATATTACCTTCATTTATATTTTATGTATCCCTCAGACGATTGCAATTTTCCAATTGGGATACCATTTATGCAGTTCTATTAATATTATATGCATCCCTGGTGAGTTAGTTAGACTGGCCCTTTGATGTCTTTATTTTCCCTGCTGTTGATTGAAAACATAAACTGTAATAAGGAGTATTTAAATTATTTAATAGCACCGTATTTATTCATCGTATTTATAGTATTTAATAGCACCGTATTTATTCATCGTATCTTTATCATTTAATAGCACCGTATTTATTCATCCCCTCTTTTTAATGTTTAATTTCCCCTCTAATTAAAAACATTAAACACTCTTGAGGGAAATGTGAAGTCTTTTGTTAATTAATAATTAAAATAGTGGGAGTGTGTAGATTATCATTTAATAATTTATGATGATATTAAATGACAGTGTATTATATAAGCATTAATAATGTTTAATAATTAAAGAGGGAAATGTGAAGTATTTTGGTAATTATTTATTGATTATTGTAGTGGAAGTGGATCGATTACCATTTAATTAATATTTAAATCTGGGTATGTTAAAAATGACCAAATAATTTAAAATATAATTCTTAAAGAGGGAAGTATAAGGTATTTAGTTAATTAATATAGTGGGAGTGAATATATCACCATTCAATAATGAATAATATTTAAATAAAGGTATGTTATATATGTATATATAATGCACAAATCATTTACCGTTTAATGATAGTAAATAGAAATTGTAAATATCTATTTATAATTTTAACTTGTTTTTTTAAATATATATTTTTCCTTGTATGATCGTAAATGTGATACTGTCCGATAACTTAGATCTCACCCTAAATTAGTACTCAAATATAATGGATCTATCTTTTATAAATATTATCCTTTGTATTATATCGTAATTTTTTTTATTAGTTATTTATCAAGGATATAACTGTGCCAAACCAGTCACGTTTGGGTGAGTTCAACTGTTTTGCCTTTTATTCACCATATAAAGTACCTGTTTTAATAATTCTAGTTTTTCTTCATCAAATACGAGATTTTTCGAAAAAAAAATTGGAGATTTACAGCACGCTTGATTTTTTTTTAATTTTCCAGTACAGTGAATGTAGATTCTTGTGTAAGGAATTAGCCTCTATAGTGACTAAATTTCTTTAGTCTGCCATAAATGGCCATCAGTTTTAGAAAACTGGTGAACATTTTATGGCTGACTGAAAAAAATGTTGTTCACTATAGAGGCTAGTTCACTAAACTCAGGACCCTACATATACAGGATTTCACTATAGAGGAGTTCTACTGTATAATGATAAAGATGTATCGCGATAAAGTTAAAATGAACAAAAAATGCAGCGGCGGCAAAGGTATACGCTCTACGAGTGTCCGTTCTAGTTGGCTAATATTATATATGCATTAACAAACATGATCTCCTCAAATGGTATAATTAGCCCACTTATCCACAATTTAAATCAATTAACAAATAATTAATATTTTTATTTTGTGATCAGAAAATGAATGCATGAAATCAAATCTTTCTAATTGTATTTATTTATTTGGGCTAATTTTAAAATGTGCACTTCCTCGTATTCATTAATATTAAAATCTTTTAATTTTTTTCTCTTGTATGAACATAATCTTCCCAAAGAAAAAGTTATGGTGGGGCCACCCAAAATTAAAAGCTAAGGTCACTTAATATTCGATGTTCCCACCATAATCTTCGATGTCCCCACCATAATCTTCGATGTCCCAACCATAATCTTCGATGTCCCCACCATAATCTTCGATGTCCCCACCATAATCTTCGATGTCCCCACCATAATCTTCGATGTCCCCACCATAATATTCGATGTCCCCATCATAATATTCGATGTCCTCACCATAATCGTCGATGTCCTCACCATAATCTTCGATGTCTCCACAATAATATTCGATGTCCCCACCATAGTGTTCGATGTCCCCACCATAGAGTTCGATGTCCCCACCATAGTGTTCGATGTCCCCACCATAATGTTCGATGTCCCCACCATAATCTTCGATGTCCCCACCATAATCTTCGATGTCCCCACCATAATCTTCGATGTCCCCACCATAATCTTCGATGTCCCCACCATAATCTTCGATGTCCCCACCATAATGTTCGATGTCCCCACCATAATCTTCGATGTCCCCACCATAAATCTCACTAGGGTATTTTAAATATTAACTGTATGTATCTCCTTTAAAATGGGCGGGGGTTCGTTTGTTTTTTTCGAACAAAATATTTTAACATAACACGATAGATAAGCATTAATTAGCCCCAGGGGCTCTATCCTGAAGCTGTCTGTGGTGGCGTGCATTAAGCCCCTAACTGTTGTAATTTGGATTATGGATTGTCTTTTTTCTTTTTTATCATGTTATCATTTTTTTAACGCTACTTGCAGTTTTAGAGGATAGCGCTAGGGTTATGCTCTTCAACTACGAGGTCTTAGATTTTGTGTTGGGTAGGCTCGTAGGCTTCATTTACTGCCACCTCTTATTTCCCTCTTCCATCCGTGAGTGCAGCCACCGGTGCTTGTGTCCCTTTTCATCACATTCCTTGGTAAGTGACTACATTCACAGAGTAGCTTTTCTGCATCCATGGTATAAGTGACTTTGATCATGGAGCCACTCTAATTAACATATGGAATACTTTCACACAATGTGATAGATGAACATTATTCAGTTAATGACATGGAATATTTCAGCTGAAATCATATCATATTCAGAGAAAATAATTTTTTTTTTGTTTAACATAAGTTTGATCAAAAATCCTTTAGACGTTTACAAGATATCCGTTAATTTTCATAAATAGGCAATACTGATAGAATTTAAATGTATAAACTAAATATATAAGCGATATCTAGAACAATAATTATGAATATCATACATATAAACGATCTTTGCTTCTTGAATCTTAAAATGACGCCAGTGACTCTCGAAAAAATTGATCAATTTACCACCAGATCGCGCTTTTTCAAAATAAATTAAATTTTCTTTAAATAATCATACTCTAGATGAACATACACAATTAATTAATGCTGTTGATTCCATTAAACATCTTTTCACCACCCTCCTTTAATTGTCTCATGCTTAAACATGCTGCCATTCACTCTAGTTTGAATACCAGATGATATTGGAGGACATTTTTCTGACCTCATTTTCTGACGATGAAAATGTCACTTTCGATGGTTAAAATAAATGTCTCGATGTAGGGTGAGTTCTAAATTATCGGTCAGTACCACATTTTCGGACACGTAAGAAAACGCGATATAAGAATAAATTTTTATTTTAGTTGGTATCCATGATACCTGTAAGTATCATGGATACCAATAAAAATAAAAATTAAAGAAATTATTGTTTTTATATCGCGTTTCCTTACGTGTCCGAAAATTGGGAACTGACCGATAATTAAGAACTTACCCTATATGTTGTCTCAAACCATTTTGTAACCAAAAATAAAAGGTTACGTCTGACACTGTTCTCTATATGTACTTGTAAATTATATATGTATTGTAGATCGTATTTTGTATTTCAAAATGTTTCATTATTTAAAAATTATTATGTTCACTCACTATGAATATGCCTTTTGTATTTAAAATAAATAATTCTAATCTAAATAATTCTCCAATAAATCGTTTGTCCAAAAAGTTGTTTTATTTTCAATAAAGATGTTTCAGTGTTTGAAAATGTTCTACATTGTTACTGACTGCTGCAGGGTGACTGTGCTCGAAAATGTAGAACAGTCTGATAACTAGGGTAGTTACCCCATGCGGAATTGACCAGTGATTGCATGTGATCGACGTTGGGCTAATATCAAATATAATTGTAGGTATGAACTCCTACGTCCATACCTGACCTTACACCTTTCGCTAGATAACTTCCGAGATAAGCTGTTAATGAGTTCACCTGTATAGATGTGTATGCATTGAATGCATGTCATGCTTTGTAAAAATGAAACTGAGAAATTTACTATGTATTTTTTACTATGTATTTACTATGTATTTTTACGGTATGCCAAAAGAACTGTTTTTTTCTATGTTCTCTGGAATGTGATATTGATAGAAAAATATTGAATTTATAAAGTCTAAGAAAAAGGTATCCGTAATTATTTTTTGACTGTTTACTAATTTTAAAAAAGAAACTTTACTAATTGTAATGCTTGTAGATATTTTAAAATTGGTCTCAGTACACGACGACAAATTTGTAAGATTTTATTTTAAAGTGATAGGAATTTAGAAAACTGTGATTTGTGAAATTATCATCATGCGGAGACTTTCTTCTCTGATACTAAGTTATTAATAATTACTTTAAAAAAGAAATTTTAAATCATATGAAATAAGAAGTTTCACTGTATGTTTTTTGTCCCGTTTCGCTATGTTTGTTTTGGCTGTTGAAATGAATGGCTTCTGAGTCAGATAAGGAATGGTCCCATTAATCAGCATGATGGGCTGCTAATCCCCATTAATTGGCCCATTAGTCAATGGGCCCCACCCATCAGTTGCCCATCCCAATCCTGTGACCCTGACCGGGTGCCTCAAGGTTGAAATGGTAGTGACACACTTTTTTTAGACAGTAGGAACTGCCTTTTCACTCACTGGTCTGTCATCGCACTGTAAGGCCTATATTCTATACTGGCAGAAAAAACGCCGCGTTTTAACTGATAGTATAGAATGGGCCTTAGGTCCGATTTACACTCACGATTTTTAACGCCGCTGAAAAAAAAACTCTTCTTAAAACGCAAGTGTGAACACATGTTTAGATCTTTTTTTCCACGGTGTGAAAAAAAACGCAAGTGTGAAGCGGGCCAAAAACTCCGCCTACTACGACCAAGAGATATCACAACCATAGTTAAACTCCGTTTATTACGATCAATTTACACCACAAAAATACTTAAAGCGTCATTTACCATCTTCTTGCGACCAGCCGCTTATTGCGACCATATCTATTACAGTCGTAATTATTTCATTATATAATTAGAAATATATATTATGTGATTAGGAAATGGTTACTAATCTATGTAAAAAACTTTAAATAATTAAAGCTATATAAATTCAATGGGATTAGTTGTTATAATCAATCAAATTAATTGTTATAGTTTTTGATGTTTTTAGTAGTGACTTTATGTAGGGTATGTTCTGAATTATCGGACTATTCTATGTTTTCGATCATATGACAAATTATATATTAATAATTATTTGGCTTTTATTTCAATTTGTGTCCACGAATTAATATAAAATTTAGATAATTTTTTTTATGATCGAAAATGTGTAACTGTCCGATAACTCGGAACTTACCCTACATTATTAAAGAAGAATAAAAATAGGTCTATAATACAATTAGTTTTCCATTATTTTCTGTTATGCATTTACACTACTTTATTTCAAAGAGAAATATCCGTAGTTTTATTTTCTCTATTATAACGACTCATGTCAGGATATGTAATATAATGCATTTAAAAATGTATTTCGATTCCGTATGGAATTTTTATTTTAATTCCATGTGGAATATTTATTTCAATTCCATATGGAATATTTTTTTCAATTCCATATGTAATATTTTTTTCAATTCCGTATGGAATATTTTTTTCAATTTCATATGGAATATTTTACGGAACAGAAAGGTGGTTATATTTTCTTCATTTATTTTTAATAATTCAACCCAATCAGAAAAATAGGACAGCTAATTTGAGGGTTATGTTTAATTTTTTATTATGTTTAATTTTTATATTTGGTAATTCGGCAATTGTTGTTTATTTTATTTGTAAAAATGGAGATAGAAAAAATGGTATGAATTTCTTCAATATTTGTGATTTAGGATTATTTTTAGAAAAACGTCATAATTTATTGTTTTATTATTTTTTTGTTGGTTACTTTGTTATACATAATAAATTGAATAATTAAGAATAATTATTTTATTTAATCAAAAAAATATTTACATAATAATTAACTAAATAATTATAATTAAAATATAATCCTTCCAGTTTATTTAAGTGAATAAAAAATAGTTTATCTAATATAATTAATTCATAATAGTTATTCGAGTTTATTTAATTAAAACATTCCAATTAATTCAAGTGAGAATATAGTCTGCCATTCCAACGGCGTATAAAATGCCGCCAATTCCATGACGAGCGTATTTCCTA
The DNA here is from genome assembly GCA_947561585.1 of Caprella mutica. Taxonomy (NCBI): domain Eukaryota; kingdom Metazoa; phylum Arthropoda; class Malacostraca; order Amphipoda; family Caprellidae; genus Caprella; species Caprella mutica. Next base: position 127,206 of record CANNZV010001413.1, on the reverse strand, counting down.
TCGCTGGAATCTGACCGACACGTCAGGGACAGATTCCTGATTCCTACATTCCTATCGAACATCCCCCGGGGGAAAAAAGATGTGTGTGTGGAGGGGGGGGGGTGAATGAATGTATTAGTAGTGATTGGATGTATGAGTAGTGAATGAATGAATGAGTAGTGAATGAATGAATGAGTAGTGAATGATGAATGAGTAGTGAATGATGAATGAGTAGTGAATGAATGAATGAGTAATGAATGAATGAATGAGTAGTGAATGAATGAGTAATGAATGAATGAATGAGTAGTGAATGAATGAGTAATGAATGAATGAGTAGTGAATGAATGAATGAGTAATGAATGAATGTATGAGTAGTGAATGAATGAATGAGTAGTGAATGAATGAATGAGTAGTGAATGAATGAATGAGTAATGAATGAATGAATGAGTAGTGAATGAATGAATGAGTAATGAATGAATGAATGAGTAGTGAATGAATGAGTAATGAATGAATGAATGAGTAGTGAATGAATGAGTAATGAATGAATGAATGAATGAGTAGTGAATGAATGAATGAGTAATGAATGAATGAGTAGTGAATGAATGAATGAGTAGTGAATGAATGAATGAGTAGTGAATGAATGAATGAGTAGTGAATGAATGAATGAGTAGTGAATGAATGAATGAGTAGTGAATGATGAATGAGTAGTGAATGATGAATGAGTAGTGAATGATGAATGAGTAGTGAATGAATGTATGAGTAGTGAATGAATGTATGAGTAGTGAATGGATGAATGAGTAGTGAATTGATGTATGAGTAGTGAATGAATGTATGAGTAGTGAATGAATGTATGAGTAGTGAATGAATGTATGAGTAGTGAATGAATGAATGAGTAGTGAATGAATGAATGAGTAGTGAATGAATGAATGAGTAATGAATGAATGAATGAGTAGTGAATGAATGAATGAGTAATGAATGAATGAATGAGTAGTGGATGAATGAGTAATGAATGAATGAATGAGTAGTGAATGAATGAGTAATGAATGAATGAATGAATGAGTAGTGAATGAATGAATGAGTAATGAATGAATGAGTAGTGAATGAATGAATGAGTAGTGAATGAATGAATGAGTAGTGAATGAATGAATGAGTAGTGAATGAATGAATGAGTAGTGAATGAATGAATGAGTAGTGAATGAATGAATGAGTAATGAATGAATGAATGAGTAGTGAATGAATGAATGAGTAATGAATGAATGAATGAGTAGTGAATGAATGAATGAGTAATGAATGAATGAATGAGTAGTGAATGAATGAATGAGTAATGAATGAATGAATGAATGAGTAGTGAATGAATGAGTAGTGAATGAATGAATGAGTAGTGAATGAATGAATGAGTAGTGAATGAATGAATGAGTAGTGAATGAATGAATGAGTAGTGAATGAATGAATGAGTAGTGAATGAATGAGCAGCCTCTATGAAAAGAAAAAAAATGTATGATAGCTATTTCATACTTAGGTTTTTCCTCATAAATTTCCTCATATATTTTTAATGTAGTTAGCAATTTATATGAATGAATTATTTACGTCTATACCTTTGCAGTAAAATATATCATTTACAAAATGTTACGTTTTTATTATATTATTTTTATTTCTTGCTCATATTTATTATTATAAAACTGCCGTTTCCCGTTAAAATATATCTTTTTTAATTAATAGTCCGGCATAAGTGCTCTTTCCTGCTAAAAAAAATGAATTAAAAGATCATTTCAATATATTCCCGTGCGTAAAATAATTTAATGTTTTATCATAATAAAGCCCTCCATTAATTCATTTATTTATTTAATATTGAATAAATTATCATTCATTAATCTCATAATAATTTTGAGTAGTTTGTATTTGTGATTTGCCATAAACAATATATTTAAAAATTCAAACATTCTCAAGAAGCGGCACCAAATAAATAAGTCTATCCTAATAATACCCGTCGTTTATTTAATTATTTATTTGGTGTCCGCTTCTTATTAAGAAGAATAATGTTACAATAATTAATACCCACGGGAATATATTGATATGATATTCTAATATATGTTTCTATTCAATTTTGATGTAGGTATTTGAAGAAAAAAAAATCGATACGAAAAATAATTTGAACCAAGCAGGCTATGGTATAAAGTCATTTGTCAATAAATAACTGAACCTGAAAACACGGACCTTGTGTGGGTTGTAAGTTACGCCAATATTAATTACATTGATAAACTGTTCTATTTTAACGGGAAAGTACACCAAGTATATAAATAGAAACACGACGGGTATTATTAGGATAGATTAAATGTAGTTGATTATCCAGCCTTCTCCTTACTTCTTTTCTCACTTTTATTATTTTCTATCTCTTTTTCGTCATTGATATCCCTATAAGGGCCCTTATATCGGTACTTGCAAGGAGTACCTCTAATTGAACTATGAACTGTTGTAAATTGGATCATTTTTTTTCATATTTTATTTGCTTTTATATCATACCATATTTGTCACGCTCGCACATTTCTAAATTTTTCAGGAGAAACATGCAAAGTTTGTAAATTTTTGAGAGTTTATTGAACCCTCTGTTTGCTTAAAATAAAGATGGAACAAAATAAATAATCAGAATTTTATCTTAAGTGATGAAAATGAATGAAAGACTATATTTTCAAGTTATGTGGCTTAAACCCCTTCTTCTTTCTTCCATTTATTCTAAAAAATTAAGTTCATTGTATTCTGCTAAGTACACTTTAGTTAATCTCTGAATGGGTTCATCTGAATGAAAAGGGTTGAGACGATTTTAGTTAATTAAAGAAAGTGGTCGTTCAAAAAGATGGCTTGGACGTAATAACACCGCAAAAGAAAACCAAATCATTCCACCAGACAATAGGGTCGGGACTAGCAAAGTAATGAAGTCTAATCTTCAGAAATGGAATCTAAGAGCTGTGGATTAGTTAAACCCCTACTGTTTGGTGTGCCGTATGTGGTACATGTTGAATGATAGAATAAATGTCATGAAATTTTAGCTTACATCTGAATATGTTTCATCATGGAATGGAAATAATTAAATTATGGGATAAATTTAAAAATGAGGTTAATAATTTTGTTGCTACCAGGGGGTGTCTGTGGTGAATGGAAGATAAGGGGGGTGGCGTCCCTTGGTGGGCCCCGAACTGTTGTAATTTGGATTATGGATTGTTTTTTTCTCGTATTTAATTTCCTTTTGACGTCAGCGATATGGCCTTTGGTTCCAAAGCAGACTTTAAACCCCTACTAAAATAATTAATTTAGGTAATATCTTGTAAAACAACCATCAATAGTTGTAAATAAAGTGCACAGTCAAGAGTTAAAACAACCCCAATAGTTGTAAATAAAGTGCACAGTGAAGAGTTAAAACAACCACCAATAGTTGTAAATAAAGTGCACAGTGAAGAGTTAAAACAACCACCAATAGTTGTAAATAAAGTGCACAGTGAAGAGTTAAAACAACCACCAATAGTTGTAAATAAAGTGCACAGTGAAGAGTTGAAACAACCACCAATAGTTGTAAATAAAGTGCACAGTGAAGAGTTAAAGCAACCACCAATAGTTGTAAATAAAGTGCACAGTGAAGAGTTAAAACAACCACCAATAGTTGTAAATAAAGTGCACAGTGAAGAGTTAAAACAACCACCAATAGTTGTAAATAAAGTGCACAGTGATGAGTAAAACAACCACCAATAGTTGTAAATAAAGTGCACAGTGAAGAGTTAAAACAACCACCAATAGTTGTAAATAAAGTGCACAGTGAAGATGTAAAACAACCACCAATAGTTGTAAATAAAGTGCACAGTGAAGAGTTACAACAACCACCAATAGTTGTAAATAAAGTGCACAGTGAAGAGTTAAAACAACCACCAATAGTTGTAAATAAAGTGCACAGTGAAGAGTTAAAACAACCACCAATAGTTGTAAATAAAGTGCACAGTGAACAGTTACAACAACCACCAATAGTTGTAAATAAAGTGCACAGTGAACAGTTACAACAACCACCAATAGTTGTAAATAAAGTGCACAGTGAAGAGTTACAACAACCACCAATAGTTGTAAATAAAGTGCACAGTGAACAGTTACAACAACCACCAATAGTTGTAAATAAAGTGCACAGTGAACAGTTACAACAACCACCAATAGTTGTAAATAAAGTGCACAGTGAACAGTTACAACAACCACCAATAGTTGTAAATAAAGTGCACAGTGAAGAGTTACAACAACCACCAATAGTTGTAAATAAAGTGCACAGTGAACAGTTACAACAACCACCAATAGTTGTAAATAAAGTGCACAGTGAACAGTTACAACAACCACCAATAGTTGTAAATAAAGTGCACAGTGAACAGTTACAACAACCACCAATAGTTGTAAATAAAGTGCACAGTGAACAGTTACAACAACCACCAATAGTTGTAAATAAAGTGCACAGTGAACAGTTACAACAACCACCAATAGTTGTAAATAAAGTGCACAGTGAAGAGTTACAACAACCACCAATAGTTGTAAATAAAGTGCACAGTGAACAGTTACAACAACCACCAATAGTTGTAAATAAAGTGCACAGTGAAGAGTTAAAACAACCACCAATAGTTGTAAATAAAGTGCACAGTGAAGAGTTAAAACAACCACCAATAGTTGTAAATAAAGTGCACAGTGAAGAGTTAAAACAACCACCAATAGTTGTAAATAAAGTGCACAGTGAAGAGTTAAAACAACCACCAATAGTTATAAATAAAGTGCACAGTGAAGAGTTAAAACAACCACCAATAGTTGTAAATAAAGTGCACAGTGAAGAGTTAAAACAACCACCAATAGTTGTAAATAAAGTGCACAGTGAAGAGTTAAAACAACCACCAATAGTTGTAAATAAAGTGCACAGTGATGAGTTAAAACAACCACCAATAGTTGTAAATAAAGTGCACAGTGAAGAGTTAAAACAACCACCAATAGTTGTAAATAAAGTGCACAGTGAAGAGTTAAAACAACCACCAATAGTTGTAAATAAAGTGCACAGTGAAGAGTTAAAACAACCACCAATAGTTGTAAATAAAGTGCACAGTGCACAGTTTCATTTCTGTTCTAATCCTGTCAAAGTATTTTAATCTATTCAGGAGATCTGTTTTTCTCTCGCCTGTTTCGTGTTTTGGACTTTGGATGTCCATCTTCAAAAGGGTTTAATTAGACAGGTGGGCCAGTACTTTTTACCTAACTAATTAATTTATTTCGAATTCAATTAGAGCAAATTAGAGATATGTTCGTGTTTTAAATGCAATTCTATTACCATGTGCAAAAGTCCATTACGGTTTAATTATAAAATTGTACGATTGTAATCTAGGGTCTAAAGATTATTTGTATAGGATTTTTCTCGTAGTTCATCATTAATTTAAACGCTTTTAGTCTTCCGTCTTTCGTCGGACTTTCTGAGTTATAACTCGTGAAAATATGATTTATTATGATAAAATAGGATTGGTATTTAACGTAATCGGCTTAGTAAGATTGAATCAATTTTATGGGAATGAATTTATTTTTCATTTCCGCAAATTTGCGGATGATTATGTTTTTGTTGTCATTTACTCATTTATCATCTTGTTACTCGCATAACTCAAAAAGTATTCGACCAAATTGCCTGAAATTTGGTGGGACGATTGGTCAATGACCAGGAAACGTTTGATTAGACTTTGAGATCGATTGGGTCAACGTCAAGATTCTTTATAAATCCAGGAATATTGGATGGTCAAGGTCATTTATAAGCGGAGCCGAAGGTACACGCTCTACGAGTGCCCGTTTTAGTTTTAAATGTTCAAATTGTATAATATTCACATTCATTTTTTGTGAATGGAGAAGAAGTTTAAGAAATGTTGGTAATTTTTGAGGCAGTTTTTTCTTGTAAGGACAAATAGGAGCATGTAAAGACATTAATGGTAAGTAGGACATGTAAGAACAAGTATGTACATCTAAGTACAAGTAAAAACATATAAGAACAGGTAAGGACTTTTTTAAGGACAATTAATGACATGTAAGTAAGTACATGTAAGGACAAGTAAGGACATTCCGTCTCCCTTGCTTCTTTTAATTTTCTAACTCCAGAGAGGAATAATTGAGACTGTGTTGGCATTACATTAAAAAGTTCAGAGCGAATAATTAGCTAGCAAAGAATGGCCCATACATTACACTGAGCAAACTAAATGTACTGGCATGGGGAGGGGGGTTATGGTGGGGCCATATAAGATTGTGAGAGAGTTATGGTGGGGCCATAGAAGATTGAGAGAGAGTTATGGTGGGGCCATAGAAGATTGAGAGAGAGTTATGGTGGGGCCATAGAAGATTGAGAGAGAGTGTTGGTGTGGCCATAGAAGATTGAGAGGGAGTTATTGTGGGGCCATAGAAGATTGTGAGGGAGTTATGGTGGGGCCGTAGAAGATTGAGAGAGAGTTATGGTGGGGCCATAGAAGATTGAGAGAGAGTTATGGTGAGGCCATAGAAGATTGAGAGAGAGTTATGGTGGGGCCATAGAAGATTGAGAGAGAGTTATGGTGGGGCCATGGAAGATTGAGAGAGAGTTATGGTGGGGCCATAGAAGATTGAGAGAGAGTTATGGTGGGGCCATAGAAGATTGAGAGAGAGTGTTGGTGTGGCCATAGAAGATTGAGAGGGAGTTATTGTGGGGCCATAGAAGATTGTGAGGGAGTTATGGTGGGGCCGTAGAAGATTGAGAGAGAGTTATGGTGGGGCCATAGAAGATTGAGAGAGAGTTATGGTGAGGCCATAGAAGATTGAGAGAGAGTTATGGTGGGGCCATAGAAGATTGAGAGAGAGTTATGGTGGGGCCATGGAAGATTGAGAGAGAGTTATGGTGGGGCCATAGAAGATTAAGAGAAAGTTATGGTGGGGCCATAGAAGATTGAGAGAGAGTGTTGGTGTGGCCATAGAAGATTGAGAGGGAGTTATGGTGGGGCCATAGAAGATTGAGAGAGAGTTATGGTGGGGCCATAGAAGATTGAGAGAGAGTTATGGTGGGGCCATAAAAGATTATTTAGGGAATTTTCATTATCTGTCACATGTTTATTTATAATTGGTAGTCATGATATCATCATGGATACTAATATAAATTAAGTAATATATAGTTTCATGTGACCGAAGATGTGTAACTGACCGATAATTCGTAGCTTGCCCCACTGCCCTCAATGTGCAGTATTTAGGGAGTATCAGGTCGCAGTAGAGGGATTATAGGTGAGATTACCTGGGCTTTACACCCCTGGTGTGCCCTGTTGCTGATACCATTGCTAGCCCTTCATTGTCACCAGATTGATGTTAGAGTGCATTGTCTGTTCGATGCACTTTATTTAATTTTAGTGATGTCACAGTGCATTGTTTGTTAGATGCACTTTATTTAATTTTAGTGATGTCACTGTGCATTGTTTGTTAGATGCACTTTATTTAATTTTAGTGATGTCACAGTACATTGTCTGTTAGATGCACTTTATTTAATTTTAGTGATGTCACAGTGCATTGTCTGTTAGATGCACTTTATTTAATTTTAGTGATGTCACAGTGCATTGTTTGTTAGATGCACTTTATTTAATTTTAGTGATGTCACAGTACATTGTCTGTTAGATGCACTTTATTTAATTTTAGTGATGTCACAGTGCATTGTTTGTTAGATGCACTTTATTTAATTTTAGTGATGTCACAGTGCATTGTTTGTTAGATGCACTTTATTTAATTTTAGTGATGTCACAGTGCATTGTTTGTTAGATGCACTTTTATTATATAAATATAACTGAAACTAATACAGTATAACTCTTCTATTATGAATTCCTGTATAGTGAACGCAGTGTCCTGTAGAAATAAGTAGCCTGTACAGCAAACAAATTTTCTTTAGTCTGCCATAAAATAGCCACTATTTTGTGTTTTATTCTTTTATATTTTTTATTTTGATATGTGTGAGTTTTATTAAGTTGTAGAGATGTCACTGAGAGTAAATTTTGTTTGTTCTTTACTCTTGTAGTTTCATTTTGAGAACACCGTTAATTTTACTAATTTATTTTACTGCTTCTTAAGTTAATACAAAGTGTCAGTACTACTGCAGTACTGACACTACTGCAGTAGTACAGACACTACTGCAGTAGTACTGACACTACTGCAGTAGTACTGACACTACTGCAGTAGTACTGACACTACTGCAGTAGTACTGACACTACTGCAGTAGTACTGACACTACTGCAGTAGTACTGACACTACTGCAGCAGTACTGACACTACTGCAGCAGTGCCAGTACTACTGCAGTAGTACTGACACTACTGCAGTAGTACTGGCACTACTGCAGTAGTACTGACACTACTGCAGTAGTATTGACACTACTGCAGTAGTATTGACACTACTGCAGTAGTACTGACACTACTGCAGTAGTACTGACACTACTGCAGCAGTACTGACACTACTGCAGCAGTACTGACACTACTGCAGCAGTGCCAGTACTACTGTTTTCTCTTCCAATTCACAGGATTACCAAAGGATCAGTTTTTGACTGAGGAAAAAGTGCAAATCTTTTTCTGTTGTTTTCGCCTTACTTATTTGGAGTTAGAAAAACAATTCCCTTTCAATGGGAAAAGGCATCACTGAATTTTAGGCCTCCTTTCAATATTTTAAACTTAATAGATATTTAGTCTCTACTTTATAATGAATGATGTATTGGGTAATATCCTAAATTTTGCTAAAATAAATTTTTTGTTATCATTTTATTTTTTGGTATTTTTTACTGAATTTAAAACATACTTCAGTATTTATATTTTTGTATATATTTCCCTCCTGTTTCATTTCATATGATTGAGGTCGGAAAAAGAAATCTAGTTCATTTGTCCGTTGAATCCGAACCCAGGAATCGGATGGTGTGTTTTTTTGCAAGGCAAACAATTGTATTTTTTGGCTCACCCGCAAATATTGGCCCAAGTTTTCGAGATAAAAAACAAAGCAAACACACGTCTCTCGTGCGTGTGTTTATTGGAGAAAAAACTGGAACTTTGGGGAGTGCAATAATCATTTAATTCCCTCTGGAGTATTGTACCTAACTAGGGTAAAGGGCAATTATCAGATGACAATTGAATACAAAAGGATTTTTTTTAATACAGGCTGACCCCGCTTTAAGTAGACCCCGCTGTTATAACAGGACGACTTAAAGCGGAGTTGACTTCGAGCTTACCTACATCAGCTGTACCGGAAAATTATTTTAAGCAGTTTTATTTACATTGAAGGAATCGTACAAAATTGGTACTTAGTATCAGTGTACCATGCAAACGTTCTTTGATTTTTGTGAATAGAAAATGTAAAGATTGGAGTAATAATGGCAAGTTTATTTTCTAAGTTAATGTGAGGTACGATTTTTGACTTAAAGCCTGCCGGTAGGAAATTAATAATAAAAAAAAAATCATCAAAATATATTCATTGTGGAGGAAACACTAATATTAATACAGTAGAACTCCTCTATAATGAATTCCTGTATAGTGAACGTTAAGTCCTGAGTAAAGAAGTAACCTGTATAGTGAACAAATTTTCTTTAGTCTGACATAAAATGGCCTTCAGTTTTCTAAAAAATTGTTGGCAATTTTTTGGCAGACTAAAAAAAATTTGTTTACTGTAAAGGCTACTTATTTCTTCAGGACACTACATTCACTATAGAGGATTTCATTATAGAGCAGTTCTACTGTATTAATAACAAACTATTTAAATTTTTATCCGGTATTTGAAGCTTTACCCTAAACTGCTAATATGAATTAATTAGTACTTTAATTGATAATCAATTTTTGACCTTATTTCTTGATATAAAATCTTAACATTAAGTCACTAAAGGGCCGTACACACGTAGGGTTTTTTAAGTCTTTCCATCAGACTTTTTTCTAAGCTCCTCCTACTTTTTCCACGAGAATAAAAGAAAAAACGATAAAATAAATAATAATTGCATCGTTTTTTTCTTATATTTTCGTGTGAAAAGTAGGAGGAGCTTAGCAAAGAGTCTGGTGGAAAGTCTGAAAAAACTCTACGTGTGTACGGCCCTTTAAACTATAAGTATGAAAACCTGTTTGCAGAATGATTAAAGGTTGATAACCTCCCACTGCATCTTGTGTCACATCTGATACAAATAGAGGGAATTGATTCAAATTTCAGTTTTTCAAGATGTCTGAACAATTTAATAACACAAGTTTTTGATTTATTTTTTATTGAAAAATTATTTATTTTCTTTATTCAAATTTTATTGAGCATTGTCACAGACTCTATTCATGGATCCACTTTTATTTCTGACTGCTTCTTCCAGTCCCTTGTATTTAATTTCCTTTTGACTTCAGCGATATGGCCTTTGGTTCCGAAACAGACGTTAGACCTTCAAATTAAATTAGTTTGTCCTAAATGTCTTTTTTTTCGTTTTCAGGTGACTCCAAATGTTCAGTTTTTGATCTGCAACACTTCGCAATGAGTCACTTTAAAGGTAAGAAATTGACAATAATAAAGATATATATTAAAAATAATAGAGATATATATTAATTAAAAAATTTCATACGCTACGGGAAATCCAAATTTTTAAGAAGTTATTTATACTCAGCGTTGAAGATTTTTTTTTTTTTTTTGGTTTCAAGCTTTCGAATAGAAAGATTTCCATTCATCATCAGGACAAGAGTGACATCAAATGCACATCAGGACCTTTCTCCTGATGATGAATCGAAAGCTTTCTATTCGAATGCTTGAAAACCAAAAGAACTTCAAAGTTGAGTGTAGTTCTTATAACATTTAAATTAATTTAAAATTAAATTAACCTAATAAACTCACTCAGTAAAATCATTTTTAACATTTTATGCAATTTTTTTAACATAACTTATTTCAATTTATGCAATATTTTGATTAATTCACTAGTTTTCTTTACTAGCTATGTACATTAATTCACTAGTTTTCTTTACTAGCTATGTGCATTGATTCACTAGTTTTCTTTACTAGCTATGTACATTGATTCACTAGTTTTCTTTACTAGCTATGTACATTAATTCACTAGTTTTCTTTACTAGCTATGTACATTAATTCACTAGTTTTCTTTACTAGCTATGTACATTAATTCACTAGTTTTCTTTACTAGCTATGTACATTAATTCGAGTGCCTATCTCTATGAGGTCTGTTTTGCATGAGTTACAGTGATTTAGTTCTGTTTTACCTGTAAAATAGTTAGGTATTATTATTGTGGCACAGAGTCCTGAACCAAGGCCGCGTGAGGGCACTGAACTAGACACAACTAGACACTATAGTGAACTAGACACAACTAGACACTATAGTGAACTAGACACAACTAGACACTATAGTGAACTAGACACTATAGTGAACTAGACACTATAGTGAACTAGACACTATAGTGAACTAGACACTATAGTGAACTGGACACTATAGTGAACTAGACACTATAGTGAACTAGACACTATAGTGAACTAGACACTATAGTGAACTAGACACTATAGTGAACTAGACACATTGCGCGGTAATGCAGTCTGCATGCCAATGCACTAGATGCAGTTTACATATTCTACAGTTTACAAAAGGTTGATCTAATTCACAGGTACTGGTTTTCAAGAAGAAGTAACTAGGTAATGTACTGGTAGTACTTCAACTAGTTACTTATTTTACTGCTAGTACCTCTTTGAGGTATATACTTGAATGAAGTTCATAGTTTCAATGAGATTTCTGTTCAACATAGGGTAAAATACGAATTATCGGTCAGTTTCACATCTTCGGTCATATAAGAAAAAACGATATTATAATTGTTATTTTATTTTAATTGGTAGGTATCATGGATACCAATAAAAATAAAACAACAATTATAATATTTTTTTTTTCTTATATGACCGAAGATGTGAAACTGACCGATAATTCGTAATTTTCCCCACCTACTATTAGCTGCAATATTGCAATATAACTGTAAATAATTATGTAACTATCGATATGTATATTGTATAAGGTTAGTTACCCGTTAATGAATGGTTCCACATTTACGTTCATTCTTGAAAAACAAGTTTGAATAATAAATTATTTATCAATATTTGATCGAAAATGTGGAACTGTTCGATAACTTGGATCTTGCTCCTGTTTGAATTATTGTCTACAGTTTGATTATTCTGTTAAGAAGCATTCTATTTTCAAATGTTTTTATCTATGAAAAAAGTATCAGTTTATGCAGAAAAATTAATTTTATTTGAGTTCACTAAAAATAACCTAACAACGGGTAATAAACTACTATTGAAGACCCGTTATTTTTAACGGGCAAATACACTAGTAAAATATAATTTGTTACATGAAGACATGTTGTACATATACGGTGTGATGATATATGTGCATATATCATCTAATTTTTGACGTGTGCGAGTCGAAATCATGTCAAGTGCACTTTTTGAAGTTTGAAATGCAAACTAGTTTAACAGACTAGTGTTACCTAGACTCACTTTGATGCTTACTGGTGGAAAATACTAGAGATAGTTTGAGTTTATTTGACAACTTTGTGTTGTTGAAGCACTAATTAAAGAGTTACAGTGAAGACTGAGTGACACTGTCTGAGTACTGGAAATAACGTAAAATAATTTTTATTTATCGTAAAGTTGACTATTAATAAAGGGGGTATAACGTTATATCACCTACATTAATAGCGTTTTTTGCTTTAAGATGTCGTACAACAATAGAGCACACAGTGTTGCTGTGAAGGATGCATCCTCTTTATAAGGGACTTACAATACGTTGCCGTAATTTGATTCCTGTCACTAGGAATATTCCCGGTGTGTTCCCGAGAAAATTGAGAAGACCGCAGAATGCGAGTTGCTCTTATTCGCCGAGTGGAGAATTAATTTAATTTGTTTTATTACTACATTGAAGAGCTCAAGAGAAATGATACTTTGAATATACTTTAATTAAATTACTAAGTACCATGTTCTCCTATTAAACTAAAGAAGTCAATTAGTTGAAGGAGTGAATTTATTTAAAACATTTTGTTAGTGAGTAAGCTCCTAGTTATCGCACGGGTCCACATTTTCGATCATGTAAGAAAAAAATGTATAGTAATTTTTATTTAACTTGTATTTTATTGGTATCCATTATTATCAAAATATATGTTGTAAAATGATTATAATATAGGTACCTCTTACCTATATGGTCCAAAATGTGGAACCGTCCGATAACTTGGAACTTACCCTATATTTAACTGTGTTTAAATATGCTCTCTTTTTTAAATTATTTAATTCATAGCATTTTAACTATTTTATAATTTGAATAGAGGAATAAAATAGGTTTAATTCTTTGTTCACTATGATATGCACTCCGAATAAAATACCTTACAAACAACACTATATTCATTTTTCAGCGTTAGTTCCGTAGGTAGTTAGGCCAATTTAAACTTTAGCGTGTTAATCAAAATGATTACCCCAAGTTACCATTAGGTAATGTATCGAAACTTTAACAAGATGTGCTTTTTTCTCGACGCTAGTTTGTTAAAACTTCTTTGGAACAATTTTCTCTCCTAAGCTCCGAGAGACTTGAGAGTATCTGTAGCTATCTTCTTCTGGAGAGTGTCTATAGCTATCTTCTTCTGGAGAGTGTCTGTAGCTATCTTCTTCTGGAGAGTGTCTATAGCTATCTTCTTCTGGAGAGTGTCTATAGCTATCTTCTTCTGGAGAGTGTCTGTAGCTATCTTCTTCTGGAGAGTGTCTATAGCTATCTTCTTCTGGAGAGTGTCTATAGCTATTTTCTTCTAGAGAGTGTCTATAGCTATCTTCTCCTGGAGAGTATCTATAGCTATCTTCTTCTGGAGAGTGTCTATAGCTATCTTCTTCTGGAGAGTGTCTATAGCTATCTTCTTCTGGAGAGTGTGTATAGCTATCTTCTTCTGGAGAGTATCTGTAGCTATCTTCTTCTGGAGAGTATCTATAGCTATCTTCTTCTGGAGAGTGTCTATAGCTATCTTCTTCTGGAGAGTGTCTATAGCTATCTTCTTCTGGAGAGTATCTATAGCTATCTTCTTCTGGAGAGTATCTGTAGCTATCTTCTTCTGGAGAGTATCTATAGCTATCTTCTTCTGGAGAGTGTCTATAGCTATCTTCTTCTGGAGAGTGTCTATAGCTATCTTCTTCTGGAGAGTGTCTATAGCTATCTTCTTCTAGAGAGTGTCTATAGCTATCTTCTTCTGGAGAGTATCTATAGCTATCTTCTTCTGGAGAGTGTCTATAGCTATCTTCTTCTAGAGAGTGTCTATAGCTATCTTCTCCTGGAGAGTATCTATAGCTATCTTCTTCTGGAGAGTATCTGTAGCTATCTTCTTCTGGAGAGTATCTATAGCTATCTTCTTCTGGAGAGTGTCTATAGCTATCTTCTTCTGGAGAGTGTCTATAGCTATCTTCTTCTGGAGAGTGTCTGTAGCTATTTTCTTCTGGAGAGTGTCTATAGCTATCTTCTTCTGGAGAGTGTCTATAGCTATCTTCTTCTGGAGAGTGTCTATAGCTATCATCTTCTGGAGAGTGTCTGTAGCTATCTTCTTCTGGAGAGTGTCTATAGCTATTTTCTTCTGGAGAGTGTCTGTAGCTATCTTCTTCTCGAGAGTGTCTGTAGCTATCTTCTTCTGGAGAGTGTCTATAGCTATTTTCTTCTGGAGAGTGTCTATAGCTATCTTCTTCTGGAGAGTGTCTATAGCTATCTTCTTCTGGAGAGTGTCTATAGCTATCTTCTTCTGGAGAGTGTCTATAGCTATCTTCTTCTGGAGAGTGTGTATAGCTGTCTTCTTCTGGAGAGTGTCTATAGCTATCTTCTTCTGGAGAGTGTCTATAGCTATCTTCTTCTGGAGAGTGTCTATAGCTATCTTCTTCTGGAGAGTATCTATAGCTATCTTCTTCTGGAGAGTATCTATAGCTATCTTCTTCTGGAGAGTATCTATAGCTATCTTCTTCTGGAGAGTATCTATAGCTATCTTCTTCTGGAGAGTGTCTATCTTCTTCAGTTCGGACATAAACAGAAGAAAGGTTAGACAATTTGATATCAAATCGCATCATAGCTCGCTTTTGACTTTTATGCCGACTTTTAAGACTTTAAGTTCTATTTTATGTTGCTTTTACTACTCTATGTTCTCTTCTATTTTATGTTGACTTTTTTTTTTAATATTTATTTTTCTATATCTTATGGAAATATAAAGAAAAATCTTAGTGTAATTGTAAAATTATACATCAGGAAAACTGTGAAAAAATGTGAGTTGGGATTTTTTTATCAACTTTATGAGCGATTTTCCACCATCTGTAAGTGCAGGCACTGGTGCCTGTGTCCCTTTTCGTCACACTCTTTACAACTAGCTTTTCTACATCCATGAGCATTCTCACCGACAAGTGGTAGGTGACTTTATTCATGAAGCCACTTTCCTTTATGACTGCTTCTTCCAGTCCCTTGTATTTAATTTCCTTTTGACGTCAGCGATATGGCCTTTGGTTCCGAAGCAGATGTTAAACCCCTACTAAAATTAATTCATAATTACGAGCTACTGTTAAGCCCTGTTTATAATGTAAAAGTGAAAGTATTCACCATATGATTGTTACAGAATTTATACGTTAAAATGCAGTGTGATTTTGATTGTTTGAATATTCAGTTAAAATTAGTTAGTGGATATTGATGGTAATATATCAGTTTACATTATATTTTAATAATTGAATTATCTTGTAAAATAAAATTTAATTAAATAAAAGTTTAATTAAAAAAATAGTTGAATAAATAAATATTTAATTAAATAAATTTTTAATTAAAAAAAAATTTATTTTAGTAAAAATTTAATTTCATAAATATTTATTTTAGTAAAAATTTAATTTAATAAATATTTATTTTAGTAAAATTTTCAATTTAATAAATATTCTCAATATTTCATATTGTAATTTAGAAAAAGCCTACAATAATAATATTCAATTTAAATGCCAAAGGTTATAGATATTTCATCCATTTTAATCCTATTAAAACAAAAAGCTTCAGTTTGAGCTATCATTTATTCAACTCGTATTAGAATTTATAATATTCATGCTGCCAGCTGGTCGCACACTCTTTCGAATTATATTCATTAATAATTTAAATGAATGAATAATTTAACATTGGTTTTATATTTTGTGGGTTATAGGGAAGTTACGAATTATCGGTCAGGTCCACATCTTCGGTTATGTAAGAAAACGATATAATAATAATTTTAATTGGTATCCATGATACCTGCAGGTATCATGGATACCAATTAAAATAAATTTTATATCGTTTTTTCTTATATGAACCAAAATGTGGACCTGAGCGATAATTCGTAACTTACCCTAACTCTAATTTATTCATGAAACCAATAGCCGTTACTTCAGGTTCACCTATACAAATTATTTTCTATTTTATCCAGGCTGCAAAATTCGTAACTGTTGAAGAATCCAAAGTCGCTTTGCAAGTTCTTCCTGCAATCCAATATAGTTCATGAATTTCTCTGAACTTTTTCACCACTTCTAGGATTACTAAAGCGATAAAATCTGCAATTCTATTGAAAGAACTCTCCTCTATTCTAATTCCAATAGTTCGTCAATGGCCAAAAACCAATTGGATTCGTCCTCTACTAGACATTGGAAATCAATTTATTTTTACACATCTCTCGAATTCGGAAAAAAGCGCGAGACTCTTTTCAACTGGTGAATTTTTTCCATCGGTATTCGAACATCGACGAATCGGTGCTTGTATGTTTCACCGATTCAACCCAAAGGAATCGGTGACTATTTTTTTCTTAGAGAGAAGAGGTGAGTTAGGTATTTTAGAACAGTTAAATAAACTTTATTGTTCAGTAAATTTTACAGATATCACTACAGTACAACTCCTCTATAGTGATATCCTCTATAGTGAATGTAGTGTCCTGAGTAAGGAAGTAGCCTGTATAGTCAACGAATTTTCTCTGCCATAAATGGCTATCAGTTTTAGAAAAAATAATAGTCATTTTATGACTCCCTAAAGATAATTTGTTCGCTATAGAGGCTACTTCCTTCCTTATTCAGGACACTACATTCACTATACAGGACTGCTGTTTATCAATTTCATCTGAAACTGTCATTTTTGTACCGTTGATTTTTTTTTGTGGGTGCAAAAAATTCTTCGTTGTTGAAAAGTATAGTTTGAAATGGTATACGTTTAAAAAAAATACCTATGCTGTTTCTTTTGTTGACGGTCATCCATGGTAGAATTTTGAGTGTAAAAATACAATTCTAGAACCTTCACTCTTTTATAGACAACATTGTTGTTTACAAGAAGATTCCTGTATAAAATGGAGAAAAAGTAAACACCCGAATGTGAAATCTGAATGGCTTTATCTTTTGTGTTGACACGAAGTAAATTCTGTACGATTCTTTTTCGCTCAGAGAAATATTGTTGTAAAAAGGACTTCTCCATCCCAATTATTATATTTTTAAAATGTTTCATTCAGGTTAAAATCACGCAGTTAATATTTGATGGACTTAAACTTGGTGGCTGTATTCACGGAGTAGCTTTTCTGCATCCATGAGCGACTGACTGGTGGTGGAAGACTCGGTTCTTTGAGCCAATATCTTTTCTGACTGCTTTCTACAAGTTTCTTGTACTTATGTGCTATGAATGAATGAGTAATAAAATAAACATATAATCCTATATAACAAAATTAAAATGCATCAAGTCTATTTTTATATTTCAATCAACAGATCAATCTATATGAAAAAATTGTTCATCAATTTATTTTATTTTGAATCCTTCTAAATTAATGAATTCAGAATCAACCTAATAAAATTGAATCATGTCTCTAGTTTTAGACATTAGAATAAACAAATCAATTTATACGGGAAAAAAATCAATTGAATTTTTAAAATTTTTCTTCTCCAACCGAAATGGTTAAAAAAAACTCATACCTACTTTGTGATAGCGGCCTGACTTACGGAGTCACCGCTAATCTTAACGACTCTACGGAAATGAGTCTCCTGAATTGGCTCACAACTTCTAAGCTTCCCTAACTACTTAAAGAAATGTTCATGGGTTCCTGAAGAAGCGGGCATTTGTTGCTTGCTTCGTGCAGTTCATGTTCCTTAACAGTTGAGATGCGTATATGACGCGTTAAGTGGAGGAAGGGTCAAAGCCACATTTTGAAATTGTTTGTAAATCGATTTTTGGCGGTTTTACTGAGATATGACAGACGATTAAGATTATTTTACCAATCTCTACATAAAATACTGATGGAACAATGAAAATACTAGGAATTTTATTATGTACCACTCGATACACGGATTTTATATCCTGAATCAAACCTGCAATCGGATGTGAATAAATTTAAACACATCTAACGCCCATTTTTATTATTTCTAACAGAATATATATATATATCAATTCCATATATCAATTGAAAGCTATTTATATCATTGTAACGCTACGATTGATTGAGTTTCATTTTATCTACGTATTGAAGTTAAATGAAAGAGTTCTATCGAATTGATGTCACTAATTGTCTTTTGATATACAAGCCACTCTATTCCCTGTAACATTGTGCAATGCATATCAATATGCATTTTAGAACAATCACCAATTTGGAATATCATGTGTACTTTTTGTCTTTTCATGGTGTATTAATATTATTCCGTATTGAGATGGGAAAATATGATTTACTATTGCTATATAATTTCAATTCTTTAAAAACGGAAGAGAGTAACTTTAAATTTAAAAAAATGAAGGAGGAACGTTGATTTGAGAGAAAAAAAAATTGATTTTTTTTTTATATATATTTTTCAATATAAAATATTATTTCCATTGAAAAGGCTAAGGAAAGAAGTATAGGAATTGTTTCAGTGGACAGAGTCCCCATCTCTGCTATAATTCGATAGCTACAATAACAGTGAATGACAATGATGAGGATAGACTCTGCTACAAATTGTGCTATAGAATTACCGATGATGTTAATGTGATAGGGAGAGAGATGGTATTATTGAATGTGATAGGGAGAGAGATGGTATTATTGAATGTGATAGGGAGAGAGATGGTATTACTGAATGTGATAGGGAGAGAGATGGTATTATTGAATGTGATAGGGAGAGAGATGGTATTATTGAATGTGATAGGGAGAGAGATGGTATTATTGAATGTGATAGGGAGAGAGATGGTATTATTGAATGTGATAGGGAGAGAGATGGTATTATTGAATGTGATAGGGAGAGAGATGGTATTATTGAATGTGATAGGGAGAGAGATGGTATTATTGAATGTGATAGGGAGAGAGATGGTATTATTGAATGTGATAGGGAGAGAGATGGTATTACTGAATGTGATAGGGAGAGAGATGGTATTATTGAATGTGATAGGGAGAGACATGGTATTATTGAATGTGATAGGGAGAGAGATGGTATTATTGAATGTGATAGGCAGAGAGATGGTATTACTGAATGTGATAGGGAGAGAGATGGTATTATTGAATGTGATAGGGAGAGAGATGGTATTATTGAATGTGATAGGGAGAGAGATGGTATTATTGAATGTGATAGGGAGAGAGATGGTATTATTGAATGTGATAGGGAGGGAGATGGTATTATTGAATGTGATAGGGAGAGAGATGGTATTATTGAATGTGATAGGGAGAGAGATGGTATTATTGAATGTGATAGGGAGAGAGATGGTATTATTGAATGTGATAGGGAGAGAGATGGTATTATTGAATGTGATAGGCAGAGAGATGGTATTATTGAATGTGATAGGCAGAGAGATGGTATTACTGAATGTGATAGGGAGAGAGATGGTATTACTGAATGTGATAGGGAGAGAGATGATATTATTGAATGTGATAGGGAGAGAGATGGTATTATTGAATGTGATAGGGAGAGAGATGGTATTATTGAATGTGATAGGGAGAGAGATGGTATTATTGAATGTGATAGGGAGAGAGATGGTATTACTGAATGTGATAAGGAGAGAGATGGTATTATTGAATGTGATAGGGAGAGACATGGTATTATTGAATGTGATAGGGAGAGAGATGGTATTATTGAATGTGATAGGCAGAGAGATGGTATTACTGAATGTGATAGGGAGAGAGATGGTATTATTGAATGTGATGGGGAGAGAGATGGTATTATTGAATGTGATAGGCAGAGAGATGGTATTATTGAATGTGATAGGGAGAGAGATGGTATTATTGAATGTGATAGGGAGAGAGATGGTATTACTGAATGTGATAGGCAGAGAGATGGTATTATTGAATGTGATAGGCAGAGAGATGGTATTACTGAATGTGATAGGGAGAGAGATGGTATTACTGAATGTGATAGGCAGAGAGATGATATTATTGAATGTGATAGGGAGAGAGATGGTATTACTGAATGTGATAGGGAGAGAGATGGTATTACTGAATGTGATAGGGAGAGAGATGATATAATTGAATGTGATAGGGAGAGAGATGGTATTATTGAATGTGATAGGGAGAGAGATGGTATTATTGAATGTGATAGGGAGAGAGATGGTATTATTGAATGTGATAGGGAGAGAGATGGTATTACTGAATGTGATAGGGAGAGAGATGGTATTATTGAATGTGATAGGGAGAGACATGGTATTATTGAATGTGATAGGGAGAGAGATGGTATTATTGAATGTGATAGGCAGAGACATGGTATTATTGAATGTGATAGGCAGAGAGATGGTATTATTGAATGTGATAGGGAGAGAGATGGTATTATTGAATGTGATAGGCAGAGAGATGGTATTATTGAATGTGATAGGGAGAGAGATGGTATTATTGAATGTGATAGGGAGAGAGATGGTATTATTGAATGTGATAGGGAGAGAGATGGTATTATTGAATGTGATAGGGAGAGAGATGGTATTACTGAATGTGATAGGCAGAGAGATGGTATTACTGAATGTGATAGGCAGAGAGAGATGGTATTATTGAATGTGATAGGGAGAGACATGGTATTATTGAATGTGATAGGGAGAGAGATGGTATTACTGAATGTGATAGGCAGAGAGAGATGGTATTATTGAATGTGATAGGGAGAGACATGGTATTATTGAATGTGATAGGGAGAGAGATGGTATTACTGAATGTGATAGGGAGAGAGATGGTATTATTGAATGTGATAGGCAGAGAGAGATGGTATTATTGAATGTGATAGGGAGAGAGATGGTATTATTGAATGTGATAGGCAGAGAGAGATGGTATTATTGAATGTGATAGGGAGAGAGATGGTATTACTGAATGTGATAGGCAGAGAGATGGTATTATTGAATGTGATAGGGAGAGAGATGGTATTATTGAATGTGATAGGCAGAGAGAGATGGTATTACTGAATGTGATAGGGAGAGAGATGGTATTATTGAATGTGATAGGGAGAGAGATGGTATTACTGAATGTGATAGGGAGAGAGATGTTATTATTGAATGTGATAGGGAGAGAGATGTTATTATTGAATGTGATAGGGAGAGAGATGGTATTACTGAATGTGATAGGGAGAGAGATGGTATTACTGAATGTGATAGGGAGAGAGATGGTATTACTGAATGTGATAGGGAGAGAGATGTTATTATTGAATGTGATAGGCAGAGAGATGGTATTATTGAATGTGATAGGCAGAGAGATGGTATTACTGAATGTGATAGGCAGAGAGATGGTATTACTGAATGTGATAGGCAGAGAGATGGTATTACTGAATGTGATAGGGAGAGAGATGGTATTACTGAATGTGATAGGGAGAGAGATGGTATTACTGAATGTGATAGGCAGATAGATGGTATTACTGAATGTGATAGGGAGGAAGAGACGGTATTATTGAATGTGATAGGGAGAGAGAGATGGTATTACTGAATGTGATAGGCAGAGAAGGAGGGTAATTTACGAATTATTGTATGTTCCATATTTTCGATCATATAGGTTTTTTTTTAATGGAACATTTCTACTCGTTATTTTTATTGGTATCCATGATACCTACAGGTATCATGGATACCTTACTTTAATTGTACTAGTGAATATTATGTATTATGAACAAAATTCATGTCTTAAAATCTCCGTCTAGAACAGTTTACCGATATTATTCTGCTACTGACTTTTGCCTCCATGTTCATAACTCTTCATTTTCCTCTTCAATCAAAATCAAGAGATGTCAGTACGTGGCAGACTTCTTGCTATGTACCTAGCACTGTGAATACAAATATTTAGCTTCAATTCTGTGAACTGTAATATTGAGTAGCATCTTGAGCAACATATCAATGAATAATATTTTGTGATCCAAGTTACAGAGTGTGACAGAACTCTACCCAAATAATTGGTGAGGAATTTTGATGGTTAAAGGAAAATAGAAAAATGATAAGGATTTTTTTTATGTGGTTAAATTTGAGATAATTTATATTTTTGAGAATAGGGATATATGATGGACAGTGGGGAATTATGAGAATTATGTATGATTTAATTATATTCTTTTAAACATAGAAAAAAGTCACTCATTAGGGTAAGTTACGAATTATCGGTTAGTACTACATCTTCGGACATATAAGAAAAAAACAATAAAAAAATAATCATTAGATAGCACTGTGTAATATTAACAATTTTTATATTGTTTTTTCTTATATGACCGAAGATGTAGTACTGACCGATAATTCGTAACTTACCGTAATACAAAATGCAATGCTGATAAATTTTCATATTTCATTCAAATTTACAAATAATTATTAATAAAGTTTAACTCTTGATATTATAACATTAAATGTTCTTCTCATGTGATTTCCCTTCATCAAAAGAGCACTAGAAAATGGTGATGTTAACGAGTGTATGTATACCTTGTGATTTAAAATCATGTCCTGAATATAAACCTAAGCATCGTAATTTCATTATAATGTAATTTAATATAATTTGATATCAAAATGATTCCTAGCACGTAATGGCATTACTTGTAATGCATGGAGAGAAATTGTTAACTCTGCTGCTTGCTTTTTACTTGATTTAATTTTAAAAAAGGCATTATTTATTTATTTCTACTGGAACTAATCGAATTTGTTGAATATATTCATATGTAATTATTCAGTATAAGATAATCAGTGATGAAGTTTGTTGATTATTTGGATGATTATTACTACTTTTTTATCTATTGGTAATGTATGAAAAAATCACCAAAATGTGTATAATATTTGACAGTTTACGAATTTCACATTTTCAAAAAAAAACTTTACTAATTGTAATGTTTGTAGATATTTTAAAATTGGTCTGGGTACACGACGACAAATTTGTAAGATTTGAAAATGATAAAAAAACTGTGATATGAGAAAATGATGTAATCACAGTGACTCTTTTCTCTGATAGTACATCATCACAGTGACTCTTTTCTCTGATAGTACATCATCACAGTGACTCTTTTCTCTGATAGTACATCATCACAGTGACTCTTTTCTCTGATAGTACATCATCACAGTGACTCTTTTCTCTGATAGTACATCATCACAGTGACTCTTTTCTCTGATAGTACATCATCACAGTGACTCTTTTCTCTGATAGTACATCATCACAGTGACTCTTTTCTCTGACAGTACATCATCACAGTGACTCTTTTCTCTGATAGTACATCATCACAGTGACTCTTTTCTCTGACAGTACATCATCACAGTGACTCTTTTCTCTGATAGTACATCATCACAGTGACTCTTTACTATGATAGTACATCATCACAGTGACTCTTTTCTCTGATAGTACATCATCACAGTGACTCTTTTCTCTGACAGTACATCATCACAGAGACTCTTTTCTCGGATAGTACATCTATCCATTCTATCGCTCAAAATCAAATATTTTCCGATAGCACATACACCAAAGACTAAAAATACTTCTTTTCGTATCTCTATATTCTCCTGAATGTTGGGACTACACTTTACTGCAGGTTTGAATTATTTAGTCATTGCAACACCGTGGAAAAGCTTTTTCTTATTTCTCAAAATTAAACGCTCTGCTGCAATCAGAAACATGATGAAAAACAGCTATTGTATAAAATAAAGTTTGACCTCTCGTAGGTACAAGTACATCCTGTAGGTCCTGTAGATACAAGTAGGTCCTGTAGGTCCTATAGGTACAAGTAAGTAGGTACAAGTAGGTAGGTACAAGTGCTATTTACTTTGCAGTGATCCTATCTGTCCTTAGAGGCTATCCTTGAACACTTCTAATAGGTCCTAAGGTAGGAATTGTTTGTAAGTTTTTTTTTTTTGCTGTTTGCCACACTGCACCCTAATGTTACTCTTGTAGAAACAAGTGCAAAGTGCAGTTCGTGTCAAGTGCATTGCATATATGAATTATTTATTTATTTATTTTACATTAGATTTATTGAAAAAAAAATGAATTGTGTATTTGAATGAGGATTTAATGAAATTATTGATTTAAAATATTGTTGTTGTTTGAATTGGATAGGAATTCTGGATAAATTACTAATTATTTAAATTCTTAGTTATAGTTCCCTTATTCTACCAAGAAAATCTGTTTTTTATCTTCATATTTCAAGGTAGCTACCTAGAAAACCTCATAACTTTTTCTAGTACCTAAAAAAAAAACTCTTAGTACCTAGAAACTTTTTACCTAGAAAATATCACTTTTCTTCATTCCTAGAAATTCTCATCACCTTTTACCTAGAAATCCTCATCACTTTTTATCTAGAAATCCTCATCACCTTTTACCTAGAAATCCTCATCACCTTTTACCTAGAAATCCTTATCACCTTTTACCTAGAAATCCTCATCACCTTTTACCTAGAAATCCTCATCACCTTTTACCTAGATAACCTCATCACTTTTCCTCGGTACCTAGAAATCCTCATCACCTTTTACCTAGATAACCTCATCACTTTTCCTCGGTACCTAGAGATCCTCATCACCTCTTACCTAGATAACCTCATCACTTTTCTTCGGTACCTAGAAATCCTCATCACCTTTTACCTAGATAACCTCATCACTTTTCCTCGGTACCTAGAAATCCTCATCACCTTTTACCTAGATAACCTCATCACTTTTCCTCGGTACCTAGAAATCCTCATCACCTTTTACCTAGATAACCTCATCACTTTTCCTCGGTACCTAGAAATCCTCATCACCTTTTACCTAGATAACCTCATCACTTTTCCTCGGTACCTAGAAATCCTCATCACCTTTTACCTAGATAACCTCATCACTTTTCCTCGGTACCTAGAAATCCTCATTACCTTTTACCTAGATAACCTCATCACTTTTCCTCGGTACCTAGAAATCATCATCACTTTTCCTCGGTACCTAGAAATCCTCATCACCTTTAACCTAGATAACCTCATCACTTTTCCTCGGTACCTAGAAATCCTCATCACCTTTTACCTAGATAACCTCTTAAATTCCGAGTTCCATTCCCCGAGACAGATAACCGATTCAATAAAGACATCCAATCTCGAAATGAATTTTAAACAAAGCACTTTTTCTCTGATTGATTCAGCCCTGAAATCTACAGTTACGCTCACAAACTCAAAGGAAGGAAGAAATGCTAAAACTATGTGTTATTTAACAACTACCAAACAGAGCAGGTTATACCTACCATTAGAAATTAAAACATGGTATTTGTCTACCTAGGATATAATTTTACTAGTTTGTAACTTTCCCGTTAAAGTTACTGGGTTTAAAATTTTAAATAGTGTAACTTAACCCGTTATAAGTGTACTTTCCTGTTACAATAATAACATAAGAATTTAAAGATAATTTCAATATATTCTATACTAATAGTATCCGTCGTGATTTTATTTATTTATTTAATAATGAATAAATGATTATTCATGTACCTCAATATTTTTGATTAGTGTGTATTTTTGACACAGCATAAATAAAATTTATATCATTCTTAAGAAGTTATAAATCCATCCTAATAATTACCGTCGTGAATTTTTTTTGTCTCCGCTTCTTAAGAATAATAATATGAATTTTATATATGTTTATTACAAGCTGTATCACAAATACAGACTGCTGAAATATATATACACCAATAATAATACTATTAAAAAACTCCGTTATGTTTAACGAAAAATACACTAGTAAATGTATAAACACACAACGGGTATTATTAGCATAGACTGTTCATGAGTTAGGTTTCTGAATATGAAACAGAAAGTATGGGTAAAAATGCCCAATAATCTACGTACATATACCAGTATACTACTGTTTATTAACTTATTTAAGAGAAGTCCATTTAAACTCAATGCTTAAGGGTATGATTAATGTAAACTGATGACAAAAATTAATACCCCGTCTAGAGAAAAATGAACACTTTGATATATGCTGTTCCCATTGATCTTGTTACGATCACAGGCATCATTTTAACCTTTTGTTTAGTATGATCTTTATTCCTGTTCATTTCGAGTACTTTTTATATCTTTTTAAATTACACGAAGCAAGCAGTTTGAATTAATGTCAACCTTAACCTTATGTAGTTAAAATCTATGCAGATGTGAGACAGGTAGTATATTGCAGACAGTTTTCATTGTGGAACTTTCCGCAGTGGAATTTTCCTCAGTGGAATCTTCCGCGCGCCCAGTAAATACTGTAGTTAATTGTTATCTATTATTTATTACCACAGTTCATGTTACCAGGGTAGCTTTAATTGCAATACAGTGTGTGTTTAATTATATATGTGATTATAATCTATGTAGATTGGCAAATTTAATTGAGCTTACATGTTTTCGTTATTTTATTTTTGATTTGTGTTGTTCCTATAAGAAGTTTGCTTTAAAAAAATGATTTATTTTACTAAAATCATGTGTTGCAATGTGCATGTATTTATTTATTCATGTGTATATGTATGTATATAAATAAATATTTGAGTATGTGTGTATGTATGTATACATATATTTAATTAATAAATTCTCACCCATAGAAAAAAAAAAACATTTTTCTATGATTTTTTTTCACCCAATGATTTTATCTTCATTAATTCAGTAACATAATTTTTTTTTACATATTCTACCTGAAAATATTTTCTATTTCATTTTCCGTAAGGTTGAATCTCTATTCAATTTATTAACATAATAGCCTTTGCATCATTTTTATAACCGCTATACCGAGTCAAAGACTTTCCCTCTTTTCCTGAAAGGCGTAAGTGAGTAACCTACGTACGAAACACAAACATTTTACCTATGATAATTTTAAAAACATTTCCAAACTATGTTCCTAGGTGGGGTGGGTGGGTACATAGGAAGTAATTAACAGTGTTATTTACGAACTGAAGGCATGGGTACGTACTAATGTATTTACTTTTTATCTTTTGTTGTGTGTAAAATTAAAGAAAAAATGTAACTGAAGATTGCAAATTAAATACATTTTGTAATGGAATGCTGTATAGTGAATGTCGAGTCCTGAGTAAGGAAGTAGCCTCTATAGTGAACTAATTTATAGCAGAATAAAGGAAATTTGTTCACTATAGAGGCTACTTCCTTACTCTTGACACTACATTCGCTATAGAGGATTTCATTGTTACTACAGTCACAGTAGTACAATAACTGCTTATATTTCTATATTAAGATACAATATTAGTAGAGCATTTTATTGTTTGTACAGCATACACTTGGTAAGTTTCGAGTTATCGGACAGTTACACATCTTCGATCATATAGAAAAAAATCATGAAATAAAAGGCTATATTTGTTACATATATGATCTGAAGAGTTGGAACTGTCCAATAATTCGGAACCTGTCCTAAATATTGGGACTACACCCAGTGAGAAATTTGTAAGTGGGATATGGAAGATTATATATCTTTTAATCTTCTATATGGTCAATTTTAATTTTTTATCTGGGTTGTTTTATGTCCCATATTTCAGTTCCGAAATTTTTCGTATAAAACAAAAAAGGCTCATAATTTTATTTTAACTAATGATCAATTGTAATTTGCATCCTTTCTTTAATTCACCTTTAGTTATTGTGTTTTTACCCTACGAGTTGTTACCAACTTAACCCCCCCCCCTCTTGACACCCCCCCCTCTTGACACCCCCCGTAGTGGCAATATGCTGGGTGAAGAGGTAACCGTGTTCACTTCAAAACTTTTCCTGACACTTTGGGAAGTACTAAGCAGAAACACAAAGTTAGCTTATACCACACAGAGTTAGCTTACACCACACAGAGTTAGCTTATACCACACAGAGTTAGCTTACACCACACAGAGTTAGCTTATACCTCACAGAGTTAGCTTATACCACACAGAGTTAGCTTATACCACACAGAGTTAGCTTATACCACACAGAGTTAGCTTATACCACACAGAGTTAGCTTATACCACACAGAGTTAGCTTACACCACATAGAGTTAGCTTATACCACACAGAGTTAGCTTATACCACACAGAGTTAGCTTATACCACACAGAGTTAGCTTATACCACACAGAGTTAGCTTATACCACACAGAGTTAGCTTATACCTCACAGAGTTAGCTTATACCACACAGAGTTAGCTTATACCACACAGAGTTAGCTTATACCACACAGAGTTAGCTTATACCACACAGAGTTAGCTTATACCACACAGAGTTAGCTTATACCACACAGAGTTAGCTTATACCACACAGAGTTAGCTTATACCACACAGAGTTAGCTTATACCACACAGAGTTAGCTTATACCACACAGAGTTAGCTTATACCTCACAGAGTTAGCTTATACCTCACAGAGTTAGCTTATACCTCACAGAGTTAGCTTATACCACACAGAGTTAGCTTATACCTCACAGAGTTAGCTTATACCTCACAGAGTTAGCTTATACCTCACAGAGTTAGCTTATACCTCACAGAGTTAGCTTATACCACACAGAGTTAGCTTATACCACACAGAGTTAGCTTATACCTCACAGAGTTAGCTTATACCTCACAGAGTTAGCTTATACCTCACAGAGTTAGCTTATACCTCACAGAGTTAGCTTATACCACACAGAGTTAGCTTATACCACATAGAGTTAGCTTATACCTCACAGAGTTAGCTTATACCACACAGAGTTAGCTTACACCACACAGAGTTAGCTTATACCTCACAGAGTTAGCTTATACCTCACAGAGTTAGCTTGTACCACACAGAGTTAGCTTATACCACACAGAGTTAGCTTATACCTCACAGAGTTAGCTTACACCACACAGAGTTAGCTTATACCACACAGAGTTAGCTTACACCACACAGAGTTAGCTTATACCTCACAGAGTTAGCTTGTACCACACAGAGTTAGCTTATACCACACAGAGTTAGCTTATACCACATAGAGTTAGCTTATACCACACAGAGTTAGCTTATACCTCACAGAGTTAGCTTATACCTCACAGAGTTAGCTTATACCTCACAGAGTTAGCTTATACCTCACAGAGTTAGCTTATACCTCACAGAGTTAGCTTATACCTCACAGAGTTAGCTTGTACCACACAGAGTTAGCTTATACCACATAGAGTTAGCTTATACCTCACAGAGTTAGCTTATACCTCACAGAGTTAGCTTATACCTCACAGAGTTAGCTTATACCTCACAGAGTTAGCTTATACCTCACAGAGTTAGCTTATACCTCACAGAGTTAGCTTATACCTCACAGAGTTAGCTTATCACATAAATCATTTTATTTATTCATTTAAATATAAATCATAGCTCAAATCTTTTTATTGCACATTAATCTTATTTATTTATTTCCATACATATTTTATTCCAAGCTGTAATACCAGAGGTTTCTATTGATTATTGCAAAGTAGTTAGAGTGAGTTTGAGAATTAGAAACTTTGTATTTGTTCGAGTGCTCTTTGGGGTAAGTTACGAGTTGTCGGACGGTTCCACATCACGTAATAAAAAGTATAGAACAATTATTTTCATTATTATATAATTTATCTTGTGAAATTGTGAAACAGTCGATAAGTCAGAGTTTACTCTAGTTCGTTTTAAATTATTCATGGTATAGTATTTCGTTTTGGTTATATTGGGGCAATGTTGTAACAGTATTGGGGCAATATTGTACCAATATTAGGACAACCTATGCGTATATAATCATAGATCTAATTACACATTATTAAACTTTTCTACATGATAATACCTTGCCTCCTTATTAAGTGCTTTGAAGTTAGTTCTTCTTGTTCCACCTCCTTAACTTCTATAACTTTAGTCTCCATATTAAGGTAGAGAAGTTATCACCCGCTACTTTGATAAAAACTAACTTTTATTAGTTCTATAAAGCAGCAGCAGCATCGTCGCAGATTATGGTGGGTAATTATGGTTGGGGTAGAGTATTTTAAGTGGGGCCCCTTATAAGCATCGCTGATTATGGTGGGGGTATAGTTGATTAACAGGGGTCCCTTAGAATCATCGCAGATTATGGTGGGGATATAAAAGATTAAGAGGGGCCCCTTAGAATCATCGCAGATTATGTGGGTAATTATGGTAGGGGTATAGTAGATTATTTATCATCGGAGGTCCAATATACAGGCGGGCGGGGGCCCCGCTTTTAGTACACCCCGCTTTTAGAAAATTGTTTCTAATTGCCAGACATATCTCGGAATTAGAACAGTTCGTAAACATAGAAAGCAGAGTAAGATTAATCAGGCAATAATCACTGCAACACTGTAGTGTTTACACGTAATTTTAAACTCTAAAGACAATTTTCTTTCATTCTACCTCATAGAAAATGAAATGTC
The DNA here is from genome assembly GCA_947561585.1 of Caprella mutica. NCBI lineage: Eukaryota > Metazoa > Arthropoda > Malacostraca > Amphipoda > Caprellidae > Caprella > Caprella mutica. The sequence goes on along the minus strand of CANNZV010001413.1, from coordinate 96,492 downwards.
TAAGGGGTAACATTTATAATTGACTTGAATATTACCCCGCTATTAGAAACATTTATTACTAATAGCGAGTCATGGTTTTGTTCATAAAAGCGAAGCCTGCCTGCAATATATTTCTAAACACTTCAATCAATAAATAAATAATCCCTTGCTACAATAATAAATTACATTATCGACCTGTACAGTCTCTCTCACTTTTAAAATACAGTTTTATAATGGAGAGAGATATCGCTAGCAACTGTACATACAAGTAGAATAAACTGCATATACAGTTTTATAGTGACTGTACAATGAAAATAAACTGTATCTGTGATGATTTATTCACAGTTTGCTAGTGTTCAAAAATAAACTTTACTAATTGTTATTCTTGTAGATATTTTAAATTTGGTCTGGGTACACGACGACAATTTTGTAAGATTTGAAAATGATAGGAAATTAGAAAACTGTGATTACCGAAAATTACATCATGCAGTGACTCTTTTCTCTGTATGATATACACTATACACTATACAGTCTCTGTACAGTCATTGAGTCTCTTTACTAACTGCATAGTCTTAGTATAGACTGCACAGTCTCTTTACTGACTGCACAGTCACTTTACTGACTGCACAGTCTCTTTACTGACTGCACAGTCTCTTTACTGACTGCACAGTCTCTTTACTGACTGCACAGTCTCTTTACTGACTGCACAGTCTCTTTACTGACTGCACAGTCTCTTTACTGACTGCACAGTCTCTTTACTGACTGCATAGTCTCTTTACTGACTGCATAGTCTCTTTACTGACTGCATAGTCTCTTTACTTACTGCATAGTCTCCTAAATGACTTCACAGTCTCTTAAATGACTGCACAGTCTCTTAAATGACTGCACAGTCTAAGTCTTCGTTAACGGCATCTCTCAACTCAGAGACTAAAATGTGTCAGAAGTTAGGTACCTAAGTCTCAAATTACAGCGAAGTTGTTAGCTCCCTTGCCTTTTAATTCTCTCTCTGATGGAGAGCAATGCCCTGTATTTGCAAGGGGATCTGACTGAACCTGTGCACTTTATTGACAATAGCCACTAGTGGAGCGCCTGCCTTCGCCGCCGCTTCCTTCAGGCAATTTGGTTGAATGCTTTTCTGAGTTATTCGAATTACAATATTAATTAATAAACTACTGGTGGCTGTTTTTCAAATAAAAGTACATTTGCAAAAAGTAAAGTCGAACTTGATTGTAGTTTGTGTTAGAATTGAAATATACAGGTTAGTTATGAACATTTTAAACATTTTATTATCTCTATTATCAATTTCATGTATTTCTTACAAAGTTTTGCCATCTAAGTTGTTTGTAAACTCCTTCAAGCGTTTGAATTTCTCACCAGCAAGAACAATATCTAACAGATAAGCTACAATATCTAACAGATAAGCTACAATATCTAACAGATAAGCTACAATATCTAACAGATAAGCTACAATATCTAACAGATAAGCTACAATATCTAACAGATAAGCTACAATATCTAACAGATAAGCTACAATATCTAACAGATAAGCTACAATATCTAACAGATAAGCTACAATATCTAACAGATAAGCTACAATATCTAACAGATAAGCTACAATATCTTACTGTTCGGATAAGCAACAATATCTAGCAGATAAGCTACAATATCTTACTGTTCGGACAAGCTACAATATCTTTCTGTTCGGATATCTACAATATCTTTCTGTTCGGATATCTACAATATCTTTCTGTTCGAATAAGCTACAATATCTTTCTGTTCGAATAAGCTACAATATCTTTCTGTTCGAATAAGCTACAATATCATTCTGTTCGAATAAGCTACAATATCTTACTTTTCGAATAAGCTATAATATCATTCTGTTCGAATAAGCTACAATATCTTTCTGTTCGAATAAGCTACAATATCTTTCTGTTCGGATAAGCTACAATATCTTTCTGTTCGGATAAGCTACAATATCTTTCTGTTCAGATAAGCTACAATATCTTTCTGTTCAGATAAGCTACAATATCTTTCTGTTCGAATAAGCTACAATATCTTACTTTTCGAATAAGCTACAATATCAATTTCTGTTCGAATAAGCTACAATATCTTTCTGTTCGAATAAGCTACAATATCTTACTTTTCGAATAAGCTACAATATTTTTCTGTTCGAATAAGCTACAATATCATTCTTTTCGAATAAGCTACAATATCTTACTTTCCAGATAATCTCTCCGAAACGCGCTCTATTATCGTTAAAATATTCCCCCGATATCATATTTATCGTGTGGTTATCGTAGGTTTATCGGTGAAATTACTATCGGTAGGTACCTCAGTCACTTTAGTACTGCTGTGACCTCATCGTATGACTTTATTATGAGGGGTTGTAAAACTATTTATCGAGTTTTTAAACATAATAATATTTAGAAAATAATGAGGCTTTTCTCCTTGGTATCTATACAGGGTAAGTTCCGAGTTATCGAACAGTTCCACATACGATCATATAAGATTTTTTTATAATTTAACATTGTAACTAGTTATTTTAATTGGTATCCATGATACCTGCTAGTATCATGGATACCAATTAAAAATATAACAAGTTAAGATTTAAGCTACATTAAATATCTTTTTATATGAGCGAATATGTGAAACTGTCCGATAACTCGGAACTTACCCTTTTTTCGTTCATAGGTACAGATTAATTAATTAATTAAGATTAAAGATTAATTTTAAAGTATTTCGGTTTATTGTTTTTACGGTTTAAAAAGAACTATTACCTATAAATTTCTCATATATTCTAAATATGATATATTTACATTACTAATTGATATATGGTATGTAAAGTAGTTGATATTAAATGTTTAATATATGATATAGCGAATTTATTTATAGAATCAGAGTGTTCCTTTTCTCCGGCAGTAACTTTGGAAGCCTATCTATCGATTGAAAATATCTGTGTATCGTTGCCTGCTCTTTCCTCTTTGTCACTTTTCGTTCGTAACTCTTAGTCAAGAGGCCTCTTAGTATTTCGGGCACGTCCTCCTCTTCCCCCGTGTGAAATTTAACACCCTCTGTCCGAAGTCAGACACTGACCATGTGGAAAAGAGAGAGCTGTGGTGTGAGGGGGAGTTATGGTGGGGTAATGGGAGATTGAGGGGGAGTTATGGTGGGGGAATGGGAGATTGAGGGGGAGTTATGGTGGGGGAATGGGAGATTGAGGGGGAGTTATGGTGGGGGAATGGGAGATTGAGGGGGAGTTATGGTAGGGGAATGGGAGATTGAGGGGGAGTTATGGTGGGGGAATGGGAGATTGAGGAAGAGTTATGGTGGGGGGATGGGAGATTGAGGGGGAGTTATGGTGGGGGAATGGGAGATAGGGGGGAGTTATGGTGGGGGAATGGGAGATTGAGGGGGAGTTATGGTGGGGTAATGGGAGATAGAGGGGGAGTTATGGTGGGGGGATGGGAGATTGAGAGGGAGTTATGGTGAGGGAATGGGAGATAGAGGGAGAGTTATGGTGGGGGGATGGGAGATTGAGGGGGAGTTATGGTGGGGGAATGGGAGATTGAGGGGGAGTTATGGTGGGGGAATGGGAGATTGAGGGGGAGTTATGGTGGGAGAATGGGAGATTGAGGGGGAGTTATGGTGGGGGAATGGGAGATTGAGGGGAGTTATGGTGGGGGAATAGGAGATAGAGGAAGAGTTATGGTGGAGGAATGGGAGATTGAGGGGGAGTTATGGTGGTGGAATGGGAAATAGAGGGGGAGTTATGGTGGTGGAATGGGAAATAGAGGGGGAGTTATGGTGGGGGAATAGGAGATAGAGGAGGAGTTTTGGTGGGGGAATGGGAGATAGAGGTGGGGTTTGAGAGAAAGTTATGGTGGGGCAGTAGGAGATTAAAGGGAGGAAAGGTATGGTGGGGTCATAGAAGACTAAGAGGGGCACTATTCTTCTTCTATGGCCCTTCCATTATTTTTATGTGGTTCCTTGCTTTATGCAAAGATGAATAAAGTTAGCTTTAGGAGGTTAGGTTTCCCCCCTCTTAATCTTCTATGGCCCCACCATAACTTTCAAAGAGGTAGCATCATGAGAACATAGAGAGAGCATCATGAGAACATAGAGGAGCATCATGAGAACATAGAGAGAGCATCATGAGAACATAGAGAGAGCATCATGAGAACATAGAGAGAGCATCATGAGAACATAGAGGGAGCATCATGAGAACATAGAGGGAGCGTCATGAGAACATAGAGAGAGCATCATGAGAACATAGAGGAGCATCATGAGAACATAGAGAGAGCATCATGAGAACATAGAGAGAGCATCATGAGAACATAGAGGGAGCATCATGAGAACATAGAGGGAGCATCATGAGAACATAGAGGGAGCATCATGAGAACATAGAGAGAGCATCATGAGAACATAGAGAGAGCATCATGAGAACATAGAGGGAGCATCATGAGAACATGGGGAGAGCATCATGAGAACATAGAGAGAGCATCATGAGAACATAGAGAGAGCATCATGAGAACATAGAGAGAGCATCATGAGAACATAGAGGGAGCATCATGAGAACATAGAGGGAGCATCATGAGAACATAGAGAGAGCATCATGAGAACATAGAGAGAGCATCATGAGAACATAGAGGGAGCATCATGAGAACATGGGGAGAGCATCATGAGAACATAGAGAGAGCATCATGAGAACATAGAGAGAGCATCATGAGAACATAGAGAGAGCATCATGAGAACATAGAGAGAGCATCATGAGAACATAGAGAGAGCATCATGAGAACATAGAGGGAGCATCATGAGAACATAGAGGGAGCATCATGAGAACATAGAGGGAGCATCATGAGAACATGGAGGGAGCATCATGAGAACATAGAGAGAGCATCATGAGAACATAGAGAGAGCATCATGAGAACATAGAGAGAGCATCATGAGAACATAGAGAGAGCATCATGAGAACATAGAGAGAGCATCATGAGAACATAGAGGGAGCATCATGAGAACATAGAGGGAGCATCATGAGAACATAGAGGGAGCATCATGAGAACATGGAGGGAGCATCATGAGAACATAGAGAGAGCATCATGAGAACATAGAGAGAGCATCATGAGAACATAGAGAGAGCATCATGAGAACATAGAGAGAGCATCATGAGAACATAGAGAGAGCATCATGAGAACATAGAGGGAGCATCATGAGAACATAGAGAGAGCATCATGAGAACATAGAGAGAGCATCATGAGAACATAGAGAGAGCATCATGAGAACATAGAGAGAGCATCATGAGAACATAGAGAGAGCATCATGAGAACATAGAGAGAGCATCATGAGAACATAGAGGGAGCATCATGAGAACATAGAGGGAGCATCATGAGAACATGGAGGGAGCATCATGAGAACATGGAGGGAGCATCATGAGAACATGGAGGGAGCATCATGAGAACATAGAGAGAGCATCATGAGAACATAGAGAGAGCATCATGAGAACATAGAGAGAGCATCATGAGAACATAGAGAGAGCATTATGAGAACATAGAGAGAGCATCATGAGAACATAGAGGGAGCATCATGAGAACATAGAGGGAGCATCATGAGAACATAGAGGGAGCATCATGAGAACATAGAGAGAGCATCATGAGAACATAGAGGGAGCATCATGAGAACATAGAGGGAGCATCATGAGAACATAGAGGGAGCATCATTAGAACATAGAGAGAGCATCATGAGAACATAGAGGGAGCATCATGAGAACATAGAGGGAGCATCATGAGAACATAGAGGGAGCATCATGAGAACATAGAGGGAGCATCATGAGAACATAGAGGGAGCATCATTAGAACATAGAGGGAGCATCATGAGAACATAGAGGGAGCATCATGAGAACATAGAGGGAGCATCATGAGAACATAGAGGGAGCATCATGAGAACATAGAGGGAGCATCATGAGAACATAGAGGGAGCATCATTAGAACATAGAGGGAGCATCATTAGAACATAGAGGGAGCATCATGAGAACATAGAGGGAGCATCATGAGAACATAGAGGGAGCATCATTAGAACATAGAGGGAGCATCATGAGAACATAGAGAGAGCATCATTAGAACATAGAGGGAGCATCATGAGAACATAGAGGGAGCATCATGAGAACATAGAGGGAGCATCATGAGAACATAGAGGGAGCATCATGAGAACATAGAGGGAGCATCATGAGAACATAGAGAGAGCATCAAACCAATAATTTAGTTAAATCAGTATATATGTTTTCCTATTTAGATATAATCCCAAACCCTTTATATTAATTGATTCAATGTATGAACATGTATATAACAGTTATTATTTATTTTAAAAAGACAAAATCTCCTATCACTCGAAACCAAAAACTTTTTTAAATGTGTGGAGATAGTCCGAACTTTTACCCTCATTCACTGTAATTATCTACCAAATTGAATTACTTCCAATTATAACTTTCAAACAATTTAGTCTTTATTTTGATTGGTGTGTTGTATAAATAATACGATTGTTGAGAGTCATCTTCAGGTTATTTTAGTATTCGAAAAAAAAAAATCGACTAAGAAAAAAAATATTCAAAAATTTGGGTAAAAAAATGAAAACCTAAAAAATTTTGAAAGCCAGAAACCTAAAATCTCTTCAACTTTGCTCTTTCTTACTAACCCTATTCAAGATATTAGTTCAGCGTGACAGACAGACAGACAGAAGCCGCTCATGTTATCATACTAATTGATTATGATTATTCAATATAAATTATATCAGTTACATTGATAACACTAGACTTTTAAATTGTATAAATGTGCGGTATATTCTAGTCGAATAAATAAATAATAATAATAAATAGTTATACTGATATATTTTGTGTTCCCCAAGTGCTCATGAGTGTTACAAGTGCTCATGAGTGTTACAAGTGCTCATGAGTGTTACAAGTGCTCATGAGAGTTACAAGTGCTCATGAGTGTTACAAGTGCTCATGAGTGTTACAAGTGCTCATGAGAGTTGCAAGTGCTCATGAGTGTTACAAGTGCTCATGAGAGTTACAAGTGCTCATGAGTGTTACAAGTGCTCATGAGTGTTACAAGTGCTCATGAGTGTTACAAGTGCTCATGAGAGTTACAAGTGCTCATGAGAGTTACAAGTGCTCATGAGTGTTACAAGTGCTCATGAGTGTTACAAGTGCTCATGAGTGTTACAAGTGCTCATGAGTGTTACAAGTGCTCATGAGTGTTACAAGTGCTCATGAGTGTTACAAGTGCTCATAAGAGTTACAAGTG